>BSAI01000207.1:1412477-1484225 GCA_036245035.1 Adrianichthys oophorus
CCCCCCCCCCCCCCCCCCACACACACACACACAAACAAGCACACACACATACAAAAAAACAAATCCAGTGAGTCTATTGTCTCTCCATATGCAAGGACCCTACATACCAAAAACGTACCAACATTTGCACGCACCTAGTACCCGCAAAAATGTTTTTTTTATCCTAGTGAACACCCCCCATCACACACAGATGACATCACTGCAGACGCAAAAAAAGAAGGGGACAAAAATCCATTATGTGTCTTTAAAAAATATTTAAACCCACTAATGAAGCTAAAACATCCATGTCAGGGATTTAAAAAAACAAAGTTTAAAATTATTATGGGATGGCTACAGGACTTACAGCTTGGCGACCATTTATTGGCAAAGTCTGAAATTTTGTGATTTTCACATTTTCCCACGATATGGGAAATGAAACCTTGTCAGAGTGGTCTTCACAAACTTTTACAAACATGCCACCAGCTTGAAGACCCGCTCCAATAAAACTGATGTTTTTAGTGCTTTTGACGTGTTCTTGTGGCATTTCTCTGAAGATGGAGGACATCACGAGGACGCTGCCATCGCTACGACTTTATTCCTTGCCATTTTTGTTTGTTAGCTTCTTGCACCGCTAATGTTATCTATAATAGAGCTCTCAGCAACGGGGAGGGAAAGGGGGTTGCCCTCAACTTAGAGGTGAATTTCTAATGAGCTCCTGCATATGCAGAAAACATGTCTTAAATTTTTTTGATTTTAGTTAAAAACTGCATAAATTACCAAAAAAAGACACTGGAAAGGATTTTACAATAGAAAAAAATATAGTTGGAGTCGGAGTCTACAACCACAAGCGAAGTTTCATTGACCTTTGACCTTGGGAAGATCCCGCCAAACTGCAGTCCTCATAGGTTTGTGTACTAAAACTATCTCTTTATTTGATCTTTCTAACACTGAACAAACTGGCCATCATGAAAAGTTTTAATAAAATTTGTTAAAACCAGATTACATTCAGATTAAAAATGAACGTATCAACCAAAACACTAAAAACGTCAAATGGTCACATGGTTTTCATGTGTTTTAGGTCTGCAACCTGAGCCTCCAGAACCACATGCGGCTCCTTCTTCCCCTCATTGTGGCTCTTTTGCTTTTAAAGGAAAAATTCAAATCATTTGAATAAATGGAGTGAATTTGTTTTAGTTAATTGGGTTTTGTGTCTGGATTTTTCACATGTCAGAAATCTGATCAAACTGATCAAAAGGTTGAATCTGCTGACACTGGTTTGTTGTTAGAATAGGGTGAAAGCACACATTTGTATCTTCTGCTGCTCAACAATGTTTACTTACTGTTCGGAGGTACAGGTACAGAAAAATGGATCCACATTTTTAGATTTTTTTAAAAATGTGGATTGTACACCAATGTTGTCATGTTTGATTTGGCTTTCTTACATGTGTGATTCATGTTCATCTTATTTGAAGCAGAATGAGTCTTATTTTGAAAGGAACTTGCTGTCAAAAGTCACAAATAAAATCAAATTAATATACATAGAAAACACAACATCAATAAAGTGGAACATTTGGGTTTTGGTCAGAAAGAGACTCGGTAATAAGGCTCTTCCTGTGTCAAAGGTCGCAGATCTCGGGGTTCAGTGGAAACAAAAGCAACAAAGCAGAAACTGCTGTTCGTTTGTGGAGGGCAGACGTGCAGCAAACAGACTGATGTGGAAACATGCTCAGTGGGTGGAAGATGTCGACTGGTTCCTGAGATCAGCCTTTGTGGGGCAGCTGATGGCTCCTCCTCATCATGTTGTTCAAATGTTGGAGAAGCAACAGTTCTGAGTCAGAACATGCTTCCAGGAATCCAACTGGTTAAGAAACCACTCAGCAAAGAAAACTATGGTCCAGTCAGTGGAGGCGGGTTAGAGAGGCTTCATGGTAAAATCAGCTGTTTTCCTGCTCAGGGACTGAGGTGTTAAATGGGGGGAGGAGCCTAAAGCAGGTGAATCAGAAAATTGCTGCAGCTGCTGTGGAGAGTTCCTGTGGAGAAAGAGGAAGGAAAGAGAAAAGGTCAAGACGAAGCACAAGAAATGACCTTCAGTGACATCATGAACAGGTGACGGAAAAGTTTAGCAGGTGAAATTTAACAGGCAGGACTGAGGCCTGCTAGTTGTGTTGTTTTTTTTCTGGCGTTGGTGCATGTAGTGGTTTAACTGGGTTTTGGTAGAAAGTTTTGGTTTGCTGTTTGTAGCTTTTCTGTTGGAATCTTAAAATGCTCTCCCTTCATTTTCATTTCATCATCTGTTTCTTTTCATGGAGATTGTTTATGCCAATAAGTCCAATCCAACTGTAAAGAGTTTGAGCTTTTTCATTTTATGACATGTTTTAAACTTGATTAAATATAAATAGTACTTTCATTGTTACTGGTACAATACAATTTTAATAAAGTACTCTTTAGTCAGTGCAATATTCATACATTAAAAAAAAAGTGATAAATCCTACAAGTGCATCATTTGTCACGGAAAAAATATAACAATTTAATTTGTAGCTAGAATATATAAAACAAAGATGCATAATTAGAGTGTTAGAACCATAAAAATCTAATAAAAATAAAACGCCACACGACCACAGCTCAGTGAATTTTTAAGTCATCCACCATTCCACAGCTCCTGCTGGTCCAGATTTGGATTTTTCTTGTTTTTATCCATGTTTAAACTATTTATTGTAGTTGGATTTAAAACTTTTCAAAAGCACTAAAACATATATAAAAATGGATTTATTTAGTCTGTTTATCCACTTTCTTTCAGTGGAACCTTTATTTATAATCTCTGTTTTGGAGACAGCGGAAACCAATACAGCTCAGATAACATCTTGATATTTTGTTGAGTTGTTGAGTTTTCTAGATTTGTTTATAGAAGTTAAATCAGCTGTAGTTTGTAGTCAGAAATTCACCTCTGTAAGCCCACCCCCACTTCCCATCACCCACCTGTTTGTATGCTCTCCCACTAACTTACAGCCCCTCACACCAGAGCACGTTTTCCATGCTACCCTGCCTTTCTGGTACAGCTGGCTTTAATAGCTGCCTTTCTAAGGTCTCTGCAAAGTTTGATCTTCAGCTGAAACAGTTTCAGTAGCAGAGAAAACATGCAGCACAGTTTGCCATAAAAATCAGACTGGTATCATTCTTTGTCTATAATTTCTGGTTTGTTAATTTCCAGAGTCTGTGGAGACCAGGAACTTTTCATAAACTTTTGTTATAAACTTTTGACTAGAGTGAGGCGTAGAGACAGCGCACAACAGCATCACCCATTCATCATCAGCGAGAGCAACTTGCATTGACCTTATGAATACTTCATGATGCATTTCCCACACGCATGACGATGGTACGTTCCATATTCATGACGTTGAGTTGGCCAATGGATCTGCAGGACACACCTGCGCTCCCCTGAAGATGCAGCCGCTCCTCTAAGACCCTCCACGGACCCGGACAACCCAAAAACCCACCGGACAGTACAAGCGACTAAGGCTTTACTTTGGATGCAAGTGGAAAGTCATTTCCGAATCATTTACATTCCGCTTCGCATACGGTACAAAACAGCCTCATTATGTCAAGTTTATTTTCATCAAAATGACAGTAAATTGTCTTGAAATCAATAAATCATTTTGAACAAAATAACAGGAGATAAAATAAGTGTGAACCACAACCTTGATGGAAAAAGAAAGCAGCTTTGCATATCATGGAAATGTTTACTGCATTAAAGTCTAGGATCAAGTGTCAGATCTCATCCTCAGAACTTCTGCTGCGTTCAGAACCGTGAGTATGATCATATTTACTGAATAATTTAGCTTCTGTTACAGGAAGAAACAGGGCAAGAACAGATTTTAGCAAGATTTACCTTTCAGGTGATTACAAGGTTTTTTGTTTGCCTTAAAAATATTTCTGTAGAAAATGTTTAACTTTGCTTGTCATTTCTATTAACACGCAAAGTAATGAGAGTATTTAAATATATATATATATATATATATGTATATATGTGTGTATATATGTGTGTATATATGTATATATGTGTGTATATATGTATATATGTTTGTGTGTATATATGTATATATGTTTGTGTGTATATATATATATGTGTGTATATATATATATATATGTGTGTGTGTATATATATATATGTGTGTGTGTATATATATATATGTATGTGTGTATATATATATATGTATGTGTGTATATATATATGTATGTATATATGTATGTGTATATATGTATGTGTATATATGTATGTATATATGTATGTATATATATGTATGTATATATATATATGTATGTATATATATATATGTATATATGTATGTATATATGTATGTATATATATGTATATGTATATGTGTATATATATATATATGTATATATATATGCATTGTATGTGTGCGCAGAGTTGGGGATCGGTCAAAGTCCTGACATGCCCTCATTGTTGCAGTCAAGGTGCTTTCCAAACTGGTTCAAAGATGAGACGAGTTGGTGCTCGTGCTCTGCGGGTGGGAGGGTGCATGGTTTGGTAGACTCACAGTCGTGCAGAAATGTGCACAAAAGGCAGATGTAGAGAGAGAGACTGATGCATTGGGTGCAACTGATTGTAATAGAATACACAAAGTTGTCCAGAATGAACATTAAAGCATTTAATAGTTCTTTGTGTTTTCAAAAACTGGCTTGGTTGCAGATTTGATAGAGATGAATGTTATGTAACAGTATTTTCCACATCTGACTGTGAGCTGTAGCATGGACCACATATGTTGTAACAGTAACTCCTTTTTGTGTCCTTTTTCACACTGTTGTCTGAATTCAAATGAAGCAGGTTAGGTCTTGAACCATGTTCATACCTTGCACAAGGTTATTGCTTTAAAAATATAGTTGTTTATTAGTTGTTTTTATTTTATTTTGCCTTTATTTAACCAGATAAGTCCTATTGAGATTAAAAATCTCTTTTTCAAAGGAGCTCTGTTAAATGAAAGACAAGAGGATCTTGTTTGTGTGAAGCTGTTTTTCCTTGAGAATTAGTATATGATTGGAAAAAAGTAAAGTAACGAGTAATTAATTACTTTTTCTAAAAGGCAATGAGTAATCTCATTACAATTTTGATCCAGTGACTAAGTAAAGTAATCAATTACTTTTTAGAAGTAACTTCCCCAACACTGCATGTAAGAAGCACACATTTATCACGTGAACAGCATTAACGGACTGCTTGTGCAGGCTGCAGGATTTGAGGTGATTTTCTTCCCTTCAGAATCAATTGGAAGTACGTCAAATGCGTAAATGGTCGGAGAGCTATGATTTTACAAAGAGTGTATATTATTGTGTATCGTCGGTGACGGCTCTACTATTAAAGATTTAAAGCAAAAGCTTTTCCAGATCTAGTGGTTTTCTAGATCCTTTAGGGAATAGATTTAAAAAAACACATTAGTTAAATGGTAAATTGTTGGTGCTCATCACCAACATTTGGTGTTGTATTAACACACAATATTTTCCGGAATGGGTCTTTGAGATGTATGATGGCAGTATGAGTCTTTCTTTGAGGTCAGAAATCATTTCTTGTGTCTGATCATGTTCTGACTCATTCTTTAGTTTAGTTTCTGTCACATTCTTTTAGTTTAAACTGAACCTTAAACGGCATTATTTGCATCTCAAATGTATTTCCATTGTCTAATGCTTTGCTCATGGTTTCGGGTTTGTTATTGTAAAGATTTATTTAAACTTTGAAGGTTACAGAAACATTTAAATAAACTTTGGTGATGCAATGGAAAGCTATTTTCATTTTATTTCACATTCCAGTTCTAAGCCTCAGTCCAAACTACCCTTGCTGGTGGGTATGGGCTGTCTGCAGGGGAATAATGGCCAAAACTGTACAGATCATGCAGGTGACCTGCAAGAAATTTTAAAGCCGTAGACCGCTTGGTAAATCCAGAGTGAAAATGTTCCTGCAAGTTTTTTCTATGGGTATGCTGCAGGTGAAAGGGTCACAGTGAACAATTATACAACACGCAAGGATGAGGAAGGTCATACATATTTTTATTGTTTATTTATATTATTATTTCCATTCATTAAAATTCAATTGTAGCAATGCCAAGAGGAAGGAGCGTATTGCTGGAGGCAATCCAAGAAAGAGCTGAGCAGCTTTGGACTGGGACTTAAAGGTGTACTATTGTGAAAAACCATTCCCCGGACAAGCCCCCAAATATCTGTATTAAGGTGTAGCACAAATCAATCAAAAGAACATGTTAAAGAGTTGATGCATGACTGAGATTCTTTATGAATATGAAAAAAATGATTTAAAGTGTGAATCAGACAGAGATGTTGCATTCCTCGTTCTATTTCTTGGGTTGAATCGTCCACTGTAGTTTGATGTCTGTTCTTCCACCAGTGCTCAGCAGCATATGAAGCTTAAAGAAAAAGAAAGTTTAAACACTAATCTACAATGAAGGATTAGGGTTAGATATGAGACCTAGAGATCTACCTGCTGCAGGATCTGGGCTTTGACTTCAGGGTCGGTCAGGTCAGCATCAGTGGTGAATTTTATCCTTAAAGTGGTCTTCATCTTTGAAACTGAACAGAACAGTAAAAACCGTCACAGAAGTCCAACATTTTGTTTGGAAAACTTGTCAGCATTTCTTTTAATGGTCACCTTGATGGCAGACGAAAACCCATGGGACATCACAGTTTTCATCGGCCCATTGGTGCTGGGTATTCTCAGTAACACAGTGTTGGCTTTCCTGAATGTTATTTAATCCAGAGGGTGACCAGTTTCTGAAGGAGCTGTTGCTTCCATCAGACCAGGTCCAGGGTTCTCGATACAGACCAATCCAGACCATAGAACTGGACGGTTTAGCATTCTGAGCCTCCGTGTTTTCTTCCTGGTTCTCGATCATCGCTAAGTCCTTGTACTTGTTCCTGCAGTACTGCTGAGCAGAACTCCATGACATGGTCTGATGGATGAAAAAGTATTTTTTCTTTTGATCTGTAACTGAAGCAGAACATGTTTGAGTCAAAGCTGTTTGACAGAGTTTAGGTAGACTAGTATGAAGGCCTAGACAGTCTTGTAAATAGGACTCATTCTAGTTGGTGAGTGTAGAACAAGGTTATGAAAGTACTGATGTCATGTATATTTAAGCGCTGGAAGCTCCACGCTAACGTAGCTGACCAGCGGCTACTGGTAACATCATCGAGTGATAGTGACGACCGAATCTGAGACACTATTTTTCCATAACTCTCCGTTTGAAAGAGCTAAATGTAGGGGAAGGGAGCAGTGGTAGGGTAAAGGGAAGAATTTGCTAAATTTCATTAAATTTCACATTTAAAAGTTTGACTTTACACCAAAAATAATGAAAGTACAGGCTGGACTCAAAGACACTTTATTTTGTTTCGTGGTTTGTTCCCTATTAAAGAGAGTTAAAGAGTGGATTTAGTCTTTGTTCTTACACCAAGATTTTCATTCCTCCCTCTTTGGTTTTTAGACAGTAATTTGGGAAGTATAATCTTTACTCAAATCAATGTCTGATAGAAATGGAAACAGAAATTTGTTTTTACCATTAAAGCACAGAAAACTGTAGAAGTAGCTACAGTTAACATCGTTCCACAGTCCTCCTGTCTTCATTATTCCACACGTTTCCTCTCCTAGGTAATAATCTGGAGAGTAACTGTTCCACGACTGGAATCCAGTTCTGCTGGTTTGTCCGGTTGCTGACCATCTCCAGGAGTTGCTCTCATTTCCCATGGAGGTTTTCCAAGCTGCTCGATCATCATGAAGACCAATCCAGGCCCAGGAGTAGGAGAAGTCTGCTTGCAGTCTGTTCAAGTCATCTGAGCTTTCAAATGTAGCCAGGTCGGTGTATTTCTCTCTGCAGTATTGTTGAGCATCACTCCAGCTCATAGCCGTGTTAACATAGTAGTACTGACGCAGGGGGATCTTTGAGCAGAAGATACAGCCTGGATGGAGACATGGTTGTTGTTAAAATAAAACAAGTACAAAACAGATTACTTTTGCTGTTTCACTTTTTTAAAATAGTTTTTTTCTGAACGTTTTGTCTTCATTGTCTTTAACAGAAAATGAAGAATAAATAAATAGCAACAATAAATTCAAAATAATTATTACTGTGTAAAAACCCAGAATGCCCTTTAAAATATTCATATTTTTACCAGATTCTGTGAGATTTTACATTCATATATAACATTTAATCAAATACATCTCTTATGAAGTGTTGAAGGAGTGTTGAAGTGATTTACGAAAAAACAGATCTTTCCTAAATAGACAGTAAATCTTACTGAATAAGAGCAGAGTCATCAACGTCGTGTTCTGATCCATTTTCCAAATGTCATTGCAGATGTTCAAAAAGGTCTGGATGTCCTGTTAGTGTCACACTATAAGTAGAAGAAGAAATTCACTGCAGTCCAAAAATGTCTGAAGTGTCTTCATGTTTTGTTAAAGATAAAAGTTTAAACGGGTCCAAAGAATAAAAACACGGATCACTCCTGAATGATCCTGAAAATGCAGGAAAAGCTTAAAAAACGCAATTGTAGAAATTTGTTCTAAAGCTGAGGGTGTGATTCATTCATAACGCACATCAGTTTGCACATTCGAGGATTCAATGATTATTTTATTTTTGTTTCTGTAAAAATATTCAGTTAAAATGATCATACTCACAGTTCTGAAAGCAGCAGAAGTTCTGAGGATGAGATCTGTTAAAAGGACTTTTAAGCCTGGTTGAAACCATTTCCATATTCAAACTTTAACATGCAATAATTCTTTGTAAGTTGTTGATTATTTGCAAATTATTTTTCCAATGAAATGTTTTGCAAAGTTGTTTGTTCAAAATAAACTTGTAAAAACATGGCTGTTTTTAAAACAGACTGTGTTTGAGTCCTTAGGCTACGTTCACACGGCCCTGGTCAAAGCGCTTTCAAGTGACCACATCCAATGAAAAGTCTATGGAAACCCGCAGAAATAAGCATTCTGGGCTTCCAAAGAATAAAAACACGGATCACTCTTGAATGATGTCTGATGTCTGAAGATATTCAAAAAAGCTTGAAACACTCTTATTTTTTTAAAACTTTCTGAGGAGCTCATTTCTTTTGCTGCAGTTCCCTTTTTGCAACTATGATACATTTTCTGTCTCTTTTAGTCCTGTTAACAGAAGCTAAAAATATTTAGTAAAATAACCATACTCACCGTTCTGAAGCATCAAAACGTCTGAGGATGAGATCTGACATTAGAACCTGTTAAAAGGGCTGTAATCCAGGAATCCATTTACATATGCAAATTTTAAATGAACGCGGGGTTGACCCATGCAGGTGCCATGGAGACGGGGAGTTAACCTGATCATGTGTTGTGGGGTTTTGGGTTGTCTGGTCCGTGGAGGCCCGTAGAGAGGAGCGGCTGCATTCTAAAGGGAGAGCAGGCGTGTCTTGCAGTTCCATTGAGCTTTGTATGGTCACCTCAATAGATCTTATGAAAGTGGAATGTACCATTTTCTTGTGCGTAATACATGTATCTTCATGTCCTACGGGCACTTACGGATCTCATGCACATCCCGTGCGTTCAAGCATTTGATCAGTAAGTACTCGCACTTTACTAATCACTAGAGTGTGGCGTAAGGACACCTGACGACAGCTTAATCCGTGTGTCATCAATGTGTACAACTTCCCAAATACTTCACAATATGCTCACCACACGGATGACAATGATACTTTTCATTTTCATGACGCCCTATAAAGTGGCTGTGTGAGCCTGCAGTCCTCTTCAGTCCAGTCTTCTTCTTTCTGACTTTTCCAAAGTCTTATTTTATTCTGACACAAACTCTACTGTATTTTCTGCAACCTCACACAACACAATTCTACAAAACTTTTTCTCAGATCAAGAATCAATATTCAATCATTTTGTTTTTTAAACGGGCAAATCTTTCCCCGCTCACGGCTGGTGGCTGCAAAGCCAACTGAGGTGAGATGAGCAGGTCAAACCAAAGATAAAACACCGCTAAGAACAACAAAACAATGAAAACATTACCGACATCAGCTCATTCAAACCAACTGTGTTGACCTCTTGCAAATCAAATCACACTGCAGCTCAAACACCTGCAGAAAGGAGACAGAAGCAGCATTGGGCTCAAATTAGGATCCATCTAAATGGAATGAAAAACTAGATTGTGCCGACTGTTTGAAAATTGATCATGAAGGAGAAATAATTGTGTTTTTTGTTCGACCGGATTTCTATGACATCAAGTCCTTCATATATCAAAATAGAGACGTGAAAGAAAAAGCCTAGAGCAAGATTCACCAGATTTGAGCTGCTTGGACAATTGAGACCGAGCCTCTTCCAACAGTAGGTGCGTGCGTTGGTTTTGAGTAGCCACAGTCCAGTGTTAACATTCTATGGTAAACGTACATGTTCATGCCCGATGTGAACGAAGAATGAGGCATAAAGTGTTGCATCTCAACTCAAAGTTACTTTTCTTCACCTCAGGAGAACTTTTCAGGATAAAAAAATTTTTCTTTCCGTTGTTACACAAAATAGACTTGTAAAAACTTGGTTGTTTTCTGAGGGGGTTAATGTGTGGATCTCTGCAAATATGTTTCTGCACCAGATTACATTTCTGTCTGTGACCAGTGAAAGACCCCACCTGTCATGTCCTACGGGTGCTTACGGATCATGGATGACTGCTTTGCAGATTTCACCTGTCACAGGTTATTGTTAGAACAAAACTTCTATGATAAATGAGGGAAGATTGTATTTGTTATTACAGAACTATAAGACGTTTGGCTTCAAGGAAAAGTCTCTAAAAACTCTCATGTTGTATTGGATTGGAGTTTGTCTCTGCTGAGGCAGCGCTGAGTTTTGAAGAGAATTTCAGGTTTTCTCCTCAGATATCCCACATTTGAGAAATTTTGAACAGAGAGATTTGTTTTTGGTTTCAGCTGTTTTACCATCTGACACAACCCAGAAGTCTTCACCTCCCCGAGGCCCTCTCCAACCTTTTCCGTCTCTTTCATCCTCAGACAGTAAAAGCACAGAGATGTATTAGACTCATAAAAGCTGGGGTCAAACTCCAGGGAAGGGTTTACAACTTGTTGTAAAGAAGCAAAAGGATGTTTTAGGATCTGTTCAGTCTGACCAACAACCTACCATTTGGTGTGGTGCCATGGTTGGAAAAAAAGAAAGAAATGCTGCAAACACACAAAGACGCTGAAAACTATTTAAAGCTGGAAAAATCTCAGGTAGAGCTTTGTTCACATCAGTCATTCCTGCGAAATCTAACCAGTTTCTAAAACTTTACAAACTAAGAAAAACTGTCATTTAACTCAAATATTTCCAGATTTTGTCATCATTTTTGTGTTTATCTGTGAGTTTTTGTGCGTTCTGCTGAGCGGCTCCTTCCAGCAGACTCTCCACTTCAGCTACAGACCGTATAGATTATTCCTATCGTCACGTTTTTGTTGTGTTTATGCTGATAGAACCGACAGATGATGTTCTCTGTCATCTTTCACAATCACAGCACAACAACACTGTTCTCAGGTCTGGGAAACTGTGCCGTGGCGCACCTTTACAAGCACGGCACGTGTTCCATACTACAAAACAAGAACCATCTCAGCAACGAACTAAACCGGATTTGGGGGTTAAATCGTTGGCTTTCTGGGACAAGCGGGTACTTCCTGTTTGGAACGCCACGGGGAAGGGGCCACCCAGTCCAGTTCTCATAGACTGTCAATGGTTTAAGTTGCCTCTGGCACAGACCAAATGGCGTGCTGTGAGTACGTCCTATAACCATTCCAATGGTACTAGAAGTTTCACCTTGGTATGCAGTCAACCTGATCCACCTTCAGAAAGGGAAACAGAAACCAAGCAACTTGGTTTTTAAAGTAAAACACTAAATCCAGTCTCCGCAACGAGTTTCAAAGTATCTACAGAACTCTTATAACAACTACACTTCTGAAACGTGTCCAACGAGGCCTAAAGTTGGACTAAAAACCTTTAGCTTGCATTAGGTGTTCATGTTATAAAACTCCATGACTACAAGATATTTTTGTTCATTTATTTTACCAGGAGGATCAGCTGAGAACAGTTTCTCATTTACAGTGATGATGTCCAAAGTCTGTCCACACTTTGCTTTCTAAACCACCTACAGTACAACTTTATCAATCGGTACAGCAGCAGCACTAGCATAAGTTTTAAAACCTTTTTTCAACCATACCTATGCGTTAAACTGCAAAGACACAAAGTCTCAGCAACTATTTTTGTACAGTTTCTAGTTTAAATATTTTTTTGCATTTGATTTAAGACAAAACCAACTTGTGCAATGCCTTTTTTTTAAGACGATGAATCTTGAATATCCTACAGGGTCATTTGATTTTTTAAAATCGTCTTATTTTAAGTAATATCTCTAATGAAATACATTTTTATACACATCATTTATGCATCATTTTGACAACTTTATATCTTAAAATGTGTAATTCTTGTCTTATGTCAGTTGGACTTGAAATAAGTAAAACTTGCTGCGCTTAAAATAGAATATTTTTGGGGGAAAAAGATTTATTTAGTTTCTGCAATCCAACCATCAGAGCAACAAACCTAACTAAGTGTTTATCGGGTCTCTAAGGAGCAGGACATCACAACTTACTTTAAGAAATGTTATCAAGACAAATTCAATTCATTCCACTGGCAGATTTTTTCACTTAGAAGAAGGGAGAAACATCTGGTATTGGTTCTAAAAGGCTTTTTTCCAGTGTGAAACAGTAAAACCTTTAGTTCTGCTAAGTAGAAAAGTGCTTCTCCTACAGAAAAGAACCTGGTGAGACTGAGGAGAACTTTAAAATAAGCAGCAGCAACGACACCCGGACGGCTGGAAAGACGTGTTTGCGGGCAAAAATAAACACTGACAGCTTCATCACTCAGCGTCCTCCACGCCACAAGGTCTGTAAGTGTGAGAAGGGACAGCAGCAGTACGAGGTGAAAAAAGCTTTACTCTGCCAGCTCCCCCCCCTTTTTTCTCTTTCTGGAATTGGCAGATACACAAAAATGAAATTGTTTTTGTTTTGTTTGCTTCCTTGTTTGCTTCCTGCTGGATCGGCTTTTGTCTTCAGGAAACATTGGTGCCTTGCTTAAAGTTTTGTGTTTAAGTGAAATTTTAACCTTCTGGATGCATTGTTAGTGCATCCAAAATGTGAAAATGTCTCATTTGATGTCGCAACTTTTTTTTTTCATGTGGGAAATACTTTAGAACATATGGAAGAGGCGGTCCAAGCAGAGCGCAAAATAATAGAACAATTGTTTGATGTAAATAAATGATCACTAGACTGTTTTTAAAAAGCATTTTTATGATATTTAGCAACAGAAATACAAATCTGAATATTTCATTGGAAATAGATAGTATTAATATTGACAAAGTGAAGGAAGTTGATTCCTGGGTGTCGTTATTTAGAAGGGTGATTGGAAATCCCTTATAAACAATTTCAAAATAAAACTAGTAAAAAGTGAAGTTGGCTTTGGAGCACTGTATTTACTGTATAACTCCTGTTTCATATCTAAATAAATGTATTGAAAATTGGGGATACACATGTAACACATATTTAAATTCTGTTTTGATTCTACAAAAAAACAGAAATAAGAATGATCTCAGGCAGGAATTATAGAGATCCATCCAATCTGTTATTCAGCACATTCAAAATATTGAAATTTAAAGATTTAGTTGATCAAAGTATTTTAAAAGGAATGCATAAAAGATTACAAAAGAATTTTCCTCCACACAAGATTAAAAAAAGACAAAGTAGTTTAACTGTAGTTTTAAAGGATGAATTCAGAACAAAAACAAGGAGTCAGGATATGGAAGAATAAAACAAAGAAAACAAATCATAAATTTGCTTCAAAAAATATCTGATAAGAATTGTTACAAAAATACAATCAAAGAACTCTGTTGCTTAATTCTAAGTACCCAAATTTAGAAATAAGACACCAGCGTACCAAGTATATGAATATAACTAAATGTATGCTGCATGGTAGATACAGATCTGGTATTCTTCTCTTCTTTCTTCTAAATATGTAAAAAGGGCAGAAAGTTTTTTTCTTTTTCCTTTCTGTTCTCTTTCATGTCACAATCATTAGATCTTCTGTAAGATCTGTTAACTTTAGTTTTATTGAAATGAAGATAAATACATTTAAAAATGTATAATATTTTCAAACGAAATGTAGCGACAACAGTTCAGTTCACAAGTAATTTCCCTTCTCTAAAGAAAAGTTTGGTCAAACCAGAGAATGGATATCAAAATAAAAGCCTGCAGCTGAAAAATATCAGTAAGAATCATCAGGCTGGAGAGAAAAGAGAGAAATGAGAGCGATTCAAAGCCAGACAGAGGAAAGAGGCAGAAAAAGGGTCTGGGGGAGGATGAGGCTGAAGAAAGGAGGACAAGTGAGCAGGGAGGGAGGTGGGCAGCAGCAGCAGGCTGCAGGAATGTTTCACATGCCTGTCCTCTGCATGACCTCGCCTCCCCGGAGTGTGGGAGATACTGGGAGTAATTAGCCTCTTTTAACATTGGAGCTGGGCTGCCTTTCCGCCTCGGCGGGGTTAGCAGTGGCATTGAAGGAGATCAAGTGTACAATCATTTCAAACAGGCCTCTGAACGGGACTCCAGAGCCACTCGTTCTGCACCGCTTTTGTTTTTCGCCGAAGCTTCTTTGGTGTCATTTCCAGCCAAACAATGCCGTGAATCACTTTCATTAATTTGAAGAGCGGATTCCCTCCCCCATCCTCCATCCACGCCAGCCCACGGCTGACCTACTTTATCTTACCAGAGATTTAATGATGATTTCTCTGAGTGCAAATATTTTTCACTTAAGGTCAACAATCAAGAGTCCGAGCAGACGTGCACGGAGAGACATCCTGGGAGGTATTGATTGTGCAAAAAGGGTCTCACGGTTTCAATCCTGTAATGTGGAGCAAAAGCTTGACAAGCTTTGCTTTGATGGCCTCCATTAGACTCTCCTGAAGAGCTCCTGTTCCTACAGGCTCCAACAAACCAGGAAAACGTTTTGATTTGGGATCCCTGCAGAGCTGCGTTTAAAGAACATTTTTGATTTTTTCCCAGTGGGCTTTGAATTCTAATGACGCCATTTTTAGCTTAAAAAAACCCAGTCATTTTGTAGAACATAGTTTCTGCAGAGCGGCAGGAGTTCATTAGAAAGTCACTCTAGGTTGGGGCCATGACCAACAGAAACCCCGCCCCCCCCTTCCCCTCCTAACTGCAAGGCAGAGTAGCTCTTGTTTCCCCAGAATATTTTCTATTTCGCATCATTTTCCAGCAAATTTCTGCTCCTGATTCTCAACAAAAAAAAAAAGTAAAAATGCAAATTTAAGCTGATTTTTTTTAAATATATGTCCTCCATCACAAGAACACATCACAGCTGGAACAAGTTTAGAATTAGATCTTCAAAAGCTTTTCATCATTTGAGGTTTCTACTTTTTGAACTAAAACAAAATGAAAACTTTATCATGCTCTTTCAGCCAATGACAGGAAATGTGACCATAACCCTTTAACACTGGAGACTTCACAGCGACACCGGAATAACACACACTCTTTGACATACCATCATTTTTCAACCATTTTAATTCCAGCCGAGCTTTTCTCCGCTTCAGAATCTGCTGGAATTACGTTGATCACATAAATGGTTGAAAGGTTATGGGTGTCAAAGCTCATCAATGCTGGAGCGAAAGTTTCGACATAAACGGGTTAAACTTATGTGTCTTTAAGATGCAGAAAACTGTTGATATTTTTTTCATTTCTGCCATTTTCTAAAATGTTCAAAAGGAGTCATCTCCTGCTTTGACTTTAGGAGGTTGTTTGACATCTTGGGAAAATAACAGTCTTCATTTTAAAATGTTCTAAACCTCTTTTGTTGTTTGAAGATCATAACATGAATTCTTGTGATATTTTTCCCGTAGATCGCTCACATCTCTGAAGGAATATCCTGATGTTCAGCATCATTCAGTCTGGAGAAAAGAACATTTTATGAAGAAAAAAAATCTCTTCCTGCACTAAAGGTGAGACAGATTTATCCAAATACCTTCAGTAACCTTTAGGCACAGACACTGATCATAATCTGCTGGAAGTTTTTAAATATTTTCCAGCATTTCCTGTGGGTTTTTTTTCTCTTACAGACCCAGTTAACAAAATGAAGTATGAACAGAATGTCTGCTGCAGTTTTTGAAAAGATGTTCTTAGACCCCTAAAACCGTTTTTAAATGAAATGTGATCAAATGGTTGTTTTTACATTCTTTTGTTAATAATTAAGCTTCTATGCATACAGTCGGATCATTTAGTTTACTTTTTCAAATCAAAATGTAAGATTTTTCTCCTTATACTGCGGTGAATCATACCAGGGTTCATTTGCAAGTGAATCCTTTTTTTTTTTATGTGACTGTAGTTTGCTAGTTCAGACCTAAAGTCCCACTCCAACTATACACTTTTTTCTATTGTAAAACCGTTCCCAGTGATCTTTTAATTACAATCGTGCTGTTTTTAGCCAATATCAAAAAATCTGTGTTGTTTTCGAGGAGTTTATTAATATTGACCTCTGAGTTGTGGGGGGTAGTGTTGGTGAAGAGTAAGCCTGCTCTTGCTTCCCAACATCCTTCTGTTTACACGCTCTGTTGCTAGCTTACAGCCCCTCACACCACTAACACTGCAACAAAAAGGGTGAGCAACATCAGACGTATCCAGCTGTACAGTTTTGATTCAGATCCCAGCTCAGACGAGGAAAACAACGACCTACATGGATCTGGGGTGTGTGTGTGTGTGTGCCTGAAGGTTAGGAGTTGATCTTCTGTGAGTCTCAGGATCATCACGTTTGCTGTTTCACTTCTCTAGTAATCACAGCTTTCCTCCACCTGCTATGAATGGATGTGTGGGTGCATTGTGGGTAATGTAGGCCCGTCCTTAAAAGTGAGTGTGGGCTGCGAGGGGGTTGCTGGTCTGCAGCTCTGGAGGCTGGTGGTTTCCAGCGCGCAGGATGATGTCAGACAGCGGCTGGGTCATGTGAAGGGCAGCGGCGGAGGAGGTTCACGGAGAGTTCAGCCGCATACATTAGGTAACACCATCGCTCGCGCTGACATAACTAGTATGAAACAGGTTAAGTTGAGACATTTGTCAATAAAGAGCAGATAAGATTAAGAAGTCCCGCTGCAGACTTTGTTATGCAAAACCAGCCGCAGACCTGGATGCGCTGAGCTGCGGGATTACGCGCACACGCCCCTCCGAGAGCAGCGCGGCGCGGTAAACATCCCAGCCTCCAAACTTCTGCGAGAGAGCACGCGCCGGGAAGGTGGCCCTTCATCCTGGAGGATCATGTTTGACTTCATGGACTTTCCCGTCTTCTGTCCCGGAGACAACATAGAGTTCTACTCCGCGTCCAGCCCCTCGTGCACGCTGCAGGAGCAGGAGCGGGACCGGGACCAGGATCTGGCGGCGTTTTTCCCGGAGCTCATCGATTCGGACTGGCAGGAGCACCGCTGCTCTCAGTGTAGGTAGAGACTGATGCTTGGAGGACATTTACGCACAGGTCTTTGGAGATCAGAAACCCTTCCAGGCTTGTGCGTAAAACCCTTTGTTTCAGAACGCCGTTAAAATGCTTCTGCAGCTCACATTTACCAACTTCAGTGTCTAAATTCACAGAAACGTTTTCATCTCATTCCTCATCATAAATGATGTGCATGAAAAGCATCTAAAATAATCAGAAAAAGGACAAAGAAAACCTCCACGTTTAACTGAAATCATATTTGTCTCAACAATTTCAGCAAAACATTGAATTAAAGTTGAATTCTTCTGAAACTGTTACATTAGATTTACATTCACCTGAAATTTAAGCAAAATTACTTAAAAATGAAATCCTAAATGAATGTACATCAATTTCCCATCATAAGAGAAACTGAAAATATTGAATTATTAAAAGTGATGAAAGCATTTCATATTTTACTGTTAAAAACACACAAAATAAAAGAGCTGTCAGTGTGAGATTATGCAATAATGTTGTGCAACTTCTGTACTGGTTGAAAAAAAGCTGAGTAGTTCAGGGAGAAGCATCCCTGCACGATGGAGTTCTGCTTCCAGCTCGGAGCCGGTCCATGTGGGGGACTGTGTTTGTGACAGACTAGAGCTGGTCAGTTTGGGGTCGCCACAGGTTCACCGGACGGTCATCAGCTCAGGGGGTCAGGGGATCTCCAGAGATGCCCAGCAGAAAGAGCATCATCAGTCTGCAACTGCAAAGTATAAACACCAAAATACTGAAGATCTTTTACTGTCACAGACTGGACTTTTTGGTGCTGAAATGAGCATCTGAAACATGCAACAAAAGCCACACACACTGATTTGGTTCACAAAAAAATATTGTTTGAAAATGTGAAAAAATGCACACAGTGATCCACAAAAATATACATTTTGCCAGATTTAGAACAAATAGTTTTCATGCAAGAAAAAATAAAAAAACAACTCTGTTTATTCCCGAGAAAACTCAGATTTATTTCTCTTAAATTTATGTTAAAATATTCTGTGTATGTTACATATTTGTCACACAAATAAACAAACACATTACGATCCTTTTAACATATTGCCATTACATTTTTTCTCATTTAGGACAAAACTCCAGAAAATTGTGAATTAATGTTCAAGTAGATGAGAAATTTTGGAGTCTTTATGAAAAAAATGTGATTTTTATTTCAACATGAATAAATGAGTGGATCACTCAACAAAATTCAGCTAAAGTTTCTAGAAAACATCTATTTGACAAATTTAGTTTTTGGAATCATTTCAAAAATACATTGTTGTTGTTTTGTTGTTTTTTTATCAGGGTCTTGGAGTTGCAAATCTTGTTATTGGAATTCATCAAACCAGATTACATTTAGTTTTTTAAAAAATCTGGATTGGATTATTGTAGAACATCTGATCAATGTGATGTTTTAATTCTAATCGAACCAAACCAATCAAATCTTTGAAATCAGTTTTGAAGGCCGCTTTCACAATCTCAGAATCTCTGTGGTAAATTTGGAAGTTTTACATCCCCTAATGGCGTCTTTTCCAAGCGCTTTGCCGGACGCATCACACAACACCAACTAAATTGGAACTTGTTTGGCCCCTTCCCCCGAGCGAATCACTTAGCCGCCCTCGCTCCGCCGCCCAGTCCTCCCCTCATCCGTCAGTTGGGCTCGTGGCATGCTCCTGCATTGTTTGGCGTTGGGGGAAACCATCAGCCTAATGGGGGTTTCCTCGTTTGCCCCACCGTTTCCAGGTTCAAGCAGAGGCCGCGGGTCGGACAGGATGCAGTTGAGCTGCTCTTTTCTGCTTCTCCTACAAATGTAGTTCTTAGTTCTCCACCACAGAGGAGTGGAGATGGTGGAGCCAGCAAGACGAATGAGGAGGCTCCATCCCTCTGAGGGGGAACGGAATGAAAACACTCCACAGGAACGGAAAGACGCTTGAGCGGGTTTCTTGGAATATTGCCGGCTCCTGACAAATGACTTTCCACAGAAAACTGAGGCGTTTGGGCAGATCTCTGTAACTCAGTCTTGGACTTTCATTGTTCCTTCTGCAGCAGATAACTGCCAGTGCATGCTGAGCTGTCCATGCGTGCATTTGTCAGGAACATCCTTAAAATGAAAGTCAAATGCTGTTGGCAAAAATTTGGAAAACAGCTGCAGAGTTTTTGATGCCTTTTTTAAATAAAAAAGTTATTTCTGCTACATGCTCCTGCTGCTTCCTTCTTCTCTGATTCTATTTAGATCATAAATGTTAGTTAATGTTGTCAGTGTCGAGCTGGTCTGTCATGAGTGCAGTTCAAACTGTGGATCATCGCAGAAAATAAAAAGGATTTTTCATTATTTAAGTGATTTCTTGTTGACTTAATGGCACGTGTAGCCTCACACAAAAAGGGATTTTACTTTTAAAATGGCTCAAATAAACACAAATTGGTTTCCTCTTTCTCTGGGATCCTCACTGAATTTGTGTTGTTGATAAAAACTGGACAAATTCATGTCCAGGCCTCGAACACATTCCTGGAATAACACATTAATCCGTAATTAGTCAGGATTTAGTTCCAGGGCTGCCGTCTCTTGAGAGAAAACCCAACAGTAAGACGGACCGCAGGATCAGAGCGGTTTTAGCTCGGTCTGCTCGTCCTGTAAAGCATGTTTCAGAAACATAGCCGCTCTGAGCTGCACCAGTTCATCCAGCAGAAGGTCAGGAGAGGTCAGCTGTGAAGTCTACATGTGGCCTTTATGAATATAAAAAAAAAAATCAGGCTTTTATTTTCTTTTTCCAGAAGACTTCCTGTCGGATTAATCATGTTTATGTAAACTTAAGAAAAACAGAAAAATGACTCAGTACTCATCGTTAGTGCCGTTAAAGGTTGCTTGATCACACCATGACCTAATTTGCATAATTGGGTCACGTGCATGTATTTGCAGAGGGCTCATAGGGTCGGTGGGAGGAGCTTACAGCAATCTAGCATGGGCAGCAGTCCTCATTAATGCCAGAAAGCATCAAGAAGAATCTAAAAAGTGACTCAACGTACATTGTTGACAAACACAGGGCAGCTTTTCCTAAGAGGTTACCTCACAGATTCAATGCTTAATGTCAGCTGGGATCACCGGAAAGATCACACCAAACTCTGTGGCTGAATTTAGCACTTCCTGTCTCGCAGCAACTAAACTCCGAATTGTTCAAAGAACTTACAGTTGTTTCTGTTGTATGAGTAATTATGCAAATTAAAAAAAAATTCATTAAAATTTCCAGCATAGAGGTGTGAAAAATCAAAGCACGATTTTAAAACGAGGAGAAAAAAGTCCCCGTCTGATCATCTTTGATCTGTTTCCAAAGCATTCCCGTGGTCTTTTAAGTACGATTATTCCCTCGACCTAACACTACCGGTGCATAATTGAGAGCTCTCTGTTTACACTCGCTCCTGCTATCTTACAGCCCCTGATAACCCCAACCTAACATTCTCGGTGCAACAAAAATGGCGAGAATTATTGGAGCTCAGGAGGAGACGTGTGTTCCTGCTCTTCCATGAACTCAACCAGCTCAGACGAGGAAAACAAAGACGTTCATGGAAGTGGATGCATCAGAATGGAGTGAAGCAGGGGGCTTGTGGCCCGCCAAACGTATTTTCTATGCCATTGATCTTTTTTAACTGCATTTTTTTCATCTGCTCCTGATTCGCAATAATTTAAATAAAGAAATACTCAGAAATGCAATTTTTCGATTCATTTCTATATATATATGCCCTCCATCATCAGAAAAATGCCACAAGAACATCTTAATAACATCATTTTCATTGGAGTAGCATCTTAAAAATATTTTTGATATCTTTGCTATATTAAACCAATTTCTAAATGTTTTTTAAACTCAAAAAACTTAATTTTTCTATGCGAAAGTGAAACGTTAGTTTTTCTTCAATTTTAGTTTTGTCCTTTTGAAATACCAGAATTTCCACATTCATCATTGTTTTTTAAACTGTATTTTCCTTTTTTTATTTTAGGGTTAAATGTTTTCTCCACACTTGAATCGATTTTTCACCAGTTTTTTTTACTTTTCCATTATGAAATAACTGCAGTGTATTTCCTTAAACACTCACTTCAAACGCAGTGTTTATCTGTTCTAAAAGCTTTTGTGAGTTTGATTGTCTTTTAGACATATTTGAGCTCATCTCGATGACTTCTTTGGTGTGAAGAGACTTTTCTTCCTCGTCTGGGTGTTATTGGAAACAGTAAAACGTATTCTTGTATTAATCGTATTTTAGTAATCTTCTGTACTTCAGCGCATCAGCTTCAAGTGCAGCGCATTCAATAAAATACCACAAAACAACAAGTTTAACAGAAAGGATTCACAAAGTTAGTAAATTCACATAAAAAAAAAATTCCACTGCAAACTAAAGCTATAAACAATCCATACTAACCTAATAACTTGTGCTATGAGTTATATTTATTTATTTTCATATTTTTATTGACAAATATTGTTAAATCATCCAAATGAAAGATACATTTTTCTGTTTTTTTTGTTTCCAACATTTGGATATACATTTATGTTTAGGAATACACGTTGAATTGATAAAAATATATCCAAAGACCAATCAACTCAAAGCAAAGAAACAAAACACCGGGTAAACATGAGCATAACTTCCACCCCATCTCAGCAAAACCAGAAAGAAAGTAAATAAAATAAAATAAATAAATGAAGCAGAAAGAAAATTACTGTCAAAAATCATCAGCCACAGATATAAACGTGTAACAGCTCCAAAAATGACAAATTATCTATAAAACAATTTCACTTAATGTAAAATTTGCTTGTGCACCCCCCTAATAGACTAAATTATACAAAAAATGTACACAGTTTCCAAAAAAAAAAAAGAGATAAACAGAAACACATCTGTCACAAAACACATACATAAAATAAACAACAAAAAAATGTTTTCTCTGTTTCCTTCAGATATTGTGTAAAATGAGGGCGATGGCTCTCAGGGCTTTCTAGCGTTAATGGTGGAGCTGGAACAGACGTGTCCTCACGCTCTTTGTTGATAAAGTGCAGAATTCTGTGAGGGCATTAGTGGCAGTTCACGGAAAAACATCAGCGTACTATCAACAACAATGCATTCATGTACTGTAAATAATACAGGACAAACATGAACATGATGGTGTACGGTTGTTTTTGTTTGGACCCCAAAGAAAACCTGAAGAACTTCCCTAAAGCTACTTAGCCAAATAGGTTAAACATCATCAAACATCAAGAAAACGGATGCAAAAGATGAATGGATGGAAAGTTGATTTGTTATTGTCACGTAAACAAACAAATTGAAAAAGTGGTCCTTGGTCAGTGCATTTTTCATTTTAACATGATGATTTTCTGCAAATAAAATTTGAAAAAAAAAAGTCAAAAGTGCCTCATTTAGTCACATAAAAAAAATTGTAAATATATTTGCAGCTAAATAAAAAGCGGATTAGTCATTAGAAACAAGAATACACAATTAATAAAATGGGAACGGTTAAAGCCATGATTATAAATATACCTAAAAAAAAATCACGACCAAACCAAGAAACCTCAAGGACGATCCGGCTCTAATGACAGATACAGTGGTGGGATATTTATCCAAACAATAAAAAAAAAAAAGACCACCTCTCAGATTATAATGTTCTTCACTTTTTTAAATTCTACTTTCTCTCCAGGGCATAAAAAAGTCTGACATGCACAATATCTGCACATTTTAATGAATATGATTTTTTAAGCAGTGCATTTGTAGATTGATGAAAACTAACTGTATTTATGACTCTAATTGGTCTTTTTTGAAGTTTAATCGTTGGATCAATATTTGTTTTGTACATTTCCTAAAATGTCACTACAGTGTTGGAAATATTGTTGAATTAATGTTGAATATACAAAATTCAAACATTTTCACTTCAGCTTGGCTTTAAATGAAGGCAGCTCATCATTAGACACAGATTTAAGCTCTTTGAGATGAAGTGAAACATTGTTTTGACGTCTGTGTTTGTTTTTGTGTGTGGTTGCAGCGGTGGAGAGCCACAGCTCCAACTGCAGCTCAGATGACCTGTTCGTCAGTCCTGCCTCCCCGCCTCCTCCTCCACGTACTTACAAGCCCTGCTTCGTGTGCCAGGACAAGTCCTCCGGCTACCACTATGGAGTCAGTGCCTGCGAAGGCTGCAAGGTATCGAGGCCGAGCTTTCCTCCGTCGTGTCTCCTCTAATGCAGTTCATAACAGTGAGCTGTTTGACAAATCTTCAGTGTTTTGTCCCACATTTGTCAACTACTGAAAGTATTAGACTGTGTGACTTTAGAAAGGCATAATGTGTTATTGGTGAATGTAAATGATCGAATACACTATGTAGAGATCAGAACTGCCTTAGTCACACGCTCTAGTCGACGGTGCTTCGGGTTCTTGTGTCTGGGTCCGGGCTCGTGGTGCGTCGTAGGGAGGAGTGGCTGCATCTTAAAGGGAGTCAGGTGTGTTTTCCAGTTTTCTAGAGGCCACCTCATGAAAATGGAACGTACCATTGTCATGTGTAGTAAGTGTATCGTCAAGTATTCATAGGGATAACGGAAGCCCACTCTTATGAAGTACAGGTGATTCTGCTGTACCGTGTTCTTTCACCACACTCTAGTCATAAGTACGCTTGAGTGCTGACCCCTTACAGATCGTGCACAAATGCTGCATACAGGGACGGGATGTGTACGGGAAGCGTGTGTTATACATCTGTAGGATGTCCACACAAACTACACTGATTGTCTAATTTCCTCATTTCTTTGTGGCTTTCTTTTATCCGTAAGGAGGGCCAGCTTTTCACATCAGCAACACCAATGGGCTTCTCATGGAGTCATGCAGGATTTGTGGGCGGGGTCAGAAAAAGGAAAAATCCGTACAACACACCTGCGTCTCACCAACTTCACAGTTACTTTACCCTTTCATGTTGCAGAAAAGATGGTTTCCACTGGTCTGTCTGCAGTGTGTCTCACAAAAATAGAACGTTCATTAATCAATCCGAGCAATGACATCTCCTCTGTCATGTCTACATCTAACTTACGTCCCTCTGCAACGCAACACAAGCTTCACGCAGGAGTTCTTTCAATTTTGCAACAAACAGAGGAGAAACAGGAGAGGTCCGGATTTCAAGATAAAAGCTTCTGTTGTACTTTAAAAAAATATGTATAACATTTTAGTATATATTTGAGGTGAAGTGCACGCGGGATAACAAACATTAACACAGCAGACAACACCGGCGTTCATTTTTGCCATGGATGACTAAAGTTTAATTTTGGAAGTAGTAAACATAACATCATTAATGATACAAACATGCATTTTTGAAGACCTCAGTGAGCTCACCCGCAGACAGCCCTTATCCACCCGTAAGGGCAGTGAGGACGAAGATAAATTTTTTTCATCATAATTACCGGGTTGCATCGGTGGGTGGAGCTAAACACACCAACGATGACCAGTTTTCTGATTCATTTTTGGTAAAGGAATTGTGACTCTCCCATGAATTACTGAATATTTCATTCATGTTTCAGCATCTGAAGTCAGCTGTTACCACTCAATGAAACATTCATCACCTCGTCACTCCAGCACCTAACAGTACAGCATCATTAGCTCCTTATCTTTTCCATTTTGTCATATCTCATTTGAACCTTTTTTTTTTTATCACAGTTTCTGTTAGATTTAATTTTTTTGCACCAACATTTTGATTCAAAGCATAGATAATGATAAAGAAAGTCAGGATTAAAGTCACAAAAATCGGCTTTTAGCCCAACCTTATGAAACATGCAGGTGTAATCTATTACTTTCATCTCTGTGCAGTTCTGTTCTGTTACTGGACCTTTAACTGTTATTCAGGGCTGCTTAACACCTGATGACACTGAGCATTGTGTAATGAAAGGTGTGGGTGCAGTTCTATATTTGTTAGATGACCAACTGATCAGAGAAGATTTAAGGGGTGTGGCCTTAAGAATGTGTAATTTGAAAGACAAGTGTTTGACCTATGCAGTAATAATGATTCAGTGCTGAAATGATCACCTCTTGTTCAGTGAGGAATTAAATAGAACCCATAAATACATTCATTCTATTTCTACCAAGGGTTATTTGTACTTTTGTTTCCAGCATTTGCTGAACAAAGAAAGCACAACAAAAGGTTGGCACAAGACCAGAAAAGAGAAAAAGACGCCACATGACATCGTCGTCTAGAACAGGAAGTCCTTGACTGGAACCAGAAGTCCCTCCATATCACTTGAAAAAAACTGGCAACCCTGTTTGAAGCTTTATTAACAGTTTTTTTCTACTACAATGGCTAATGATGTCAGGCGCCATCTCGTCTGCAGCCTCTCACTTTAACCCGAAAAACTCAGCAAAAAGACCAACAGCAAAACAAGACAACTAGTGGTCAACTGAGGACATAGCAGCTTCTCAAGAGCATGACGTGTCAGCAATACCTTTCAACTCCCTCTTTGCACACTTCACATAAACGTATCACTCCTGTCCTATGTCTTTTACTTGCCTCCCACATTCGGCGTGCAGAATTGCACATCTTTCAACATACCATCTGCATACTTCATACTTGCTAAAGTAATAATACTTGTAGTGTTATTTATACTTTTTCAGCAGAACTGTAGCAAAACAAACCTTTCTAGTTTGATCTATGACATTAAGCTTCTTCTGAATTAATTTAAAATGAAAACTTTGGTCATTGTGTTGAGAATATGAATACTGCAAAATGTGCAGTATTCATATGTGCAGGAGAGAGGTCATTTATCAACACTTTGCTTTTGTTCTCATAAAATGTGTTTCTTTTAAAATTGATGAATAATTTTGTTTTTGATCATTTGAAGTGATTTTTTTTAATTTTCTGCTGACAGAAATCCGGTTTAAAAGTGCATCTCTTTGGAGTTTCATTGCTAGTTTCTTTTTTTGTTTCTACACACAAATCACTCACATTAATTGTATACAATGATAGATAGAAACCAGTTAGTGGCGTCAGTTTGTTTCCATCCTCCTCATTTGTGTTTATTTTATTCCAACTTTCAAAGCACAAAAAGGCTTTTTTTTAATTTCTTGTTTCTGTTTTAAATAAAGTTTTCGTTCCTTTTTAAAGTGAGTCACTGCTAAGCCCCTCCTCTGGTGTTCTCGCAGGGCTTCTTCCGCCGCAGTGTGCAGAAAAACATGGTGTACACGTGTCACCGGGACAGAAACTGTATCATCAATAAGATCACCAGGAACCGCTGTCAGTACTGCCGCCTGCAGAGGTGCTTCGCTGTTGGAATGTCCAAAGAGTGTAAGTCTGTCTGGTCCGGGACTCTCCAGGTCAGGCGGTAACATCTTACATCATTCACATGAACTGGTTTTCTGTCTGCAAAGTCCAGACGGTAGGAAAATCAGAAGGTATTTCAGAGTCAGGAGATGTTGGGTTTAGGGAAATGTTCTCAAAATGACAAAATGCATGATATATCAAACTATAGAAACTGGCTGTGATCAAGCAGGTGTTCTCCAGACCTGCCAGGCCTTGTGTGCCAACATAACCTGGAGAAAGCCAAATCCTTTTCAGAGATGTCTAAGTTCAGACCTGTGAAGGATTTCCAGCAAAAAAAACCAAAACAACTTTTAAAGTCATGAAAGACAATCTTGGAGAGACTTAAGACCAGAATCTGGATTATTATCTTTTTTTATATTTAACCGTTGATGCGTTCAGAGGTGAACCTGGTGCTGTGTTTGGATCATCAGTCTGCTGCAGAACCCAGGAGCTCCTGAGCTTGAGCTCCTAAACTGTTGGAGGATATTCATCATGAAGATTTTCTTCTTCAGCACAGAATTTATGTTTCTCTCCGTTATAGGAAGTCGTCCAGGTCAGGAAGCTGCAAATCCTCCCATACCATCACACTGCCTTTACCATGTCTTACTGTTGTTCTGATGTTCTTTTCTATGTTGGTGTGAGTTCAGATGTTTGGGGGATCAAACCCTCCAGAATGTTCCTCTAGTGTCTCATCAGAACAGTATTCCAGAAGTTTGGTGGATCATCTGGATGTTCCTGTGTTCTTGTTGCTCAGCAGCGCCTTTCTCCTTAAACTCTCCCGTGGATCTGTTTTTGTCCAAAAGTCTTTCTGATGATGAACTCTGACCTGATCGGAGTCTTTTCATCTTCTTCTGCTCCTCATGTGATCTTTGGATGAATCCTAGTTGTGTTCTTGGACTCATTTTGGTCCATTGCTCTTGTGAAGGTTCTCCTCGGTTTTTTCCATATGGTCGGATCTCCCCGTGGTTCTCTGGAGTCTCAAAGCTGAAGGAACAACTTTGAGATCTTTTCAGACTAAAATATATCAAAGACGATTTTTCTTTGTATTAATTTAGACCAGAGCTGCTCAGTCCTGGTCCTCAGGATCCACCAGCCTACCTGC
The DNA here is from genome assembly GCA_036245035.1 of Adrianichthys oophorus. Lineage (NCBI taxonomy): Eukaryota > Metazoa > Chordata > Actinopteri > Beloniformes > Adrianichthyidae > Adrianichthys > Adrianichthys oophorus. Next base: position 1,440,417 of record BSAI01000207.1, read on the forward strand.
TCTCCTGTGATCCCTTTCACTATTGCTGCTGATTTGCTGACTCAGGTGTTTCCATGATCTGACTGACTGAGTAAATCCAGTTAGTAAGCAGCAAAACAGGCTGGGAGGCCAAGATTGAGGAGCCCCGATTTAGATATAGCACAATGAGAATTCTTTGTTCCCAGATTTTTCAGACATTTTCTGTTAAAAGATGTCTATATTCATGTAAATGTGCTGCTGGAGAAGCTGAGATCCAAAATGACAGTTGATCAACCGTACTTCAGGATTTATATGAGGTAGGATGTTAGTATTTTTCCTTCATGGCCAGAAAGGATTTAGAATCCAAGAACTTTTATCCGACCCAAAGAAACTTTACTGAGTTTTAACAATATATCAATTGTTCAATATCGTCCTGGCCAACAGGTAGACTAAAACAGTATTAAAAACAATCAAATGTTATAATATTAACCTTAAATACAACTTCAGCCTCGTCTGACTCTAAAAAAACAAACTTTCACTAAAACTGGCCTTTTCTAAATATATTAAATGTAAATCCATCGTTTGAACAACTTAATTAGCAGCATCCCTGTAACATTAGACAGCCGGTTGGTGAATATTATTATTTTTATGGTCTGTGGGAACAGCAATAAATCCATATTTGGAGTGAAGACTCCTGGTTTTTGTCTAATAAATGCAGCTTTTATTTTGAAGTCTGTTTTCTGCCAAAACAAACTTTGCAAAACGTTTGTTTTTTGCTAACTTTGCTAGCTTTGGGGTTTTATTTTAGGGGTCGGTGTAGCCGCTTTAAGAACGTAGCAGATATTTTTTGACATGTGACCAACTGTCCAATGTACCGAGGGTCGGGGACCACTTCATTAAAGCACGTATAGCCTACCAAAATAAATCCTTTTGGTGTTTTGTACTGCTCCCTTTTGGGGGCGCCACAGCAAATCATCTGCCTCAATCTATCCTCTGCATCCTCCTCATTCATGTCCTCCTTCTCTCGCTTCTTCTAGACCTCTTTCCTGGTCACTCCAACCTCAGCATCCTTCTACCAACATCATCACTATCTCTTCTCTCTACGTGTCCAAACACCTCCATCTGCTTCCCTGTTTCCTGGATAAAGCTGAGCTGATAAAGCTGAGCGCCTCGCTGCACGGAGAAAACCTACACAGCACTGACCTAGATAAGCAAGAACCTGATATGTTGTAGAAACTCGGGGGGGCACCGGGTCAGCGGCGCAAGATCCACCCATCCACATGTTCATTGTTGCTCGTCCACATTCAGACACATTACGTAAAGGCCTCACATGGATCAGGCAGATGTATGCTATGTAACAGCCCACTGCCTGGCTGTGTGTGTGTTTGTGTGTGGAAGTAACATGGGAGTAACACGATCTCGCTGGAGTGTTTACACAATGACGACTGCATGTAGGGCAACCAGGGGGAGGAGGAGTTGGAAGAGGAGCTGGGAGTGGTGAAGGCAAAGACGGAGGTGTTGCATAATCCTGAGCTCCCCTGACATGTGTGTAGCTGCCTGAGCCGAGTCAGTGGGACGTGCTGAAACGTGTTGACACAGTTACCGAAGCAATTATAAAAGACTAACCTGGTTGGGCTGCGTTTTCTCCGCTTCACGTGCTCGCAGATGACCCACACAGGTCCCTGCCAGCCGCCTGCCTTCACCGAAAACGCTGGATCTGTGCCGGATCAGGGTGGAGGTGTCGGTGTGAACGACTGGCCTCTTAACAGAATGTTGTACTAGTTAAAGGGACTAAAACCACCAGCTTCAACCAGATGATCAAATGTTTTCATACCAGACTGGATGTGAATTGCATGTGCTGCATATTTAGAATATTTGTAGTAGGACTTCCTGCAGCTTGGCGGTAAAAAAACATAATTTATTTTCAGGAATAGGTGTGGGTGAATCTTAATGTCTTCCTTGTACATAACAAGTTTCTGGTTTCCCTTTCAAACCTTTGCTGTTGTACAAGAATTTAAAGTGTTTTATGCGACTGTTTTATTACTCTGACAGGAATTACAATTATGTTTCACAGTGTTTGTCAGTCTGTGGTCAGAAAAAAATGTACTTTCATGAGTGATATGACAAGATAAAAGTATTTTACAACCGTATCTACTGACCAGATAACAACACAACATTTTTCAGGTAACTAAACGGAACTGTTGTTGCTCAAAAGTTGCACAAAGTTCTGGAAACGTACCAAATAAAACAAAAGGTTCACCTTTGTTTAAATCAAAAAACTCCTCTCAGAGTTGAAAAGTTAGACTGTCACCACGGTCACATGACCCACTGCTTTGTGTCATTTGTGGCTGTTTGCATCCTTTGCTAATGTGACCAGTGATGAAAAACACAGCTTTACAAAATAAAAGCTTTTCCTTTTCTTCCACTGTGTACAATAATGTTCAATGTTCTGGTGTCTAACAGTAAAATAAACTGTTGTTTGTATTGTTTTTTATATTTGTGACGCAGAAGGGGAACGAAAAGAAAATAACTTATTGTTTCTCCCCCTTTTACTGAATCGATAAAGCCATTGGTACCCCCCCACCCCATCTCAGAACAATAAATAAAGAGAAAAATACAAATCAGATGCAGATTCTTTAGTTTAAACATTGGCTATAATATAAGTATAGACAAGATAACTAACATTTCTCACTCTTCATATTTTTTGAATAATGCATTTTTAATTTGTTTTTAATTAATTGATTAAGCCTCTTTGATTTGTGGTTGAAAGTCATTTCATAATTTGATTTTCTGCATTAAAACATATTCTTTAACTTTAGGTCTAAATTGAGACTTTTTTTTTTAAACTTGCATGCCCTTTAAATTAGATTTACTCTGTTATCACATTCATTTTGTATATTCTAAGGTAAACATTTATGATGCACTTCATAAATTCCTTTAAAAATACAACTCTTTGCTAAAGCTGTGAATTTTGATATATTTAATAAAAATATAATAGATGTAATCACTAAAGCAATTTTAGTCCTTTCAGTCTTTTATCCACCGCAGCCGTCTGGTTTTTTCAATGCCGGAGACTAAACCGCATGAATGATGAAGATTCCAGTTCTGACATATTGAGTATGAAATAATCATGACTATTATCTAGTTACTTTTGTAATTTCAGCTAGCATTTGGTAACCTTTTTAAATGATATTTGTATTAACTTATCCGATAGCTTTTTAGGTAAACATTTCAGCAGGTTTTCTTAGCCTGCAGGATCGCTGACCTCAGTTCCTGACCTGCATCTTTGTGCTCCTCAGCGGTGAGAAATGACCGAAACAAGAGGAAGGCAAAGAAGGAGGCGGTCAAGATGACCATCATGGAGACGTACGAGTTGACGGCAGAGCTTGACCTCATCGTGGAGAAGATCTGCAGAGCTCACAGAGAGACGTTCCCCTCCCTTTGCCAGCTGGGAAAATATACCACGGTGAGTTTCAGGGGAGAAAGGACAGTTCAGTTCATCACCCCGAGGATTCACTGTGGATTCGCCATGTTCATACCGGGCGTGTGTGGCACGTTCACACCGGCTGCGTTGACTCGCGTTTAAGCAGACACTTCCAATGAATAGTCGATGTAAACACACGTCAACTGAATTTTGGGTTGTGGTTGCAGTGTTTTGTCAATCATTATTTTTATCATTTAGCATTTACATATTATACACTTAAATCATTTTTCTACGCTCGTTTTTTGTTTTATGGATAATGTTATATTGTTTTTGATAATAATTTAAATAAAACAAAAAAATAATCTTATTAGCCTCTTGGGAGCCAAAGTCGGATCGCTAAGAAGAGCCTGAATTCCCGTCACTATTGTGAAGTTAGCTAAAACTGTGAGATGTGTCTCAAAGTCACTAAGTTATAGTTTAGATTTTTTTTTATTTTTTTTACGTGTTTTAGTATTATTTTTCTGTGAAGGTTACAGAAAGGGAATATTTAATATTTGGTTATGTGAGGCTTCTGGAAAATCCTATATGTGATTGTTACACTTTTTCTGTTGGCCTGCAAACTGACCCCGGCCCTGCATCAGAGAAGAAAACAGTTATGTGGCCCTCAGGAGAAAAGGTTTGGGGACCCCTGGGTTACAGTTGTCCATGTGATGTAAACATGTGTTTAAACAGAGGTATGAGGATATTTCAGGCTTGATAGTAAGACGAGGTTGTAAGCCTTAATGAGAGGAGCATGAGTCAGAATTGGAAGAACGGGTAACATTCCTCTGACTGGAAAGAACATGTCAATGTTGATGTCACGGTGTGGACGTGATGTTTTGATACACAAACAGTTTTGTACCAAACATCCGTCTACAAAAAACTCTAAGATTGTTACGTAATCTTCAATTCATTAAAAAGGTAGCTTACCTCCTGCCTGCCACAAACAAAAGCTTAGCTTCAAGCTGATGTTCAGGTGTGTGTGGAGGCGATGACCACTTGGTGTTAACCCATAAAGACCCATTTTTCCTTAAAAATAAAATGATGTGCAATACACCACACACCAAGTGGACTACAAAACACATTTCGGATATTTTTCTGTTACAACTATGTCACCATGGGTTCTAATGGGTTAAATTCCACCAAAAAAAGAGACCGGAAAAGCATTTTTACAGTGCAGAGCCAGCTCGGATAATACTTTGGTGGTTTCTTTATCAAAACTTTTATTTATTTTTAAGTGAAAAGTGCCTATAGTGACTTACATAGACTGAATGTATGGCTTTTAGACTCCAAGTGGAAAAATGGGCATAAGTGGCAGTTTAGACCATCTGATGCCGAATGGATGCTTGGAAGGTCATTATCCCACAAATACCATGGTCACTTACAAAAGAAATAGAAATTAAGTGAAACTGTAGTACTTTAGTATTCTTATATATATGTTCTTCTTATATATGCTGAACATCATGTTAAGTGATCCAAAGAATTGTTTCAGAGGGAAAATTTGGAGAATCCTCAATTCTGATTGGCTGCAGGGTGTCCATTCAAAAAGGATAATGTATTGTTTTCCTCCCCAGAACTCCAGTTCAGACCACCGGATCCAGCTGGACCTCGGCCTGTGGGACAAATTCAGCGAGCTTGCCACTAAGTGCATTGTAAAGGTGGTGGAGTTTGCCAAGCGAGTGCCGGGCTTTACCGGCCTGACCATCGCTGATCAGATCACTCTGCTCAAAGCTGCCTGCCTCGACATCCTGGTAATTTTCTGTCTCCTCCTCAACTTTTCTTCTAAATCTTAAATGGTGTTTGGCAGTTGTTTATTGAAAAAAATCAGCTGTTTTTCAATGTTTCTGTGAATAAAATGTATTTTTTGTTTGTTTATATTTGTCTGTGTAAAATGCATTTGTGTCATGCATGCATTTAGATAAATTAAGATTTAAATAAGAACAAGAAAAACAGATTTTTTAGGAATAATCACATCTAAAAAAATGACCAAGCCTCATCCTTTCTGTTCTTAAATTTGAAGCAAACCAGGAAGGACAGTATGTTGCAGTTCTTCAAAAGACCTGTGAAAGGGAAAGGTTTTAGAAGGGACATTTTTTCAATGACTTCCATGTTAGAAAGACTAAAAAAAAACCTGAGAAGATCGTTTTTTTTACATTTATTTTTGCATAGTCTTCCCTCACTATTTTGCGGTTCACGTTTTGTGGTCTCGCAGATTGTTCAGTTTGACACATTTACAGAAATGGTTTCTTTCAATCAGATCTTTCTCATTAGATAAAATGAAACTTTTTTTCAAAGGTTTGAACTTTGAGCGTTTAAATCAGAGTAATGTGAACATATTCAAGTGTGTCTGAGAAAAGTGGATATAGTGTGTAGTGAGGAGTTTTACTGCCTTGAACATCTGATAAAGATGACCAGTAAATGTTATCTACTGCGTTATTTTTAGAACGTAACTCCTGCGATAAATGAGGGAACACTATATATAGATAATGAGTTTATGGCTGTATTCAAGCTCATTTGTGGACACGTGTAGGGGCGTGTTTTGTGACTGACAGCTGAACTGACCACTTGGTGGACCCAGCAGAGCTTCAAACTTGTTTTGGTTACATTGTCCAGAATTTAATTGGCTTTCCAGATTTTCTGTCCAGTACATTTATCTGTGTGGTTAGATAAAAGGGAAATAAAACGACAAACTCTGCCGTCCTGTTTCTCTGAACAGCTGGAAGCAAAAAAAAACTTGTGACCCTTCAAATTAAAAGACCTTTTATTTCTTGCTTCTGCTTCTCTTCAGATTCTGAGAATTTGCACTCGCTACACTCCAGACCAGGACACCATGACCTTCTCCGATGGGCTGACTCTGACCCGCACTCAGATCCACAATGCGGGATTTGGACCTCTGACTGATCAGGTCTTCACGTTTGCGGGACAGCTGCTGCCGCTGGAGATGGATGAGACGGAGAGCGGGCTTCTCAGTGCCATCTGTCTCATTTCTGGAGGTAAAAAGTTTTGGAGCGCTTCAGCTGCTCCGACAGTGAAGATGAAAGACTCGTGTTTATTGTTCTCATCTGATTAGATCGCCAGGACTTAAAGGAGCCGTCTAAGGTGGATGTTCTGCAGGAGCCCCTGCTGGAGGCTCTGAAGATCTACTCTCGTAAGCGGCGTCCCAGCATGCCCCTGATGTTCCCCAAGGCGCTCATGAAGATCACTGACCTGCGCAGCATCAGCGCTAAAGGTCAGGCTTTGCCTGCAGCTTTAGACTATGAGAAGGAAATGCTTTAAATGACGCTTGTAGGTTTTAGATTGGACAACGCTGCTAACCTGCTCAACAGAAGCTTCCGAGTGGATTTTGTAGATGTCAAACTGAGTGGTAAATTATCATTTGTTTTCCGCAGGAGCTGAAAGAGCGGTGTCGCTAAAGATGGAGATCCCCGGCTCCATGCCGCCGCTGATCGAGGAGATGATGGAGGACCTGCAGAACCTGGAGAGCTGCCAACGAGAACACACAAACTCCTCAAGTTTCTCCCTCTGAAGCTGCACACAAAACTTTATTTCTTCCCAGAGAGATCACTAACACGATCAAAAGAGTCATTCAGAGGTTCACTAGTGTCTTACCTCAGTTACAGTCCACAGATCGGCGACATTGCGATCTGCTGCAAAGGCGGTTCAGCCGATGCATTAAAAGTTCTTGAGTTAAAGAAAAGCTAGCTTCCTCTGGGCTTAAATGTCAGTGGAGGAAACGTAGAATGATGCAGTAATATTTTAACCTCTTTTTAAGTTTTCTTTCAGCAGTGTTGCAGGAGCATCATAACTGAGAGACAGTCTCTGCCTGTCTTTGTCTGATTTTAACTTTATTTATATTTGCATGAGTTACCACTTGGATTAATTTTACCTCATTGCCTGTAGCGTTAGTTATAGAAAGTGAAATGAAAAGGGCGATATGTTTGTTTTTCAGTGTTTTTTTGAGTATTCGGTCAGAATCTACCTGTGTCAGAGGAAAAGTGAAGCATAAGGACAAATGTCTTTGATATTTCTCGCTTTAACAAGACTCCCAAACTGGCTGAGCAAACCGTACGGAACATGGGAAGGGACAAAAAGATGCATTTGCTTTCAGAAGTTACAGTTTCTATTTTTTTTTAGGAGCATCTTAGAATTGAATTTTTAACTTGGAAATATGAAGATAAAGAAATCTTGAAGTAAGAAATCAAGATCTTTGCTTCAACTGTAAAGACGTACACTCAAAATTTTACATTCACATCAAAAGAAAACAGAATGGTTTTGGGGTCTTGCAATGCTGACTACACACACACAGTAAAACACACACATATATAAATCACAGCAAAAATTGTGTCATGAATTCAAATGGACGTTCATTGTGTCCATGTTTGTTTCCCACGACTTCCGAACTGAAACGTGCTTAGTTTCAATGTTCCCTGTAATGACTTTTTATTTTCAAGGCAAATGAAATGCAGAACAGAACTGCAGCCTAACCTCATTATGTCCACAGGCTCTAGCATGCAGAGCCCAACAAGATGGTTTTCTTATCCTGGTCATTGAGATCTACCACCCTGCCTGCTTTCCAGCCCCCTTTTGCCCCCTCACTGCTGGGGAACTCCTCAGGGTCCCCCAGAGGAGCAGGCGAAGCCGGGGAGAAGGAAGTCTGGAAATCTTTGCCTTGCAACCCTGTCCCAAACGAGTGGAAGAAAATGGATGAATGGTGACTCGAGGTTTTAATTGGCTAAACACACCTGTTCCAGGTAAGTATCAGCAGGTAGGACATGGGTGTCTGGAAAAGAAGCAGGACGGGGGATCTCGATGACCAGGGTTGATTACCCCTGAACTAACTGACCATCATGACACTTGGAGAAGATGTCAACATGGAGCAACAGATTAAAGATTTTAAAAAGCTACTGACCAGCATGGAGATGATCACTGCTGATGATGAAATGATGAAAGAGGCAAACGACTAGCATAGAGACTGAAAGTGAGCATGGAGATGACAGAAGGCGACAATTTCTGAACTAGCAGTTAGAGGGTAACTAGACTATAGAATTGTCATACATTGAAATTCATAAATGGATGCTAATTCAATAGCTTTATGACCGTTTTTAAAAAAAATAAAGGAAAATATCAACGCGGAATTTAAAAAAAACTATGAAATGACAAAAATAAAAATCTTTTATGTTGCAGAATCAACAAGCCTTCGTTTAGTGTTTAGTTGAGGACATTTCTGACTCGTTTCATTCCTAATAAATAGTTGACCAACACTGGAGCTCTAACCCTTTAAATGCAGACTTTATGGAGGGCAGCTCCTTGAATTAGGACTCCATATGGCTGCTGTCAGCATTAAAACTCCATTCTTTAGCTTCAGCTAACAAGTTTGTCTTCACATGCTGGTTCTTAGCATTTTTACACTTGAGACAGGTTAAGCTCAACGCTGCATCCAAACGTAGATTATGTCTGTGAAGCAAATTACAACAAAACATGACCAAAAATGTGGAAAAACCTCCTTCTGATTAAAGTTGTTGAATCAAAAATATTGTGTGCATCACATTGAACCACCAACCTTACATTTATTTACATTATCTGTTAAGTTAATGCCACAAATCGACTGAAATATTATGATTTTCCCCATATTCATCGACACAGAAACACCGCGTCACAGTGTTGTATAATAAAAGGCTGCTTGTTACTTGGATGTCAGATTCTTAGATTGTTTTGCTGAAAATCTTTTTGATTGTACTGCATTGTGAAAGAGTTATGTTGTTGTTAAGCTAATGTTAGACAGGACTCTATATCTTCTTAATATGTCTAAACAAAAATGTAATTCAATTTTATCACAAAGCATTTATGTCTGTCACTATCAGAGCTGCAACTTTATATGTTTCTCTGCTGAATTTGTGTTTTTGATGACTGTGTAAAGATTTACCATGAAATTGTTTTTAACCACGGTTTTAGTGTTAGTCTATTGGTTCTGTACTCTTCTCTGGATCCTTCTCCTATAGCACCACCATCAGGTGGAAAATGATATCCACTTTTCTTTTGTGGTTAAATTCTTTCAAAAGCTTAAAATATTCCCATCAGTTTGACTTCTTTTTTTTAATAAGAAAGTAGGTTAATTGCTAAAACAAAAGTGGCGAAATGAAACAAAACATCTAATATGTTCTGAAAAATATCAAACACTGGCTATAAGTGAAGTGAAATTTGAATATTTATTTAAGGATCAATCTCACATGTGCCTACAATATCTGTGCCAATATTATCCTGGAAAACATTTTTATGGTTTAGGTAGTATTTCATGATTTGGGTCATTTTTTTAATTTCATGTCACATATGAAATGTGATAACTGCTACATAAATGTCATCCTTCATGTTGATTTGCTTTTATATCATCTAACATTTCAAATGTTTGTCTATTACAATCGTGTATACTGAATTTCTGTTGCTTTCATTTTTCTTTTGAGGTGGGGTTGCTGTGAGACCTGCTGAGGTTTAGCCAGAATTGGATTAAAAAACATATAAATAAGCAAGAAACACACCGAGTTTAACTCAAAACAAACAAAGCTGCAAAAGTTGAATTCTCAAATTCAACTGGTGAATTCTCAAATGGTGACTTTAGACCAAGGATACCTCCACCCATCCAGCCTGGAACATTAGAGCCACGGCCTTTCATAAATTCTCAATCAGTGGCTTATACTTCCCCCCTCTGCCCTGTAAAGGAATTGCATACTTCACCAGTGAATTAAAACTGTAAGATGTATACTGCTCAAAAACATAAAGGAAAAAACAACTCAATGTTACTCCAAGTCAGTCACACTTCCGTGTAATTAAACTGTCCAATTAGGAAGAAACACTGACTGACAGTCAGTGTCACATGTTTTTGTGGAAGTGGAAATAATAGATTTATATTTATTTATAGATAGTGTATTTATTCATACCCCTGCCCTGCTTATTGCGTCCCCCGGGGGCTTGATTGCACCCCCTGGAGGCAATGAGCAATTGATGGGGCTATTGATGGAGTTATCGCACCCCAATGGGGGTCCTTGGGAAAGACCCTTAACGCTACTGCCTACCTCATAACCCATGAGAGACAATGAAATACACGTCATTCCGGCTCAGATGTCGCCCAGCCAAACAAGGCCTGCATCAGCTGCTAGGGAACCAGCGTACCTTGATCGAAAGTGGGCTACTGGAATAGATGAAATGATGGATGAGAACAAAGTTCTGTTGAAATGCTACTATTAAAGTAATCCTACTCAGAGAGGTTACATGCAGAGTTGTGGAGAATCAATGCTAACTAGTAACTCAATGTTCTAACATCCTATCCTAAATCCTGTTCTAACATTCTAACATCCCCAAATGGCAACTGCTATCACAACTTGAGATTGATGAAGTACAACGCAATTGTAAAACTATGGGAGAACCAAAACATCAGATCAGAGAGGAGGCTTTACCACACTCCCAACCAGAACTTGAGAACACAGCCGCAATAACCACCGTTACGCTGAGCGAGGCTGCAACTGACCTGAAAAACAAGATCATGTCTAGAATCCGGACAACCCCAAAACCAACTACAACGGTTGAGTGAAATACCACCTGAAGTCTCCTGGAAACTGTGAATGAAACATTGAAGGCAATTCCTACCACAACAATCACAAAAACCAAAGAACTGGTTTACACTTCAGCAGCAGTGGTCCCTGAAAAACTGGACCGGGCCCTGACATGATACATGCATACAGCCTGAAGAAACTCACTGCACTCCATGAGCACCTGGCAGCACAACTGAACAATGATGAGACTCACCCTGAATGGCTAACGGAAGGGCGGACGATCCTGATCCAGAAGGATCCCTCAAAGGTTGCAGTGCCATCCGACTACCGGCCAATAACCTGTCTCTCCACAACATGGAAGCTCATGTCAGGCATCATTGCAACCAAAACACATCGGCACGTGGATCCATTCATGAGCAACAGAAAAACATTGGTAGAGATTCTAGAGGAGCCAAACACCAACTCCCGGTTGACAGAACAGTCACTCAAGACTGCAGGTCACCACACACCAACCTGTGCAGTGGCAGTTAGACCGTAGATTTACAGCTAAACTTTGACTGTGGAGAAACTCTATCTATAACGCAATAGTTAATTAAAAAAAAGAGAAAAGGAGATTGCATAAATTACTTTTAGAAAATGTTTCCTGTCTGAATAAACAGGCAGAAGCTTGAGGCCTCTTGTTTTGGACAGATTTCAACTTTGGGCACACTGGGTTTATTTTTGTTTATGTATTTGTGTTTGTTTCTAAACTTTTTTTTAACAGTTTTATTTTTGTTTTTTATTTTAATGTTTTATATTAAAGCAGAAAAAGGAAAAACAAATGAGGAAAAGGTACTTAGAACAAAAAATAGACAAAGAAAATAGATTCAAAATGGCAATAAATGTCATAAATAACTTAATCCTCATCCACACACCTAAATATCGACACCAACAAACATATTTATGCAGTATCACACACATTTTTCTGCCAACACACACAAATACGTTGATTTTTCTTGCATGCAGTGTGTCTGCACGCATACAAGCATCCATGTATATGACGAAGTGAGCAGGCCGGTGTGTTCAGGTGAGTGTGTGTTTACTAAAATGCACCATGATGTTAGTGAATGGAAAAGGTGTGAATCCCACTCTCCTCCATTTACAGGCAGCCAGGTTCCCATGGACGTCCCATGGAAAAGAAGCTGCAGAGCTCCACATCCGGACAAACCCCCAAAGACCACCCCCCACCTAATCTAAAGTGACGTTTCCCTAATTCAAGAAAGACCAGCTGTTTTTGGAGTAAAGGGGTGATATTTTTTTATTTCTCATCAAGATTATTAAACAAAAACCATTCTAGGTTAAAAGTTACATTTCTATTTAGTTCTCATGCATTAAGAAAAAAAAACAGCTTGAATTTTTTTAGAATTACAGTTCTTTTACAAATGAAAACAGAAAGGTGGTTCAACTTTGCAAATAACCCCTCCAACCAAACCGTTTCAAATGTAACCTTCAATGTTTGCATTCAGACTCTATTTTAGAAAGGTTATGGGATATTTACACTGAAAACTCTACATCTGTGCAAATAAGAGTCTATATTGCTACAACCATTCAGTTTCTGTCAAATGTTTTTGTCATTTATAAAGGAGAGTATAATTAAAATGAAATCAATTCAGCACAGTTTGAATGAGAAGTAAAGCAGATTGGTCTCCAATCACTGCTGTTTATAAAGTAAGATCCTGAGCCTGGCAGTGTGTCTCCTATTTAGACCACAAATGTACATGTAAAGACTACCTGAGGCCTCATATTTCTGTTTCCATTTCACATTTACAGGTCAGCTGCTTTGTGTTGTTCTGTAGTAGTTGTTCTGCTCCAAAAGTTTCTCCAGAATTCCCTAAAAAAGGAATTATTCATTAGAAATCTGGCAGAGCAAATGCTCGAGTTACTTTTTTAAAAACCCAAATAACCCTGGAACGGACCTGCATCTGCTGATACGTGACTCCATCTGTGACATACCTGTCCACTATGAGAACAAATGAGACAAAACAGGATTTTATTCCAAAATACCATTTCAGAAAGTGAACAGAACATTTTTGATGGGTCGCTCCACAAATACCTGTGCTGTCAGTGGTTTCAGGTTCTCTTGTGTGGGGGTGCAGCAGGGACCACCAGCCTGAAGTGGCTCCATTGACCTCTATCAGCTCTGGGGAAGCCTGGTGGAGCTGTAAACATGTAACTGTTCATCTCCAAGGTCAGAATTACAAACTAAGACTTCAATCGATTATCTTAGTTTCTGATCCTCATCCTTGTAAAAGATAACCAAAGAGAATATCTTAGTGTTTCAAATTCTGCTTTAAATTTACTTGTTTTATACTTAATAAAATAGTCAAACTGCAGAAATAAAAAGTGTAGCTGGTTTTGTAATTGAAGAAAAGACTGAACTCATTTAAGAAATCTGAAAAATGTACTGGTTTCTGTTTATTTGTTTACAGAATACTTCTGAACTGTTCATGCTGCAGTGGGGACCATTTGAATGTGTAATCCATGAGTAGAAAATTTATTGGAGATTTGAGGATAATACTATGAAATATAATATAAGATAGGATAATAAGATGAAAGAAATGAAATCATGAGGATGAAGCTCTGATTAAACTGGAGTTTGTATCAAGGTCCGAACGTCAGGATGTTCTGAATTAAAGGATTTTTCTTTGAAAGAACGACTCTCTTCATCAGATTAGAAAGGCCTGACCTGAACCACAGGAGTACAGTGTGATGTACTTTGTGTTAAGTTCTTTGTGTAAGGTTCTTGAACTCTGAGGTTTCAGTCAAATGTAAAGTGCATCTCATAATATTTACTGTTATTATTATTACTATTATTAAAGTTGGGCCACAAAACTCTATATGTTAATGACCTTTAAAGTAATGTTTATCTGAAAACGTATTTAAGTAAATGAACAATATTTATAAAAACTTTATTGAAAACAACAATGGAAGAAATCTATTTGTCCCTTTTTGAAAGAAAAACATTCTGGCGTATTAGCTGGACACTTTTTTTTCCCCCATGATGCACCTGTCAGAGTATGAGTGGGATAAATAAGGAAATAGAAAAGGCTTAACCTTGCTGAGCTCCACCTTCAGGTTGTAGGGGTCACTGCCGAGTTGGAAGAGAGATTTTTTGAACTTCTCAATGAGACGTCGTTCGATGTCTGCGTACGGAGGCGGCGGGAGCTGAAAATGAAACCAGTGGCGTCTCAACCCATTGTTTCATGAATGTGATCTGCACCAACAAAATCCCAAACATTTCTCTGGTTTGACCGTAAAGCTTTTGATAAATATCAGAAGTACTTGAGTGATGAAGATGACTTTGTGCAGCTGCACCAGGAGTTTCTGAATGGGGTCGTGAATCTGCCGTAGCATTTTCTGGGACACACAAATTCCTGCAGACACTGACATCACAACACTTTATATGAGGGTTTCTGTGACTTTTTTTTTTTTTTTTGATGATTTTGGTGCAGTACCTGGCCTTGGTTTTATCTTTAAAGCACAAAAATCCATCCTGAGAAAAGAGAAAAATGAGAAAATAAAAACAGAAAGTCATCAGTTTAACCTTCACTCTTAGAGAGTTCCAAAGTAAAACTTCACATAAAGTTCAGAAACGTAAAAAAACAAACAAATTTAAAAAAAAAAAAGGTCAGGTGTTTGCTCACTTACGTAGCCTCATTGTTGTCAGCTTGGACACAAGAAATGGACTTAACATCTTTAAAAAAAAAAACAAGTCAAACCAGAAAACAAAAGAATTAGCATAAGTGAGAGACGTCAACAAACAACAAACCTGGACATTTCTTTGTTTACTCTGAAAACACGTCAAATCTGACTTCTCTTTATGAAGCAGAAATGAAATTTTAACATCTCATGGCAAAAAGAAGTCTAAAAAAGTGCAAAAATGATACAATTATAAATAAACGGTTCAGAATAACTTTATACTTTCAGGTCAACAAAGAAACTGAAAACGGTGCAAGTCAAAATGCCAAAAAGCTCAATTACCTGTTGAATGTTAAGCTAAAGAGTAATGGCAGAAAGTATGAGCAACAACTAATGCCAAAAATGAATGATGGAGAAGCTCAACTGGCTACAGAGCCAGATAAGCTTAAGAATATGAAGTAAATAAAGAAAAAACGACTTTAGAGCTACTGTAAGTTTGAATTCCCTCACTGCTCCCCTTAAGGACTATATAGTGCAAGACTACCAAGTTCTCTGGATTTTAACGCTATTCAGACACATGCTCGCTACTTTTTTCATAAACCTCAAATTAAATGTCACCTATTTCTCACAGTAAGAACACACTAATTATTAACTTTATTTAAGAACTATTTATAAATCCTCTGTGTTGTGATTGTGAACTTGGTTGATTATAAAAAAATAAATGGACATACATTTTTTTTCAGATGACAAATATTTCAATTGCATTGTGGTCTATATTCGCCATGTAGTGAGCATTGATGCACACTGTATTTATTTATTTATTTTGTAAAGACTTCTGGGAAATTTCCAGGGCACTGGATATTGGAATTATAGATTTGGACACCCCCCATAAGTGGCAAACGTCCTATAGTGCATACGCTGTGAGGGAATTTGGCACAACTTCGGTGAATGTTAAAAACTTGATATATCAAATACCTGTTAATGCAAAACTAAGCAAAGATCACAGGAATTATGCTGAATAAAAGAGTCTAAATAAATTAAATACAAACAACTTTTCTTGAATTTAACAAATTACATTTCCGTCAATACGAAATAATCTAACAATCTTTTCTGAACATAATCATTAAATTCCTACTCCAAATAATCCTTTGATCCATTTTCAAAGTGTTCTCAGTGGTCTTTTAATTATGATTATACCGTTTTTAGCCAAAATCAAAAACAGTTTTTTTCCAGGACTAATTTATAAAAACCTTAAAATTCTTGTCAGCTTCTCCAGTCTCAATTGAAGTGAACAGAAGTTCACAACAACCTGTCACTTTGGCTTCACAGCCTTTTGTTAAATTCCTCTGCTGCATGAAACCATTACCTTGATTTATTTCCTGCTTGCTGTAAATGGAGCTGCAGGATACAGACGAGTTGTGAGTCAGAGCATCAGCTCTTCCTGGAGGGTTTTCCTAAAATAAAGACTTTTTTAAAAACTTTCACATCACAGCTTTTTAGTTCATCTTTGTGTTTCTACACGCATTTATACCTGCTGTGAGTTACAGCAAACTGTCTCGCTCGCTTGCTTTCCCATGAAACACTTCTGTGCTCGTTTCCTGTCTCGCTCGGCTCTTCGTTCTAAGGCATTGTGGGAAGTGTAGAGTCCATCCAAGAGCCTCATCATCAGGTCTGAGATCCTGGAGCTGACAGCTACAACATCCGGTCGCTGCTCTGCATCGGGAGTCAAACACCTGCTCAGGAGAATGGGATCTGTCAGGTAAACAGTCACAGGGACAAGCAGCACAAATTCAAGTCTCACCATCGGATCATCTGAGGGACTCTTTCTGAAAAGGTTCCCTCCTCCACAGGTTCATACTCAGCCTCCACGATCTGTCAGCACAAAACAAATGGAGGAGAATTTATCACGGGATTAGGGATGCTTCAGAGGAAACGTGGAAGCTTTTGTGAGTTTCTGTCACCTTGCTGGCCAGAGACAGCATGTTGCTGCTGTAGAATGGAGGCTTCAGAGCAGCCATTTGGTAAAGGATGCAGCCCAAAGCCCAGATGTCAGCTTTTTCTCCATACGGCTCATTTTTTACCACCTCTGGACTATTCACAGGCATTTCAATAGAAGGAAAACACGATGAAGACAAAAGCTAAAAATATTATCAAACAGGCTCGTATGATTTTACAAGTATAAAGATATTTTTGTATTTTTATATTTGAAAGATGATGTTGTTAAAGAATTACACTGCACAGATAATGCTTTAGTCGCATGCCACCGTACAGGGGTTAACTCATACCAGTGCTGCAGGGTTTTGGGTTTTCCAGGTCCGTGAAGGGTTGTACAAAGGAGCAATTGCATCTTAAGGGGAGCAAAGGTGTGTCTTCCCTTAGGTCCCCTTAAGGCTCGAATGGCCACCTCAAGGGACGTCTTGAAAATGGAGCGTTCCATTGTCGTGCATGTGGTGAGTGTACCGTGAAGTATTCATAAGGATAATAGAAGTTACACGTTCTTACAACGTACGGATGATGCTGTCATATGGTGTCCTTACGGCACACTCTAGTGGTTAGTAAGGTGTGAGTGCTGGGTCCTTACTGACTGCGCACAATTGGTGCATGAACGGGGAGTGCACGTAATACGTGAAACTACACTCTGTTCAATTTCCTCATTTCATTTTGGAGGGTGGAATAAAATGAAAATTCCTTGCGTCTCATCTACGTCAGCCTTGCTAACCCTTTCATGTTGTAGAAGTGTTCGCTACAACCTGTCACCCGCAGCATACCCGTAGAAAAAAAAATGTACATTTTCCACACATGGACTGGTAAACAAAAGGGTTAGTTACAGTTACCAAAAAACCCTTTTCTGTTCTAATAGCACATCATTTGTCCTTCCATAAATACAAAAACAAAATTTGGACTGAACAAAACTAGACTAAACTTAACTTAAAATGTTATGATTTAGTCTGTGTGTTCTAATGCAGTTTTTGATGTTTGTTGTCTGTTAAAACTGCAAGTTAATTTCAACAGTTTCACCAACAGATTTCAAACTTCAACTCATCTAAATGTTGAGATAAAGATGTTCTCACCAGGAGTAAAGGATGGTGCCGACCACAGAGGTTAGCTTGCTGTTCTCCTGTTTCTGCTTGGCGAGACCAAAGTCAGCTTCAGGCGAAGAAAAGGCAGCAGTTCAGGTCTCAGCAAAGGACAGAAATGTGACGTGAAAGAGGATAAAGGCAAACTCACTGATGGTGACTTTGTCTTTCTCCCCCAGCATGATGTTGTTTGGTGTTAGGTCCCGGTGGACGATCCTCTTCTCCTTATGTAAGTACCGCAAAGCCAGACATACCTACAACATTCAAGATGCAATTCATCCATCAATTTATCAACCAATTAATAGTTCATCAGTAGGAAGTTATCCTTTTATTCAAAATTATATTACTACAAACACAAACATGTTATATCATAAAAAATTAGAAGTACTTTCATTATAGTTCACATGTGTTTATGTAAAAAAAATACACGAGCTAAGTATTAGTAAACTTAGGTATAAATGCAAATAAAATACTAGACAAAATGAGTATAATATCAAATAGAGTCACCTTTCACATTTCTGAAAGGTTTTCAAGACTATACAGAAGAATAAGTTCAGATGAAAAAATGTAAACTTGATTTAAATTTTCCAAACTGAACTGCAGTGTCTAAAAGAAGCATAACTTTTGTCCTGAGATCCAGATCAGGCAGCACAGAAGCCCAAGCGTCCACAGAACAGCAGGACGGCTAACAGAGAAAAACAAGACTTCAACCTAAATCGACCCTAAAAAAGTAAGAGCAGAAGTCCTGATCAGGATCGCTGCCAAAACTGAATCTTAACAAAGTAAAAGATCCTTGTTTCAAGAAAAGTGTTTTTTTACTTTTTGCTTCACAAGAAAAAAAATCTTATCTATAAAGTTTTTCAAAAGTAAAATTATCGTAGTTTAGGAATGCTGCGTTCACACAAACGCGCAATCCGCGCCTCTATTTGGATGCACAGTGAGTCCACCTGTCCAGAAATGTGTTGATAAATTTGACGCCCCAGACACATGTGGGAGGAGCTAATGTTTTATCCGGATCGCTACATGGAGCGGTGTCTGTGTATATCTCATTTACCATGCACGGAAGACATGGATGATGTTTAGAGATCAGGTTTATTTATTAGTTAGAGAAAGTGTTAGAGCCTACTGTTTACACAAATACACTTGTTTTAGTCAACTAAAATGGTTTTACTGCACAACAACCCGAGTAATTAAATAATGAGGGTTTCTATAGTCTAGTAATTGTAATTTAATGACTGACATTTAAACTGTAACTTTATACATTCCTCTGTTCCCGCCAAAAGTAATTGAATGACAGTCATTCGTAATGCGTCCCCCTGGTTTTGTGCTACACCTTGGTGACATCAGAGGTTTACCTGAATGAACACATTCCAGATTCTGTCCTCGGTGAAGTGCTGCTGCTTCTCCCTCAGAGAGGTGAAGTGTTCAGCCAGAGGGACTCCTTCAATCAGCTCCATCACAATGTAGAGCTTTTCACCTGAAACAGAGAGGAGGATTGCAGCTTTTTCTGCTCTTTCATGAGGAGTTCATGGGCCGGTGAAGGAACTACACACCTTCTAAAAACGTTTTGTAATATTTGACAATGTTTGGATGCATCATCTGGAGATGAAAAAGAACAAGCGTTAAGTTATTGTAAAAAGTAAAGATGACTTTCATTTTATTTGAGGATCTGTGCCTGTTCTTTGATGATGGTGAGCTCAGAGATGATCTTTTCCACATTACTGTCTCTGGACCTCTTGTCTTTACCAAACACTGGGTTGTGAAGGTTCACTTCCTTCAAAGCCAGGAGGTTCTGGCCACTCTGCTTTTGGACCTAACATTAAAGTTATTGTTACTGAAACCCCAACTTTTTTTGTTTTAATCAGTGACTGCAAACAGATGTTTCTGCACCTTAAAGACACTTCCAAAGGCTCCTGTGCCCAGATGGTCCAGGATGGAGTAACCACTGATGACTTTGAGGGGAGGCTGGCTCTGATCCACGGACCTGATGCCCTCTCTAAGAACATCAAGCTTTTCTTCCTGCATCAAACTCTTCTCAGTTAATTCAGTAAATCCAAAAGTGCAGTAATTTTATCCCAAAACCGAACAAACGTATTCAGCAGCTGTTTTCTTACAGTGTAAAGTGAAACTACAGTTTGCAGCTCCTCGTAGGCCGTGAGGTCCCGCACATAATGTCCAACATCAATAAACAACTCAAAGAGCTCTGTGGGAAAGAGTCTGAAAGGGGTTCAACTTTGCAGTGGATGTCCAAAATAAGATCTGTGGCGAATGTTCAAAATCCTCCAGTTTTAGAGTATTTATGCAAAGACAATGCATATGCATAGACAATGTTCTGGGGGGGTCGCTCAAGTTTTCGTCACCTTTTAAAGAGAGGTCTGTTTCTTTCAACGCTAAAGAGAAAGCGGAGAGTCCGGAAAGCATAGCACTGCCAAACAGAAAGCAGCATCTCAGTTTCTGACTGTTGCTTTTTTTTTTTTTCTTCAGATTTAGTTTTAAATCGTGCACCTGTAGAGACGTCGCCGCTCCTCTGCCCTCTTCTGGTAAAATCCGCTTTGCAATGACGTAAACGCCGTTTTCCTGTGAACAAAAGTCATTTCATGGAAGCTGTGTTTTGTCACCAAATCTGCCACGAGAAACAACATTTACCTGAACGATGTGGAGGGCAGAGGAATCATCCAGACTCATCTCAGCCAGAGCTGTGCAGCAGGCTGGAAAAAGGTTCAAATAGACACTAAACACCCAGATGACATCCTAAAGGTCACAATCAGATAGGCTGGTTTTCTGTGGGCTCTTTAGGGCCCATTATGTTGTCTTTACTGCAGGGTCATCGAACACAGGAAGTTTACAACCACTTCCCTTAAAACTTCAGTTGAAAATCCAACTGCTTTGGTTCAGGAAGGATGTGTTTACTCTTTCAGGTGCTGATAAGACTCCCCTGTGGGAGGAATTATCATCAGTGTCTGGTTACAACAACAACACATTCATTACCAGTTTTCACCATTTTGCCAAAGTTTTAGATTTTAAGAGCGAATAACGGAGGAACAACTCCTCTTAGCAAACGGCTCCATCTCTAGGACAGAACACAGAAGGAAAGTGGACTCAGGTGATCGGTGCTGTTCTGGATGACTGAGAATCTTCACAGACAACACAAGACACATCGAATAAAGTCATGAGCCTGATTCAAAATGTGCACACAGAGAGATGTTTGACCTGACTTCAAGGTCACGCTGTTGTCCAACTCCTCGGAAGGCCTCAGCTCCTCTTTCATGCTCCAGTGCTCAGAAACGTGCAACCTGTCACTGAGAAAGTCAGTTAGTCCATGTATTGCAGCGTGAAAGGCTCTACTCTCATGAACGTTTCGGAAGATTTTAAAGATAGGATATTTATGACCACAAGTTTGATGATGTTGCTAAGATGTAGTGTTGCTAGGCAACCACATCACAGTGACATCAGTGGCTGAATTTATACTTTGATCCACAAAGAACTGTAGGACCTCTGACCTTAAAATTTCACTCCAATCATCTTCTGATCTGTTAACAAAGCGTTCCCAGTGGTCTTTTAATCATGATGATGCAATTTTTGGCCAATATCAAAAAACCTGTGTTGTTTTCTAGGACATAGTTTCTGCAGAGCAGCAGGCGTTCATCAGATAATTGCCTCTGAGTTGTGGCCGGGACCAATGGCTGAGTAAGTTCACCCCTGCTTCCCCCCATCCACCTGTTTACACACTCTCCTGCCAGCTTTCAGTCCATAACATATCCAACCTAACATTGCAATAAAAACGTGAGCAATTTTGGAGCTATCCAGCCATACAGTTTGGAGCCAGATGCCAGCTCAGCTGAGATAAAGAGAGACGTACGTGGACCTATTTGTCTGTAAGTATGCAGAATGAAGTGGAGACGGGAGCTTGTGGCCTTCCGACTGAGGAACCGGTGTCAATGCTAAGGGTTTTTTCAGCAGCATTTTTGTCAGCTCCTGATTCACAACAACTTGATAAAAGAAATACTTAGAAATGCAATTTAACGCTTAATTTTCTTTTAAATGTGTCCTCTATCATCAGAAAAATCCCACAAAAACATGTTAAAATACACCAAAAACACAATTTTCATCGGAGTGGGTCTTGAAATCTATTGACTTCTTTGGTGTTTTCAGTCCAGAAACACAAACTTTTGAAAGTGAAATAAATGTAATAAAACAGTTTATCCATTAATCCCTCATCAAACTGTCATGAAAAATTATTTTTTTAACCCTAATTTATCTGGTTAGATCATCAAAAAGGAAAAAGGGTGATAGATATGGTATGATGTTGCCCTATGCAAATATAAACACTGGTTGCTCAGTAAATTTGAATTAATGGAGCTGCTGTGCTTTAATGAGGAACTGCAGCATTCAGTCCTTCCAAGTCAAACTCTGGAGCAGAAGGAGAGAACTTGTCCATAAAAGGTTCTTTAAAGACAATTTAACAATTACTTTGTAATGAACGGAAATCCTGTAGACAAAGTTTAATTTCATTTACAGAAAAAGTAAAAATGTGTCGTTTAAGGAAACTGTGGTTGTGTTTGTCAGCTCGACTGCAGTCGTGTCAGATCCGGGCTGTGATGACCTGCTGAGCAGCCGCAGGAGCAGCTGCACTCCGCCCCAGCTCCGGATCTCCACCCTGGCTTCAGCATCTTCACAGAGCTGCACCAGGACCCAGGTGACAGTCCACAGCAGCTTCACATGCGGGCCGTGCAGCAGGCTCAGCAGCACCGGCACCCCTCCAAGCTCCAACACCTGACTCCTCACTTGAGGCACTGGGGACAGGAGCCTCAGCAGCTCAGCACTCATTCTAAAGGAAAGGTTGGTTTCAAATCTATGTCAGAAAACTTGTTTTGGTTGTTTATTTGTGTGAAAAGTTAGTCAGGAATGTTTCCACCAATAATCCAAAGTAAACAGCTCTTAACTTTTTTGACAGCAAGTCATGCTCCTGCAGTATCATGAGAAGAGTCTCCACCACCGGCAGCTCACCAATCTCCTTCTTGTATTCTGGGCTGCAAAACAAAATTCTTGCTCCGAAAAAATAAAGGTCTCCATCTTTAACTCCTTAACTGAGACCTTTACTTACCTCTGAGCTACAGCAGTGAGGGCCAGCAGGGCTCCCTGCACTACGCTGCTGTCTCTGCTGTGGAGGAGCTTCACCAAGCTCTGTAGAGCAAAAGATCAACTTCATGTTCCGCAAAACACTCCTGATATTTAGAGAACATGTGGAAAGCATTAAGCAAAAAAAAAAACACAACTTATATACATGGAAAAACATCCACTCAAAAATTTGAGCAGAAGTGAGCAAATTGGGATAAAGAAACATTAATGTGCTGAACCCTGCAAAACCCAAGAAACTTTTTCCTCTGAGCTTTCAAAATTAATTTGACTATTTGTTTTTAGTTTGTTTATTTTAGGTGGCACACCAATTACACCAATTAAATAAAATTAAAACAACTAAAATAAATAATTAGTAAGGAAAAAAATTAAATGAAAAACAGCTGTCAAATTTGACCCCGTGGGTTCTCCAAGGTATAAAAATCCTCTTTGGTAATTGGGGATTTTTCCCAAGAAGATCTGCTCCTAATGAGTTGGAGGTGTAGTGGTTAGTCCTCTTGCCTCACAGCAAGAAGATCCTGGTTTGAATCCCAGTTGGTACCTTCTGTTTGGAGTTTGCATGTTCTCCTCGAGCATTTTGGGGTTTTCTCTGGGATCTCCAGCTTCCTCCCACAGTCTCAAACACGCCTCAGAAGTTTATTGGTGACTAAATTGCCCCTAGGTGTGCATTTAAGAGTGTGCATGTGAGTGTGTGGCCCTCCAACAGACCAGCAACATGTTCAGGGTGTAGCCTGCCTTCAACCAACAGTATCTGGGATAGGCTCCAGCAACTCAGTGACCCTGATACAATTTCAGTCGGTTTAGAAGTTGGATGGATGGATTTTTTTGAATTCAAGTTTTTGGACAATGTCCCCAAAATGTACCTCAAAAAGAACAAATTTGGCTCCTTCATTGTGGGATTTGATTCAGGTATTTCTGTTGGAAACTAACATGCTCAAAATAAAGATAATACTGTCAAACTGTCCTGTTCTATGCAGACTTTCACTGTTATAGCTCATGTTTGGTAAGTTGATCGCATTTGAGTTTTTAACTGGCACTAAACCACAAATCTTGAAAATGTAATGTGTCCATCACTGTAGATCTGTTGCTTCATTGGTTCTGTGCAGATCCGGTGTGTTTGCTGCACGGCAGGTTTCCACTGAATGATTTGAACATATGACACCTTCAGGAGGATGAAAGGTTCAAAGTGAAGTCCTTTGATGTAACCAATAATGAGAGGGACCCACGAGAACCGGCGAGGCTGCAGGCTGAAGAGAGGATTTTAAATACAGGGTCCAGTGTTTTGAACAACATATTGTGTGAAAAAAGGTGAAGACAAGCAGGTTGGAAAGCGTCTGTAAAGACATCAGTCCTCTGAGTCGGGTTCTCACAGGATTCTGTTCTTCAGGGAAACTTTCTGAGTCCAGTTTGAAGATATTTGACAGGAGTGTCAGCAAAAAGAAAATAAAAGATGTAAAAGTACAGGGGGAGATTAGTGAAAAAGCAGCAGGGGTCAGAGATGAAGATGTTGAAGATCTCCTTGGGACAAACAAAGATGAATGGAGGGACAGCCCAGGTAGCATTTTTGGGGATTAAACCGGGTTAATTTACTTTGGACTTGTTCACAGAAGGAATGGTTAACATATCGATAAAAGGATGCAACGTTCAGAGCTGCCAGGCAGGAAGTCCAAGGGAAAACCAGAAAAGGGACTGGTGTAGTAAAAGAGGAAAGAAGAGGACAGTAACGGTGGAGAAGAGAATGGGAAAAATAGGATTAAATAAAAAGCAAAAGGTTGTACAAATGAAAAACAAGGAAGTAGAGATTGTTTGAGTCCAACATGCTTCTCTTAAGAAAATATGCTTTGGATTCAGGTGGAGTTTCACTCTGGAAAGAGAAAAATAAGTGAGATAAAAGAAAAAAAATCCTGCTCCCTTTTGGCTGCTGAATATTTTTAACACAAAGTGTTCATCCCCACACTGCTGGAATCATCAATCTGAGCTTCTATTTTCTTGCTGATTGATGTGGTGGTCCTGAAATGCAAATCACAGCAACAAATCATAAAAACATAAAAACATTTTAAAGATCACAACGACAATAAAAAAAAAAAGCAAAACTAATAATAAAAAAACAACATTACATTTAAGAAGTCAAAACAAAATTCCAGAATTGTCAAAAAACAAAATAAAATGAGAAACAGAAAAATGTAGGTACTAAGGGACATCACTGGTTGAATGATGACGTTTGAGGGAAAGCAGAAGGATGTTTTACCCGAACGGGGGTAAAGTTGCCTGAACTATCGCGTGGTCAGAAGATCAAAGATATGTGTCAGAAGATATCGCCATGCCAAATAACTTCCTGTTGAAAAGGTGAAAAAATGTCATCATCCAGTCAGTGATTTCCCATAATGCCTGTCTTTTCTGGTTTCTGATTGTTTCTTTTTTTTTTTTGTTTTACATTTTTGATTTCTGTAATCACTTTTGTTTTCTGCAACATTACATTTTTATTTATTTAATTTTCAAAGTGTGTTCTGTTTTTTTTGGAAATACCTTTTGGTTTCTCCAATTTTGTCTTGATTTCCAAAATGTACTTTTTTTTAAGTATTTGTTTTATTTTTTAAATTGTCATTGTGTTCTTTACTATGTTTTTGTGTTGAGTGATTTGTACTTCAGGGCCACCGTTACTTTGAGAGTTTTTACAGCACAATCATCACCCTCTTTCTGTAAAGTTGTTGTGTTTTGGTGAAAACGTCTTCCCACCATCAGTTTAATGTTACAGAACGACATTAAAAGGCTATAAAAAAAAAACACACGGCGGTAAAGTCTGACTCACCCTGTGAGCGCCGCTCTCGATTACCCAAAGCCTTTGATTCTCAGCAGCAGACAGCTTCTGGAAAATATCTGAACAACAATCCATGACATTTTGGTGTGATAGTGATGGATCCATTCTGTCTTCTCTGAATTTTCTGACATATGGCTGCAGATTACTTACAGGTCATCGTGACAAGACTCTGAGATTCCAACCCCTGTTCACCACAAGACAAATACTGAGCAGCGACAGACTCCATATACTGAGGGAGGAAGAGGAGGACGGAGTTATTTGAAGACAAAGAAACTTCTTTAAACATAGGAATGAGATACGGAGGGATTTACCCTGGCAATTAAATCAATGCCATGGAGCTGACAAAGAATGATCTAAAGACAATCAAATAAAAAGTAATTATTACTCCTATTTAACACAAGCAAATTTAATAGTAAATATAAACATGTTTTAATAGTTTGTACCTGATAGTTTGGATCTCTGATCAACAACCGCAGACAGACAAGAACTCGAAAGACGGACTCAGGCGGCGCACGATCAATCCATTCACTATTTCAGGATTTAGTTAAGTCACAAATATGCATTTTTGTCTGAGGTTTCAGAAAAAAAAATCAAAATATGATAGATATTTACCTGCACAGTCGATTCTTGATCAAAGACGTTAGAATCCCAGAGAACTGCTTATCCAGAGGGTGGCTGCTGAAGCATCTTTGGTCTTTGTAGGTTATGCTAGAAAATCCCATATTTGTGAAACATTTGACTCTGGCAGCAGAGCAACAGGTACTTTTTCTAAAACCATGCCATCAACAAACTGTCCTGATCTCAACCCTTCACGCCAATTGTCACTACTTCACAACATACTGTAACCTTTAATCCAGGACTCCACTTGATTTAGCATCACTTTGAAGAAAAAAACCCCACTGACGAATATTTTTAATTTATCTGGGAATAAGGTCTGCCATGAAGGGGTTAAAGCTGCAAAGGAGCCCCACACCATCAGACTACCGCCACCGTGCTTGACAGTTACTTTCATGTTCTTTCTCTGTTAGGGTTTTTTTGTAATATTGCTTTATTTTAGTCAAATTCTATTATGAGTCGCCCTCCTATTACACAGGGTTGAATTTGAAATCCACAGCTGTTTCGTTTCTGTTCCTTGTCCTCAACATATATGAGTGTTTGGTTTTCAGTTCTTCATTGTCAGGCCACTGGCTTTGTCACTTTCTTTTGTTTCCTCCTTAGTTTATGGGTTTTAACATGATTAAGTTTACTTATCAAACCTCTGAGTTTCTGCTACAAACATGGTCTCATCCTCAACGGATCCTTCACCACCGGTTCCTGACGATTAGCCCAGAAGTTTTGTGGATCATCCAGATGTTTCTTTGTGCTCTTGTTGCTCAGCTGTGTCTTTCTCCTTTAACTCTCCCATGGAGCCATGTTTGTCTCTTTCTGTCTGTTGGATAATGAACTCTGACCTTAAGTGCGGCCTGATGATGCCACAATGTTCTCCTGCTTCATTAATAATCCTTGGATGAGTGGATTTTGTGTTTTCCTGGACTCACCTTGATCAGTCCTCATTATACACCATTTTTCACTGAGGGTTTTCTTCATGTATGGGTCATGACCCCTACTAGGTTTCTGTAGTCACAATGCTCCAACAACATGTTGAGGTCTTTTCACACTGATGCTTTGTGCTCTATCTGATCCTGAAATTCTTTGAAAAAAAGAGGCTATCCATTTGTTTTAATTTTTCAGTGTTATGTTTTTTCTGTATGGCTTGATCACAGGTTTTAGTGAATGTAATGCCATAAGCACATTATAGTGAAGTTTGGACTTTACCAGTGCATGTTAACATCATTATTTTAAGTATTGCGTGCATTATATTGAAAATATGTTAATGAGCAATATGTCCTATTTGGTGAATATACCTTTATTTGAACTGACTTATTATAAAATAAATCAAAGGAAATGTGTTCAAAAATATCAAGCAAAAGTATATTCTTCTACCTCAATGAATCCTTAAGGAGGACAAACCTGAATCTTTCCAGTTCCGCGGCTTCGCTGCTGATGTTGCTCTCAGTCCTGACTCTACTGCTGTGCTTTGGGGAGGTTGTGGATCTGCCAGGTCTGCTGCTGCCCTCACCATAACTCACGTCTGCTACCTGCAACACAGGTAGCCCTCGTCTGCATCATTCGGGCCGCTTGGTGTGAAGAAATGTAAGCTGGTGTGTAGGCTGTCAAATCGTCTTGACAGCCAACGAGGCGTCATGTGTTGCTCTTCACCTCCTGTCTGGGGCTGTTTTTTGCAAGCAGGGACTGGAGTCTCCTGAGATCACTCGACGCCCTAGAAAACAGGCTTATCAACCGCATCACCTAAAATATATTTGAATTGTGCAAGAGATGGTTATCAGATGTGAGGGTGAGCTCGCACACTTTACCTGCTGGGACTTCCTGCAGGTTTGAGGGAGAGTTTGTTTCCTGGTCTCACTTTAGGGCTTAAGTTGGACATTTTCAGAGTTCATTTCCACGAGGGGTCTGTAGAAAAATAAAGCACATATTTTCAATTTTTATCAGCCTTAATTGTATATAGTTTTTTTTTTAAATCCAATGAAAAGAAAGCAGCAACAAAATAAGTCGGGAAGCATTTTTAGTGAACTAAAACTGGAGTATTACAATTTGTTGCCAAAGACCTAGATGTGAGTCTTACCCTTCTTTTTTCCATTTGTGGTCAAATGTAAAGTCATCTAAACGTCGATCGGTTAATTATCGTCTTTCAGGAATCCAGAGTAAACGAGGTTTTCCTGCGCAACACAAACGATTAGCAAATAACAGGACGCAATCTTCATTTTCATTCCTTTCTTGACCAATCCTGGAGAGTGGTGTTGTGCCTTCTCTGTTGCTATAGTTACAACAAACGCCTCTCGCTGACAGTGACCTTGCTTTGACGAGTAATGAACTAAACACCTGTTAAATGTTTGAAAAACATACAGTAAATTAAACAAAACATTAAATACATGAAGCATTTTTGTCAAATGTATGTGCAAACCGTAATTTATCAGTGTATTGATAAATTTATGATCATATGAGTTAAGCATAAAAATCATTAAAAGTAATTTCAGCGTTTAAAAACTCCAAATTTAGCAAACATTTTTTACATGTCTCTAAGCAACGGCTGTGGTCTCCAATTATCGCGAGAATAAGGCTCTTATAAATGGCATTTTGATGTATCGCGGGATTACATTCCTAGAGATTCACGTACGCGTTACGTAAATTCTTCAGCGTAGCGACGTCTAGTGTGGGTGACGTTGCGTGCTTCATTGTGAGTAAATCGAGTAAAAGTAGCGAGAAGGGGGAATGTCGGTTTGTGAATGATCGGCGTCTGAGGCGGCGGGGAGAGTTATCGTAATGGGTAAGGTTACCGCCGTTAGCCGTCGTTACTGATCCACGCCAAACGCTTTCTTTTCACCATGGTTTAGCTAACACGGGCGGCGATTTTTCAGAGCTATTTTTCCGCTGATTAGCTTCAGCAGTTGTCGGAGCAACCAACGCCCAGTCTGCCTCCAGCTGGATGGCTAGCTGTTAGCTTCTGTTCGTTAGCAGACCGTTTAACCTAACGGGAGTGTCATTTCCTGTCGTTAGCTCTTTAGCAAAGTATTTCACTTAACGCTTCTGTTTGTTTTATGAGCGGTTTCTGTTACCTGCAATAAAACGCAGCTTTGCTAACGCGCCTTTTTTGTGAACCCGACCCTTAAAAAAACAATCACTTGATAACTAGCTTAATTATTGCCATATGCCGGATTAAAGTGCCCAGTTTAAAGCTAATTTTTATTTTTGTGGTTGAAAAGAAACGACAGGAAACTGTTGTTTTGGAGTCTTGACGTCGGCCCCAATAAGCCGTTATTCTAAGACGCTCTTTTGTCCCAATTAGTTTCCAGTTTATGTGTTGTAGCCTCGTGGCTGTAAAATTTGGTCAGGCAGTCAAAAGGCAGACTTGAGACTGCACAGGTTAGACATAAGGAGGCTGTCTAATCTGGATTAGATTGGATCTGGTTGCTCACAGATCGTGTTTTGACTCGGATTCAGATTGTGACCTCTAAATCTGAGCGTTGAACCATTCTCTTCCTCAACTAACACGTTTTTTTTTTATTTGCATAAACTTTTTGGTAAAACCAGTCACCTGCTACCACTTCCTTTAGCAGATTTTACCCTTCAGTGGGCAGGAAACGCTCAACTGTGATAAGGAACTGGTTTTATGGTTTGGTTTTATTTGGACATAATAAAAAGTGTTTGGTTTAGATTGTTGGTTAAAAACAGGACGGAGTGGAACTTTTACATGAAGATATGCATGCTCCTACTACAATTGAACTGCATACCCTGAGGGAGAATCAGCATATCTGGCATGTGGGCCGGTGTTGGCAGGCAGAAGATGCTGTGGCAAAAAGAAGCAGAAATACTCTCCCAGCCACAGGCTTTAAAAACTGCTCCAACAGTGGATGCACTTTGCTTTTTGCTGATATTGAAAGTGGAGTAAAATACCCACAACAATGTCCACTTGTCCTCTGATAAGGCTGGATCCGTTTCTCAGGCTTTATTACTCAGAAAGGTGTATTTCTAAATGTAGAGGCTGAACTCTTATTGATTTCTTTTTGTCTTTTCTGAATTTATGTTTTGTGTTGTTGTGACCATGGAAATATCGGATCTCTGCATTATGATCACCACAATACAGCAGTAAGTACTGAAATGATTTTAATTGTCTCCTGCTCATTCACAAGTTCTTGTTTTAGATAAATGAGTAAATTTTGTATTTTTTTTATGTACAATCATGTCAGAATGAGTACATAAGAAATATGAAGTGAAAAAAAACCTTTATATTGCAGCAAAGATCAGAAGGTCTGGACTGTTTTAAGATGCTTAAAAATATCTTTGCATGGGTGGGAGAGCATTACAGAATCAATTTCTTAGTAGTTTCTTTCAAAAAATCTGTTTTGCAGCAACAGAAGAACCTTGAAGGATATGTTGGCTTTGCAAGCCTCCCAAATCAAGTCTACAGGAAGTCTGTGAAGAGAGGCTTCGAGTTCACCCTGATGGTCGTGGGTAAGAGCTCTCGCTGCTCCGCTTTCCATGTGCTGTGTTTTGCTTGAATCCTTTCATTGTGTTCCCTGCGGTTGGCATTTAGAGATCTTCTGTGTGGTTTGTTTTTGTGTGAGTGTGTGTGCAAAAGCCATATTTACACACAGGGGACAAGCCCCCAGCTTTGTGGTGTTAATCGCTGACTCAGAGCTCTGTGTTGTCCCACTTCTCCTCCACATTTTAGATCAGTGTCAGGCTCTGTGTGAAGGAAGAGAAACATTTGGTTTGGATTTGTGTCAAACTTCACCCCAAAAGACAGATTTTCTTTTAAGAATTTGGGTTGTGACTGTTGACTGCGGGCCAGGATCCCTCTTGGCTGGTCAGACCTTGTTTGGTGGGAGAATGGTCTTTTCTATGGTGGGTTTTACAAAACTACTCATAGCATTCAAGCATGGTTTATTTAACCCATTACTGTAAATTATTTTTATTCCATGTTATTAATCATGAAAACCCTTTCCGTCTGGGCTAACAGGATAGTGACAAAGTCCTTGAACCTTTTCTGCATTTTTAGAATTTTTGTTTCAAACTGGAACTCCAGCGAGGACCGTGGCGAAGCTCCTCTGAGGATTGTCTTTGTTTTCACATGCTCTCACATAATATTCAGCTGTTCTTGGCTCTGATTAGCTTCAAGCCCACATGTCCCTGTGGCGCCCACATGCCGCACGTTGCTCCTGTAGATGGAGGAAGCGAGGTTGGCGTCACAGTCAGTGGCTGGCACGTCTATCCATAGAGCCTGGATCATGAGATCCTCCAACCTGTTCGCACGTTACAAAGCCGCTCTTTTTAGAGGCCTGCATAGCCAAAGCAGGAAATAACTGAAGTTCACGGTTCCATACCTCACATGTTACACTACAGGAGTCACATTCTACCAGTTAACTGCAGCACTGCTGTAAATGGTAGCCGGTTTAGTATTGACCTGTGGCTGTGGGCCAAGGCAGGCAGTGCCAGTGGTAATTTCCATTAATGATCCTTTTTACTGGAGCTTGGAAACAGGGTGCACAATGAGCATCCAAGCTTGAGAAGTGTCCCGAACCCCCAGCCAATCAGCTGCTCATAACAAGAGCCATTGTCTGCATTGTTTCTGCAGCCTTTGAGCTGTTAAACACAAACTGATTGATTTCTCTCATCCCTGAAAAGACAGCGTCGCCTTTGACCGTTCAACTTTTCAGCATAAGAGCTGTGCACTGCTGTTGCTCATGCCTCGAGTTGTGTTAATCCATTTGTGATAACACTGGTATGCACTTTTACAAGGTTAAAATATTATCCTTGGGTGAAAAATGCATAATAAAGCAGGTATGTGGGACAGATTTTTGACCTGTGATGGAGAAAAGTCGAGAGTGAAAAGAGTGAAGTGGCTTTGTGATTATTTAGTTCCTAAAATGGAGCTCCTGAGTATGGTGGTTACTCAGGTCAGACAAATCACGATATAAAAACACGCTGGGCAATCGTCACAGCTAAATTTGTTTCATTGCTTTAAGCAAAAACCCTGAAAAACACAAGAGCAGAAAGTGGTTTCTGGTGACCGTAACCCAGACTGAGCCGGGTGAAAAATCTGGATCCGGCCTACAAAGTCCTAAAAAAGATGTCTTTGAGTCTCACGTGAAAAGAAAGCGAACCTGCATTCGGTCAAGCAGAACCACACAATGAAGGTTCAGCAAATCAGTTACTGCCTTCAGATAAATGTCTCTCACTGGAGCGCACCGTTAAAATAGTGCATGTGGTTAGATCGGCCTGTGGAGGAGCTCAGCAGGTGTGAGTAGACTGTGAGGCAAAGGTTAGTAAATGGGGAGCTCCGACGATCCTGTTTTTACACATCTGTTCAGGCTTCATATATGTGACGAGTTTGTCTGTCAGGGAAAAAGCAGCAGGTTTGTGAAGAAAAACATAAACTAAACTTGTAAAGGCTTCTAGCAGAAAAAAATTGCATTTCTGTCTCGTAATATTTGTAGATATTGAAATAAAAGAATTTCACTTGAGACACTGATCTGACCTCTTCTCTGTTGGGTTTCTCAGGTGAATCCGGTCTGGGCAAGTCGACACTTATCAACTCGTTGTTCCTAACAGACCTTTACTCAGCAGAATATCCCGGACCTTCACATCGAATCAAAAAGACTGTGCAGGTGCGTGAAGGAAAATATTTAAGGTTCTGCTGTGAACATGACTCATACTGCCATGGTCCGGTTTCCGTCTGCCCTCATGTCAGTTCTGGTTTGGAGAAGCCACCTTTTCCCGTCTGTGTTTGGACCATTCACTATAAATAAGAATGAAGTCAATTCAGTCGCCATTTTCCTGCAATACAGACGCCTTCATTTGAAGTCAGACACATCAATAACCACTGACTGAGTCCACTTTTCTATGGCAACCACTTTTGCCAATCCAAAGTGAGCTTGTTGAAGAATGGATATTTTACCAGTAGAATGAGTAATAGCTGTTTATTTCTCTATGGAAGTCTATGGGATTTTGGTTTCTTGGAGCCAGCAGGTACTTCCTGTTTAGAACTCCAGGGGGGGAGGAGTCACTCTGTCCAGTTCTCATATACAGTCAGTGGTTTGGACCAAATGTTCATTCCTCTGTAAAATATCAGACGGGAATGTCCCTGCTGAACTGCACAAATGAAAGGCACGAAAAACAGCAGACAGACGGCGTTTAACTGCAGCTGTGAACACCATTAAAAGAAATATGAACAGTTTGAGACACGCTAGCACCGTCCTCAGAAGACTGGTGGAGGTGGAGTTCCCGTATCCGACTTCACAGACGTCATGTCAAACACGGCCTGAGTTTGATAAGCAGTGGAGATTTGTAGATTTTGTAAGGAGCTGCTTCAGTGGTTTTTTTTTTTTTTTACTGTCATGTTAGAAATGAATCAGCTTCCATCTTCATGTTTCCAAATATGGCTGTGAAGCTAAAAGGCCTCGGTCTGCCTTTTGAGTGACAGCAGTCTGCTTCCAGAGCAGCAGCAGCAGCGTTTCAGGTGACATGTTTTGGCACGTTGTGCTCTCCAGAGTGTTTCCTTCTCTGCGTGATCTCTGGCTTTTACTGACAGCAGCTCTGCTGCCTCCTTTCCTCATCTTTGCTTCATTTTTTTTAACAACTGCAAGAAGAAAACGTCTTCTCCTGCCCTCCTGTCAGGTGGAGCAGTCCAAAGTGCTTGTAAAAGAGGGCGGAGTCCAGCTGCTGCTTACAATAGTTGACACTCCAGGATTTGGAGATGCGGTTGACAACAGCAACTGGTGAGGAAGTCCATCATCACAGCCGCCTCTGCCCAAGCAGTTAGATTCCAGTACCACACATGTTTCTGTGCTGAACTGATGGCGTTGTTTGTGTTGTGCAGCTGGCAGCCGGTCATCGACCACATAGACAGCAAATTTGAAGATTATCTGAACGCAGAGTCACGCGTTAACCGACGACAGATGCCCGACAGCCGGATCCACTGCTGCCTTTATTTCATCGCTCCATCAGGACACGGGTGAGTCTTCTGTATCAGGTGGAGAACGCTCCACCACATGCTGGAGTGTGAAGCAGTGAACCAGGAGGGCTTCCATCGGAAATGCTGCGACAGGAAGTAGATAAAAAGACGTGCTAGCAGAGGAGCGCTGGATCACCTGGACCCCAAAGGTTATGGGGGGAAGGTTTTTGCTGGAAAGTGACTAGCAGAAAAGGATGTTTAAGACACATTTCTTTCTTTGCTGCGTAGTAATGGCGTCTGCAGCTTCTAACTGTGCTATAAACGGGTTTTAGAAGGGAAAGGTCGAGCCACATCACCTCAAAGAGGTTAAAACGCTGTGAAATGAGAAGAGTTAGAAGCTGGGAAACGCTCGGCTCGCAATCCCGATCAGGAAAAGTGTTTCATATAAACACGGCAGGGTGGAATTTTAATTACAATGTTGAGTTTTTCATGAGCCGCCAGCTCTGCCCCCGTGTGTGACAAAAAGAAGCAGGAACTCAAACCAAACTCAGCGGGCTGATGCGGCCTTTCTTTCACAAGCACGTTCGCTATTCTGGGAGCAGAAAGTGTTTAAACCGACAACCTTAAGGGGTTTTAGTTTTTCCTTAAAAGGAAAGAAATGTTAAATAGACACTTGAAACCTAAACAATCTGTCATTCCACCATGAACCCTCCTTTAACATTAACAAATGCCCAGCTGTGTGTGCGCGCGCACCGTGGGGCTGCACATATCTGTGGTGTGTTCACACGCCTTTTCACCCGGATGTTGTCGTCTGCTGTCCTTGTTTTTGTCCCTGAGTCAGGCTGTTAGGATGCAGATCTGTACAGTAACGCCGCTGCTCCTGCTGGGTTTTGCGTAGATTTAATGATCGCAATACACTAACGTCTGGTTCTGGGCCGGTCTGGTTTTTGTGACGTGTTTATGGATCCATGTTTTGACAGTTTCTTTTTAACCTCAAAATCCTCACAAACTCTGGCGTCTTTGTTTTCAGAGTTTACAAAATAAGAGAAAAAGCATTTAAAGCTTAACACTTAAAAGTCCAACACTCACTTTTCTTGGAAAAGCGTTTTTAATTAGTTACAGTTTGTTGTATTTTATGCTTCGTCATGGTTTAAGGCAGGGGTCTGCCACCTTCAACAGTTAGTCATTCAGATCAATTTCTCACCAACCACAACCCAAAAAGAGCCTCAAAGTCTTACTTCACCCCTTAGAAAAATAAGACAGTTATTGTTACTATGATGATAAATACAAATAAAGTGCTGTTTTGTCTCAAATTAACCATAAAGAGAAAATCTGGAAAAGTTGATAACTTTTGACAGGTCACATGACTTCCTTTCAGAATAAGACACCCTGTACCACACAGGACCATTTCCAATGTTTTAATATCAGCAGTGATTTAAAAAACCCCAAAACTGTGTTTATTTTACTTTTTGCGGTGCTTCTCTGCCAGAAATGTGTAAATCTAACAAAAAGTTATATCAGAGCTAATTAACAAACTAACTGTATCTTTTAAACCACAATGGGCACCTAAAGTCCTTTAATTTTCTTGTTGTGCTGACTGACTTGTAACTTGTATTATGGGGTACACGACATACAAAAACCAGTTGAAATGTTTTACTTGTAACATTTACTGTCTTTTAACTGTTTGTGTATGAGTTGAATGAATTTTCAGTTAATTTCCTTGTTTTATTTTTTACTTTACTACTTACTTACCCTTTTTAAAACCCAAAACACGTATAATTTTTGTTTAACCAGAGAGCCACAACAGAGGGGTAAAAGAGCCACATGTGGCTCCAAAGCCAAAGCTTGCAGACCCCTGTTTTAAGGCTTAGTTAAATAAAAAAAGATTTTTGAGTTTAAATAGTGTTTAGTTGTTATGATTTTTGTTTTCATAACCAAAGAAATCAGTTTGTCATCATATCATAAATCTGGTTTGTGTAAATCGAAACCATGTGAACATGTACTGAACTGGTTCAGGGTTTTTAAAGTAAACAAAGCCTCACTGTTCCAGTTTGATGCAGAAACTTGTGATTAAATCTGAAACAGTTGATGCACTGAAAGTCAGCCCGCCGAAAGCTTCGAGTCTTTCTGTTTTGACATTGATGTTGAAGGCGGCTTCATTTTGTGGCTTTCAGTCATTTTCCAGAAGGTTCATGTTGTGATGAGCTCAGCTCTGCTGCTTCCTCCACCACCATTTATCCGCTCAGGAGAGGCGGAAATTACGGCTTTTGACTTCAAAATCCTCCTTCGCACTCTCACTTTTACAAGTTTCCTCTCATTTAAAGCCGTCTGGACTTTGTCTGTGCTCAACCCCTCCCTCTGCTGCCAAAACTAGAACAGTTTCCTCCTCTAACCCATACAGAGAACCGCTTCACGACTAAACATCAGGTCTTCTTTCATGAAACAAAGCCAAAAGTCTGCATAAAAAATGGTTGCAAACAGTCGCTCTGTAACCACCACTGTGTTCTACTTGTTGTATTGATTTATGTATTGACTCACTTCAGCTGTGTCAATCATTAGGTACAATCGAACCGTGAACTGTGTGCTGGTTTTCCTCGTAAAACTCTGTCACATGACACATTTTCACCTCAAAATGTGCCTTTAGTCTGCACCGTGCCAAAAACTGTGAAGGTTCCTGATAGAAATTCAACTTCAATGTGTATTTTACTATAACTTCAGCCATTTATGGAAAGAGAGGTAAAAAGCAACCGCAAAGCTGCAGCTCTGTAGCTATTCCTGCTCAGAAATAGACAGGAAAAGCTTTTTCTCAAGACTCTGAGGTCATTTTCTTAGACATTACTAACATGGTTGGGGCGTCACATATTTCTATATTTAGTTCTACTTATTTTATCCTCGTACTGCAATCGCATTCCTGAATCAGTCGCTGCGTACGTGCAGAACAGGTGAGGCACTGAGGCTGCTCTGCTCTGAACGTGCTGTGGTTGTCTGTCTGCAGCCTGAAGCCGCTGGACATTGAATTCATGAAACGGCTGCACGAGAAAGTCAATGTCATCCCGTTGATTGCCAAAGCAGACACCCTCACCCCAGAGGAATGCCAGCAGTTCAAGAAGCAGGTCAGTGGTTTCCACAGCTGCAGCCAGAAGGACTCCCACATTCCTGTGGCTACAAGCGTATGAAGCAAAGTTACCAAAACATTCTCCTATTATCTCTCTGTTGACATGAGCGCCATCTTATTCTCATTTAGCTCATCTAAATGCAGACAGGAAGTAGCACCTAGCCCACTTCCTGTTTGTGTGTTTAGATAGTGTTTAGATGTTAAACGAACAGAGCAGTGATAGATCCGTGCTGTGAAGTTAAGTTAAAACCCTGATCTGGACGCTTGAGGTAAACCTTCAGAGCTGGTTTCATGCACAAACTTTGCAGCACAAATAGGATGCAATCACGCAGTTTGGCCATTGATGTTTTTAGCTGTTCTGTGATCTGCATCTGTTTAACCTGTTCTTTCTTTAAGAAAAAAATGTAAACTTCAAACTTGGGGCTTGGAAAAATCACCTCAAAATATATACCGTGTATATATATATATATATATATATATATATTTTTTTTTCACACCAAATTTGATTTTAATGTCATTTTCTCCCACATCACTCAAGGACATTGTATTTTTGGTGTTTTTAACATGTTCTTGTTGGCAGTTTTCTGATGATGGAGGACATATAAGATAATTGAGCTTTAAAAAGATTTTCTGACTATTTCATTATTCAAATCATGCTGAATCAGAAGCAGATGAAAAAATGCCGTCCTGGTTTGGTTCTGCTGCTGCGTTCTGCTTTCCTGCTTTACTAGGACATTTACTAGGCTTCTGCTCTCTGTCCAGATCATGCGGGAAATCCAGGAGCACAAAATTAAGATTTATGAATTTCCGGAGACAGACGACGAAGAGGAGAACCGGCTCGTGAAAAAAATTAAGGTTTTATGTTTTTTTTTTTTTTTTTTTTAAACAAAGGCGTGTTTATGTGGGTTTCACATAAAATAATGATGGCCGTTTCTGCAGGACAAGCTGCCGCTGGCTGTTGTTGGAAGTAACACCATCATTGAAGTAAACAGCAAGAGAGTCAGAGGAAGACAATACCCCTGGGGGGTTGCTGAAGGTACAACGTGATCACAGAAGATCCTCTCTTTAGTACCTATGAGGTTCTTGTTTGGACCAACTGACGCCTTGTTCTGTCTCGTAGTGGAGAACAGTGACCATTGTGACTTCACCATCCTCAGGGACATGCTCATCAGGTAGCCCAAACCCTCCTCCTCGTTTGTTTTCAGAGACAGGAGTCCACAGTTTCACCTGAGCTATTCTCGTCTTCTCACAGAACTCACATGCAGGACCTAAAGGACGTGACCAATAACGTCCATTACGAGAACTACCGCAGCAGGAAGCTGGCCGCCGTCACCTACAATGGCCTGGACAACAATAAGGCCAAAGGACAGCTCTCCACCAAGTGAGTCCTGATGGTGTAGGGCTGTTTTTTTTCCTCTTCTAGAGTACAAATGAAATCCAGTCGTTGATTGATGTCAGATAAAGAAGAAAAACGGCTTCAAGGAGCGCGACTGCAGTGTATTAGCGAACGCTGTTTCTGTCTGTGCTTCTCCAGATTGGAAATCATCTCTGACTTTAATCATTAGAATCAAAACAGTTTGACCGTTTAACACAAACATGAGGCTAACTCACTAAGCTAACAGAGAGACGTCTGATCACTCAGCTAACAGGTCGTCCACGCTTCCCAGCCTCACAAATGTTCATCTGCAGCTAAACATGTTTACCTGGTTGTATTTAAGTGCATGAGCTCACCATCGCATGCTGTGTGTCTGTGTGTGTCGCTCGTCTGTCTTTCTGTTTTTTAGACTTGACACAGTTGAAGGAAAGTAAGTGATCATTTTTTCACTTTTTTTTTTCCAAATTCGCTCCGCTCTTCTCCTCCTCCGGGGCTTCCTCTCCTTTGGGTGAATTTGGTTTTCACGTCTTTGGGAGGGAAACCTGGTTTGCTTCCAGCCCTCCAGATTTACGAATCCTTTCCACTCGTAATGCTGACTCCACCTGAGCAGAGACCTGTGCATGAGCAGTTTGGAGCAGTTACCATGGCAACGCAGACACGGAGCATAAACATAGACGACAGATGCTGGAAAAACAAACTGAAAAGCGGAATTTCTGCTCAACATTAATATTTTTAGCAGATGATATTAGGAAGAACATCATAGAAGATTGTTCCCGTTCTGTTTGGGATCAGGATTTGTGCAGAAAACTCAGCATCCGTGTCTGAAGCCACTTTTGCTTTCTTCAGTCTAAAAACGTTTTCTGTTTTCATTTGGAGGAAGTTCCTGATTGAACTTCCAGCTTCACTCAGCTGAGGAACAAAGTGTTTACTTTTAGTGTCCTGTTTCTGTCAGTCAGTGTTTTGTGATGTGACTTTACTCTTCATACTTCATGACTGGTGTCTGCTCTCTGCAAAGTCTTCACTAATATTCACCCACCCCCCCATTCTGCTAACATCCAATCCTTTCCCTTCTGGTGTTTGTAAAAGTTGCTGTTTGATGCCTGCAAGTTCAAGTTCTTAAAAGAATGTTTTATTATCCAGAGTTATTAATCATCTGATAAAATGTCTTTATTTTAGAAGAGCGTTTTCTTTCAGAGGAGAGGAGCAGTCCTGAAGAGCAGCTTAATCGTCTGATTTCATTGAGATTGAAGTGCATGAAGTGTTTTTAGAACGGAGCATTAAGGAAAGATGTTTTTCCGTAGTGATGCAGCTGTGTGGAGGAGGATGAAGAAACAGTAGTTTGAAGCAGCAGCAGGCAGGAGGATCTGACAAAAGCTTCAGATTTGAGGGAGTAGATGTACAGAGGTGAAGATTCAGAGCAGAGGAAGAGAAAAGTTTGCTGCACACATTTGATCTCAAAATTCAATCAAACAATCTCATTAGTATCTTTCTGAGTGAGTCTGTGCTGCCAGTAGAAGTGTAGAAGTTGTGCGTCTGTGTTCTAAGTGTGTGGTTTGCTCTGGTTTCGGCACGTGCTCCTCCTGCAGGAGCCCCCTGGCACAGATGGAGGAGGAGAGACGAGAACACGTGGCTAAGATGAAGAAGATGGAGATGGAGATGGAGCAGGTGTTTGAAATGAAAGTCAAGGAGAAAGTGCAGAAGCTGAAAGACTCTGAAGCAGAGGTAACACACGTGCGCACACACACACACTGCAGAGATGAAGACTTCCTCTTGCGCTGATGCGTGTTTGTGGGTAAAAGCATGAGAGCTGATTGGGTGACATGAGTTTGGTTTGAGTTCCTGCTTCTTTTTGTCTGCTCGCTGAGTGCTTGAAGGATGTCTGTGCTCTTCCTTTGGCTTCACAACAAGAGAACCGCCTGCAAAAATGTTCATCTGACCCTTTGTGACCTGTGAAAACCTGGAAACAAGCATTTACTTGTCTGTAGTTTTTAAAGCATTTTCAGGAACATTTTAGCTCTTTCATTCAGCCTCAAGCTTCTGTTTTAACACACAGACGCTCTAGTTTTCTCTTATTTAGCTTTAATTAATTCAATTTTTAATTATTTTAATTTAGACTGCTTTAATTTGGTTCCAATGTTTATCTTCTCAACTCAGATTCAGAAACAATGATAAATAATAGTGAAACTAGAAGCTTTTATCTGTTAATCAATCAGCTTTATAAAGTGCTTATAAAAGCCAAAGCAACCAAAGTGCTGGACAAGTATTAAGTAAAATCTAACCTTAGAAAAACAGAATCACTGAACAATAAAATACAATAAAAGAAACAGTGACAATAAAAGGTAACATGCTGGCCTCACTGGAGTTACTGGAGTTTAAAGCCTGAGAGCAGGAGACCATCCCAAAGTTTAGGAGCTACAGGCGAAAACTGAGTCCTGGGAACCACAAAGAGCAGAGGTGTTGGAGTCCAGGCCTTGAGACAAACAGCTCTACATGCCGTTGATTACCTGGATCAGTTGTGTTTTGCCAATGGTTGATCAGTTGGAAAACATGTAGGACTCTGGCCCTCGAGGCCTGGAGTTTGACATCTGTGACTAAGAGCATCTGATCTTCATATCCCAGGGCTCCACAAGGAGGATGAGTATTCATGAGTTCAGAAAGAGAAAGAGGTGCCATACCATTAAAAACATGTAGAAACCAGAAGTAAAATATTAAAAACCCGTTCAAAAAGACACAGGCAGCCATTTATAAAGATGTGAAATACTCACTCGTTAACAGGCAGGAAGCTTAGAGTAAAATACGAATAGAGTGGTCCCTCGTTTAGTGCAGGAGCGAAGTTATCAAAATAACCAATGATATGTGAAATATGCAGTCGTTGTCTTTATTTTTCTAATTACAGATTTTGAAGGCTGTTAAACTCCTCAGTACGCACATTATCCACTTTTCTCAGACGGACATGAACATTTTCACACTTTTCTCTCATTTAAACTCAACCTTCATAGAACAACAAGCCCTGTACTACAGAATGAAAACAAAGGTCTACAGCCAAAGCTGTTCTATGGCTTTTCCATGACATCTGGGTTCTGCAGCAGAACAATGATCTGAACGTTAGCAGGTCTGATCCTGCTGGTTCCTCCTCAAATGTTTCTGAATCCAGACAGTTCTGTGAAGGAGCGCTGACAGCTTTTTCAAACTTTTAATTGCACATTTGGCTGTATTAGGTTAAACTTTTTCACGCAGAACCAGGCGGGTTTGAGCGCTTTCATGTGAAAACAGCTTCGTTTGTGAAACCTCAGTGGTTTGACTTCTTCTGTGCACCTACACCTGCAGCTTCAGCGGCGTCACGAACAGATGAAGAAGAACCTGGAGGCTCAGCACAAAGAGTTGGAGGAGAAGAGACGCGTCTTTGAGGAGGAGAGGGCCAACTGGGAGGCTCTGCAGCGCCAGGAGCAGCTGAAGCAGGAGGCCTCAAAGTACGAGCAGCTCTCACCACTCACTCGTGGTCCACGGTTTGACTTTGATGCTCAAACGTTTGTTTTTAAGGCGAAGACAGGCAGTTTACAGTCACAAGACGGAGACAAAAAAACACACCTGTTTTTATCTTTAATGTGTTCCAGAGAGGATTTTCATCACCTGCACACAGGAAATTAGCTTACATGACATTTGAATGAACTTTCCTTTTTCTGCTTGAAGAAAAAAAGATAAAGGACTCTTAAAACTTTCAGAAATTCATTTTTCCATTTCCTGGTTCTTAGTTTCAACATGGTGCACAAAAATGATTTCCCAAGAAGATAAAATAACCATCTGAAGATGTTAGTTTTGTCTCACTGGACTAAGACAGAACCGTAAAACATGTGGTAGATCTGAAAGGACCAGGGTTGGCATCTCTGCTAAAGACACAAATTTGAGAGAACATGTGTGAAGTAATGACAAGTTTAATTTCATATTGAACTGATTTGGTGCTACACATTTCAGGTGAAGTGTGGGTTAAAGTCATTGACTGTATATGAGAACTGGACTAAGTGACTCCTCCCCCCTGGCGTTCCAACAGGAAGTTCCCTCTGCTTCCAAGAAGCCAAAATTCCATTGATTTCTTTAGAGAAATGAACAACTATTACTCATTCTATTGCTCAGATTATTGGGCTGCACTGTGGCGCAGTGGTTACTTTGGTTCGAATCCCAACTGGGACCTTTCTGTATGGAGTTTGCATGTTCTCCCTGTGCATGTGTGGGTTTTCTCCGGGCACCATGGACAGTGTTGGGTAAATTACTTTTAATGACTAATTGATTACTTTATTTACTGGATGAAAATGTTATGACATTACGTTACTCATTCCCCAGTTTAAAGAGTTATTCACTATTCGTTAGTTCACTTTTTTCCACTCTCAAAATTCTCAAGAGAATCAAGCTCAGACAAACAAAGATCCCTTGTAAAATCCATCGAAGAAAAACATAGGAGCTACAGGAACTGTCAGGATTTTGTTTTTTTTTTTTTATAGCACCCGCTCATTAATTTTACCATATTAACATGATGTAGATGTACATTTTATAGTAGCCTACATAGTGTATAGACAAGTTGCTTATTGACACGACAGCCGTTTGATCGTCTGTTAGATCTCCGTCCAGTCAAAGTTCTTCACAACAGCTGATAACTAACTACTTTTTAATAAAGTTCACTCACTTCCCCTTCTGTCAAAATGTAAACAATAAACTATGGTTGCCATGGAGATGCAATCCTTTACAGCCTGCAAAACAGAAACAGGTTATCTGTTATCTATAGCAGATCTTGTGAGTTTAGAAATGAAGAGTTGTCTGCAGGAATCAGCTCCTTATCCTCAGAACTGAAGTTGTTGGTGTTGCTTCGTTGCAGGACTTTGGACAAAAACAAGAAGAAAGGCAAGATCTTCTAAGCACATCCAGCAGAACCGCCTCGGCTCGGGTTCTGTTGCTTTGCCAACGTTGTCAGGAGACGAGCGTACGGCGCCAATACTGCTCCCATCTCCCCCTCCTTGTTTTACCTTCTTTTCCCCCCTCTTCCTCCGTGCTCCTACCGACCCGTGCCAGCAGAGGGAGCTCTGTAGACAGCTTTGTGTGTGTGTGTGTGTGTGTGTGTGTGTGTGTGTGTGTGTGT
The DNA here is from genome assembly GCA_036245035.1 of Adrianichthys oophorus. NCBI lineage: Eukaryota > Metazoa > Chordata > Actinopteri > Beloniformes > Adrianichthyidae > Adrianichthys > Adrianichthys oophorus. The sequence continues at coordinate 1,484,221 of BSAI01000207.1, forward strand.
GTGTG
>BSAI01000207.1:1484235-1503460 GCA_036245035.1 Adrianichthys oophorus
GTGTGTGTGTGTGTGTGTGTGTGTGTGTGTGTGTGTGTGTGTGTGTGGGGGGGGTCCATGTGTACAGCCTGAATCCATCCCTGCAACGGGACTCATCATCAAAGAATGTGTTTACCCTAACGAGAGGAAAAATAACCCACTTTTAGAAAAGCCAAACTTATATTTTAATTATTATTGATGTTATTATTGTTGTTGTTATAAATGAATACTGTCCTCACCCCTTCAGCTGCTGCTGCTGCCCCCCTCCCCTAAAGTTGCTTCGACTGGTGTGTGAAGATTGGACAGAAAAAACAAAACTATTGTACAATCAGTTTTTGGTGCAATTTAAATGTTTACAGGAAAACTGAAGCATCAGTGTTTGAACGTGAGCTGGTGTGTCGGTGAGAAGGTCTTCGGTTTTCCTGCCGCCCTTTTCACATCCACTAAAGAGAAACCCTCAAACCACCCTGCTCCTTTTTTATAGACTTCAATGGATAAAGCTTCTTCTGTTCTGGAACTTTCCTGTTTTGTTTTTTTTAGCTCTTTCCACTAGCATTGGACCACCATTTATGTCATAAGTGTTATACTTCACTTTAGTTTATTTTTATATATATATATAAATATATTTACCAAACCAGCTGAAGTACTGACTTCTTTTGTATGTTTGGAAATCCCTTAGAGACTCAGCAGCATCCTCATCTTTAGAAAAAATAGTCAAATAGTTTCTGAAAGTCTTTGGAAAAACACAAATCAGTGGTAAAGAAGAGTCAACAACACATTTTTGCTTCGGCTGTGTTACACCATCTCTGTATTTTTAATTTTATTTTACATTTGTAATGTACAAAGTCACTTAATAAACCTGTGATGGCATTCTGGAGTGAAGGCGGTCTGTGAAATCCATCAGCTCGATTTGGCCATTCGTGTTTTTACCACTAGGTGTCAGTGTTTACCAGAAACTCCGTAGAAAGAGGCGGAGCTTCACATACGACTCTTATTCAAAAGCGAAACGCAAAATCATTTCCAATTATCTTCAGTACACTCGGGGCTCCTGTAGGGTTGACATAATCAGTTACCAGGTAGCTTTAAGCAAAAAAAAGAATAAAGCCAGTGATAGTTTACCTTGATCATTGGAGTCCCTTTTTCCCATCAAGCCCACAAAAGTGTGAAATTTATGCCCTGAAAGTAAAAAAAAATTGTTTTTTTAAAAGATTCTGTGATTTATGCCCAAATATAAATATTACCGATTCATTTTCCTGCTGTTTGTGTTTTGGAACAAAAACTCGCTTGTTTAAATTTATTTATTATAGCGGTTAGTTTCTCTGAAGCCTTACTGGTTACTGGTTTCCTCCCGGTCTTTCCGGTAACACGAACAGGGTTGGGTTTTCTGGCCATTCTCACTAAAACCCGCTGGAAATCCTCAGAATATGGCAATTTCTTCATGTTGAAGTTCAAAAGAATTTTGTTAGTGTTGTTTTGATCTACATTATCTTGATATTTTTCTCTCTATAAATTATTAATGCACTTAAATGTACTTTATTGTGGCAAAAGGGTGACGGCGTGCCTTGGTCTCACCTCTGGCTCTCTCCTCCACCTCTCCAGCTCCCTTTCTTGGCAGAGAACATCTGTCAGAAGCAGCAGCAGCAGAAGACCCAGTTTAACCATCTCCATCACTGAAGTTGCAGATTTCTGTTCTAACACAACTCCTGTCGTTTATGCTCAAACTCCAGATGATAATGAAAACGGAGCAGATTTTCTTCTCGTTGCTGTTTGAGGGAAAACCGCGCGCTCCAGGGACCAACAACGCACCAGCTGCGCGCTTTTACGCACAGCCAGTGTGGGCTGATGTTCAATCACGACCGTAATTCTGAGTTCAAGTTGGTGAGTAACTCATCATCATATAGAGATGAGACTGTCGCCACAAAAGACTTTTGATATGTGTTTCAGATTTAACCCGAGATGGATGAAAAAGACAGCCAAACATAAAAATACTGATCAGAAGTTTATTCAGGCCATAAATTGTTTCTTTTAGAATAGGAAGTGGGTTTGTTAGCAGTTAATACAAATTAATTTTTAAAAATAAAAGCAATTCACTTTTATTTGTAATTGGCTTGGGGGGGGGTTTGGATTTTTGTGCGTTTGCTTTTCTCTGCTGCAACAAAAACGTCTCAAAAAACAAGTTAAAAATGTGAAAGTAGTTTTATTCAACAATCCTCTTCCTTTATATGTAATAAATAATATTACATTTATTGTTTGTAATAACAGTTATGTGTCGGGGGTGTGGGGGGGTGATTACTCATATTGCTTCTTTGAGTCCTTTTTCAGACCATCTTTCTGTCGAAAACCTGCACATGTTGTTTTTAATGGAGAGAAAATAGACTCACTGGATGTGGTTGTGTAATACTTGATTTGTTACTCATGCAATACATTTCGTGTGTATCTGTGAGTACTTGCAATTGTGTATTCACATGTACACACGCACACCTTGAAATTGAAGCAGCCTAAAACTAACTATGCATACACATCTTTACACATTCGACCACTATTTGCACGGCCTTGTCTGCACATTTGCACCCCAGACAACAATGTAATTATGACTATTTGCACATTTTACTCACCTCTCTGCACCTGAATTATGTATTTATTATTATACATTCTTTATTCTCATTGCTTGCACTTCCGGTTGGATGCTAGCTGCATTTCGTTGTTCTTTACTTGTACATGTACATTTACAATAAAGTTTAATCCAATCTAACATCTAGTACATACTGGTCACCTAATGACAGAAAACTACTTAAATTCACAGACCAGAAGGACAAGTGCACAAGGGGTGTGAGACTCCTTTCACGTCTCCAGATTTGTGCGTGGATGATTGATTTTAATCCCGCTGCAATGCTTTGATCTTCAATTGTACATGTGAATACACAAATGCAAGTGCCCACGTTACAAAATGCATTGTATGAGTTACAAATCACGTATTATGCAGACATAAATCCAAAGTTACACACAAATAGGAAGTTGCCAATCAAAAATGACACACACAAATCCAGTGAGTCTGTTTTTCTCCATAGTTTTTAAAAATCTGTCCTTTGTCTTCTTTTTGAAGGACAGGGTGTTGTTCCTCCTGTGTTGTGTAAAGTGGTTATAAAAGGAGATGCCTTTAACATTCCATTGGTTCTTCTTAATGAGGTCATCAGAATGTGGGTGATTGACCTGGTAAATGTGGGGTTTGAACCCACCACCAGTCGACTGATGAAGCTACAGGATGAAATGTTTTATGAAAAGAAGACATTAAATCCACCATGACTCAAGAAATGTATTAAAACAAACCAGTTAAACAGTTTCGACTTTTAATTACATAAATGTGAGTAAACTCTGACCAGGTTATGAAAGCAAACCTCTAACTTGACTTGTTTTCCTCTGAGATTCCTCTTTATCATCATGTTATCTTATAATCTTGAGTGTTTTCACGAGCGGGACTTGTGTTTTGTTCCTTTTGACCCCCCGGGCTTGCCATAGGAGGCCGTTCGGCCCGCCTCCGCCTTAAATGTTCGGGCTGTCAGATGAACATCAAGTTAGATCTCCTTTTTTCTGAAAGTGAAACAGCTTTGCGTTTCTTTGGGGACAAACGCGCAGCCTCGGCGGCGTGTGCTGCGTTCACGGCCACCGGAAACATGGCTGTGCTGCGTTCACTGCTGCTGAGCTTAGTGACTGTTGTTGTGACGGCTTCCGCGGGACCAGCGAGGCTGCGCTGGACACAGAAAGGGGGTGGGTTGCAGTGGGGTCCCCCTGACAACGCGAAGGACCCGACTCCGCAGCCCGGTCCGGAGACCCCGCTGGTGCGTTCACAGTCCCGACTCTGGACGGCCGGTTCTCTTACGATCCCGGCGCTCCACAGGGAGCCGTGTTCATCCACGCCTTCACCAACAAGTCCGGGTTCCTGGAGGCTCTGTGGAGCTCCGAGTCGTCCCTGCGCCGCCTGGTGGACGGTCTGCCGCAGCGCACGCGCGTGCTGTTCCTGTCCCTGGACGACTCTGCGGTCACCGACGCGCTGTGGATGCGGGAGCAGCTGCGACGAGCCGCCGTTGGCAGGTGACCCCAGAACGGCTCCTGTGACCTCCTTATTCCCTCCAAGCCATCCCATCATCAGAGATGACAACATCTAAAAGCCCCTGTCGTTATTTAGAACATAGTTTCTGCAGAGCGGCAGGAGGTCTTTCCAAATTCAACTTTCGTCACAAATACAATCTTTTTCAAACGTCATTTATCGTCATGACGGTTTGAATAAAGAAATACTCAAAAACGCAATTTTAGATTTTAATAAATGTCCTCCATCACCAGAAAAACGCCACAAGAACATGTTACAAAAACACAAACATTTTCATCTGAGTGGGTAAAAAACATGTTTAAAATCAGAGTTGGATTATTCTATTCTATTCTATTCTATTCTATTCTATTCATAGTTATATAAATAAATGGATCATGTCGGATTTAACTGAAGCAATCTGTTTGTTGCAGCTACAGACAAATGTAAAACTATTCTATGTAAAAAACAGATTTCCAAAGTAAAAGAACAAGTTTGGTTTCCTGAAAACAATCACAGGTTCCCTTTTTTTTTTTTTTTGCACCACGAAACTGGAAAGAGAAAGATCAGTCCAGAACGTTCATAGGTTCATTTTTCTTTTAGAATCAGTGACATATGCTGCCTTTCACCTCTCCAGGAAGGAGGTTCTGACCCGGCTGCACTTCTCCCCAGTGCCGGTCTTCGCTCTGGGAAACTGGATCCCCAATGTTCTGTATTACTGGGGCTGCTCGGGGCACAACTGCGGTTTGGATTAGGCCGTCTTCACCTCTCAGGGTAAAAACATGTTTCTGTTCAGTCTGTCTGAAGGTGAAAAACTGTTTCTAATACCGTCGTCAAACGGCAGGATGGAGGATGCCCATCATCATCAAGAGGCTGGATGCCAGATATGATTGGCTGATGGGACGCTGGAGCGCAGGGCCCTACAGGCTGGTTGATGCAGGAGACGCGTGTCGACCTTCGCCTTCGATGGTGGGGGCTGTAGCCTGGGTGTCTCAGGGCAACTGCTCCTACTTCACAAAGGTGTGAACATCGGAGCTCTGAGTTTGGGTTCATTTCTGCTACAGATGATTCGGTTCATCTTCTCACTCCTGAAGTTTCAGCAGAGAGAACCAGTTTCTTGTTTTACTTCTGCAGGTCCAGAATATGGCCAAAGCCGGCGCCGCAGGTGGCCTGGTCTATTCCCTCCCGGGTAATCCGATCCAGGACATGAACTGCGTTGAGGATGAATGCTTCCAGGAGCTCCACATTCCAGCTGCCATGGTGCACCTGGAGGCCGGGGTCGCTCAGGCTTTGCGGTAAGTCTAAAGCTCCTGAGGGACAAGAAAAAAACCCTGACTTTTTAACTTAAGTAATTATTTACAGTGGTGTTCAGAAAGTTTCTAAGGCCCCCAGCTAGCCCAGTCCCCCCTTCAAACGAGTAATAAAGAAGACAATAATATAGAAATTTTTCAGTAGCAAAGACTGGAAAATGAAATTATTTCTGCTATGTTTTCAACATTTACGCTCTTTTTGTTTTCATTTTTTGTTGCTCCTCTCATGAATAACTACATTTCCCAGCAGACTCCAAAATCTTCCTACTGAGTTTTGTCAGATTTTCTGCTGCTTTTGCCCAACGTTGGTGCGACTCTTCCAGAACACTCCCTGTCCAAACTTCTTCGTCAGTATTGACCAGCAGGGGGCGCTGGCTGAGGTGGGCTGGTTCCTGTACCCGAGCTTCGGATTTGTCAACTGGCAGGCACAGTGGTGACGAGTGGGATGATTTGGAGGGATTTGCTGATCTTTGTGTGATTTACCTGTGATGGTCAGGTAACCTGCATAAACCTCGCCTTCCCTGTGACCTCAGACAGGGTCAAAGCAGGAGACAACAACACAAAGACCAAACTATAAACACAGATGACTGGAAAAAAACAGTGTGCCGATCTCTGCAGTAATTAACAGAAATTATTTGGCTTTTTGGCAATAAAACAAATAACAGAAACAAAACCCATAAATTAAATGCCGTTTACTTATACAGCGCTTGACTACCTTCTTAGAAAGTCCAAAGGCGTTTTTAGTCAAAAAAATCCTAAAATCTGTGTCGTTTTCTGGACATTGTTTCTGCAGCGTGGCAGGAGTTCATTAAAAGTTTACCTTTGAGTTGTGGGTGGGAATGTTGTGGAGTAAGCCTGCCCCCATTTCCCCTCATCCAAGACGTACATGGATCTATTTGTCTGCAAGTGGATTAATCAGAATGGAGCGGAGCATGGAGCTGGTGGTTCCGCCCAGCATCACAAATACAGTCTTTTTCAGACAGCATTTTTTCCTCTGCTCCTGATCACATGGATTTGAATAAAGAAATACATAGAAATGCAATTTTAATCTTAATTTTCTGTCCATATGTCCTCCATCATCAGAAAATGCCACAAGAACATGTTAAAAATGACAAAAACATGATTTTCACTTAAATGTGAATAAATAAACAACTTTATTTTTAACTGCAGCTAACAAGCACATTCATAAAGTAAAACTGCACTACTGATTTGGGACAAACAGATTATAACATTATATTATAACAAAACATTATTTCATCAGGAAACGTTCAGTCAAACTGATGACGTCACACAGACAATTTTCTGCTGAATCAGCTGAGAAACAGACTGAAGAACAAACACAACAGAAGATTCACACAACACAACACAACGGTTCATTTCAGAAATGTTTTCTGTTGGTCATCAGAAGAGGCGGTGAAGAAGCTTCGTCCCTACGAGGTTCTGTTTCTCTACGGCGGAGGAACGTTTGACAGAAACTACAACAAGAGGTTCCAGCCCATGAGGTTCTCGGTGCCCCCATCAACCAGAAAGGTACCAGGAGGTGAGGGTGAGGGGGAGGGGGACTCGCGGTCGACTGCGCATTCACCGTCTGCTTCTCTGCTCGCAGGTGGAGCTGCTCGCCACCATCACGGGACACGGCAGCGACGAGAACGGCTGCGGGGAGTTCTGCGTCACCTCGCACCACTTCCTGATCAGCGGCGTTTACAACAACAGCCACGTGTTTGATTCAGCAGGTGAGGCTCCGCCTCCAGCTGCTCACGGCACTTCCTGCTCAAAATGCCAACTGGATGTTGCGATGGTGGAGTGGAAAGCACTCTCACCTCACTGCTAAAGGGTCCTGGTTCAAATCCCAGCTGGGTTCTGTCTGTGTGGAGTTTGCATGTTCTGCAGGTGCATGTGCGGGTTTCCTCCACTTTCGTCCCACAGCCCAACATGTTATTGAGGTGTTCCTCAGGTGTGGGACTCAGAAAACTGGTGTGACCACCATGGAACACATCTCCAGCACGTAGAGGTTGTGCTTTGTGGTCTGTGGCATGTTCCCCTCCAAGAGGGCCTGAGAGCAGCCCCTTAGACGGCTGCTGAAGCAGTTGGTGTCCAGAACCAAAGAGTTTCTGCTCAAGCGGTCAGAGACCGCCTCATCTGCATGCCCGTCGCCCTCATCAGGGTCACGACCTGACCTCAGAGTGGGCACATCCTCACATTCAAGGTTATGGATGAAGAACACAGGCGCATTTCATTTATTGAATGCACAGAGCTACATTAAAAGACAGTTTCTGTAGTTTTGAGCTGTTTACTTTCTAGTTTTGCTAAAAACGGAGCAAATGAATCAGAAGAAGTTAGTCTTTTTTTGAAATCAACACATCATAATGAATTACATTTGTTAGAATGTCCTTTATTGTTTATAGATGTTTCTTTCTTTCTTAGTGTCCTGTTTATTTTTTCTATAAATACGATTTTTTGACTCGGATGCTCTCACAGATCTCAGTATTTAATCTCATATGTTTTCAGCTTTAAAGTGATCATTCAAAATGAACAGTAAAAAGATGTATTTTTGTTGTGTTGCCGGGCCAACAGGCTCCGCTCTGGGCTGCGCCCTGCGGGTCAAAGAAGGGGCCGTACCAAACGAGCACGGGACGTGGCTGTACGGGCGAGGAGGCTGGTGTGATGGTCTGCAGGTCGACCCCTGGAGGATGGACGTCACTGAGCAGGTGTGTGTGCGCAGCAGAACGGCTGCTGCCAAATTTGCAGTCTGAAGAACCTTTGACATATTTGTCACATCAAGACAAGAAAAAAAAATCACTTGAGCTTCATAAAAACCTCAAGGCTTCAGCTCACAGGTTTACCGCCTCCAAATACTTCAGAAACACTTGTCGTACTTCTGGCTTCATCTGAAACGATCCCAAACTCCACACACCCTTCATGTTCTCTCCAAATCCCTAGCGGCGTACAGCTCAGTCCGTCATGAAAAGGTCATCGCCACGGCAACAGTAGGTTCACATCAGTGGCACTTGACAAACATTTCACTTATCTGCACACGTTTGGCCTTTGCAGACCTGTCATGTTTCTGTTGGGATGATTCACATCCCTATTGAAGTTAAGGGGGTTCCGTCTTTAAATTCTGTTAACCCCCCCCACATATGTGAGCTGACATCATGTCGCAGATCTGATCCTCTAGAGGATTCTCAGGAGAACCTGCGGCTGCCCTCAGGTTCTGAGGAGACGACCACTGAAGGAGCGTTTACTGGAAGTACCCTGAAGTGGGTTCTCGACCCCAAAGGATCCTCAAACAGTCGTTTTCACCACAAGTGCTCTCATGTTCCCCAGCAGCTCACAGGAAGCTCAGCCAGACTTCCTCTGGGAGTCCTGAAGGTCACAGCTTCACATCACTCATCTTTCTGAATGTCAGATTGTGTGAAACCGCAGAGTTAAATTACTTTTATTTTGAAAGGTGATCTTTCTGCAGAAATCTGAGAACTCAAAGCAGTTTCTGATTCTTCAGAGAATGTTCAGTTTGGTTTTCTCACATGTTGACAAACAGATCTCAGTACGTCCGTCACAACAAAAGTATTTGTTTATAAGTAAAAAGAAACGGTTTTATTTTCACAATCGAGACCATTTTTCCAAATCAGTAACTGAATCTGTTTTCTCTGTTAAACACTCAGATACATCTGAGCATTTTTGTGAAGAAATATCTACATTCTTTTGTTTTATTTGATCTGAAACCTTTCCCCTTAAGGACCAACTCCAATGAAAATGTTTTTAACAAGTTCTTGTGGCCTTTTTTTGATGAATAAGCAAGAATGACGTTTTTTTTTTTTTTATTCGCCCATGAGGGGCTGATGTTTTGATGTTTAGTTTCCATGGAAACAAAATCCTGTTTCCTCCAATCAGACTTACTGACGTAACTCTAGAAAAGTAATGAATATCAGCCATTAGGGAGGTTTAATTTAAAATCTTGTCATTTCACTGTTTTTATTGTTAAATTATTTCAGGTGGACTTCAGCGGACGGGAGTCCAACACCATCATCTACTTTGGTCTGTTTGAAGGGAAGGATCCGGATCCTTCTCAGGAACCAGGATACATCGTCATGTCTTCATTTCTTATCTTTTACAAATGATGCTGCTTCAAAGGGACCAATTAATCATCAATGATTGTTGCACTGAATGTAAATTAAACATTACATGTCAGCTTTTGAATCTTTATTCAGACTACGTTTTGCTTTAGGTTGAACTTTTGGAGGCAGTTCATCTGAACTCAAACCGACCTTCATGGCAGCTCTGATGCTCTCGTCAAAACAGTAGACATGGTCAAGACGATCTGCTGCAGTTCAAAGCGAGCATAAGAACGGAGAAGAATGGAGATTGAAGTGACTTTAAGATGGGCTGGTCTGAGTATTTTAGAAACTACTGATCTACTGGCATTTTTACCCACAACCATTGAAACCAGCAGGAAACCTCTGTGGGAAACAAAGCTGCCCATTTATCAGCAGAAAAAAGGAAACTCTTCCTCCGTTTCCTGCTGGTTTGTGCTGCTGCTTGTGTTTTCCTGCTCATCAGCACAGAGCTCAGTCTACAGGCCACAGCTCTCTCAGGGTGTGTGCAGAGGCTTGTCGTCATCCAGAATTACAGACGGAGGCTTTAATTATATGAAAGGGAGGCATTAAATACCTTCATTTGAGGTGGGATTATAGAAATCATTCCAGATCTGCTCTGAAACAAGGGGCTTCGAAGTAAAAACTGGGAGGTAATGTTGCTTCTGCAGTCTTCATCAATGCTTCAAGTTTAAAAAAAATACTGGTTCTAGTAATATTATCTGCAGCACGGATTGTTGTCATAAAGAAAAACTTGCATTGCTTTACATTTATTTAGAAGAAACGTAACTAATGTTCAGTACAGTGACAGCACTTCTTTCAAATGACCCTGAAATCTTGGATTAGTTAGAATTACAACGGCTGCGTTGAACAACATAAAAATGCTTTTATCCACGTGTTTACACAATACAACAATCCATCCTGTTACAAGATAAAAAAAAAACCACGTTTAATGAAGACTAACTCAGTTTGAACCTAAAACTGCCTTTTGATTTGATGCTTTTCTAACCTTTTAGGTTCATTTTCTTCTAAACAAAGAGCCTTTCCTTCTTTTGGTGTTTGTGATTGTGCGCGTCAGAACTTCACGCAGGTTTCTCTACAGCTCCGCTCACTGTCAAACCGGTTCTTGTTTCCAAGGCAACCTCCGAACCAGAACTGAGCGCAGGAGTTGGCTATGGCGTCGTAGTACCACTTCACCACGTAGTCCCGACACGGCCCCGGGTCCAGCGTCTGGTGGCAGTCGTCTGATGGAACAAACGGGGATGAAATGACACCGAAGAGACAGACGATTCGTCGGGAATTCATCTCATCAGATTTTATTTGGTCTTAACTTCACTGAAATTTATGTGACCTTTTTGATAAACCTACTTCTGTTTTAGCCTAAATACAAGCGTTTGAAATAAAACATTATCTGATATAAAACATAACTTTTATTTTTATAGAAAAACTTTGTGGTTTCTCTTAAATAAAACAATTGAGAAAAAGACTCAAACTTTTATTTTATTGTAGAAACAAAAAAATATGTTTTTGAAAAGAAAACAATGATTACCAATCGTACAACCATTCAATGATTTAGAAATCCCCAATTTTTGTGAATCTTCAATTCTGTTCTTTGTTTTATTTATGTATTTTTTTCTTTTACAAGTGATTTATGATTTATGAGGCGGTCTCTGACCGCTTGAGCAGAAACTCTTTGGTTCTTATGATTTTTTCTTCTTCTCCACAGAGTTTGTAAGGAGCTTTTTGTTTTTGCGTTTTGTGCTTTCGTTCTAAAAAAGCAGCCTGTTCCACTCTTCTGGAATGACAAAAAAAACGGTAATAAGTACATTTTCTTTAAGAATTTATCGCTTTGTTTATTTAAATTTTATTCTTTAGCCTTTTAACTATTTAAATGAAAACCTGGTTTGGAAACTGTCTGATTCAACCAACAAAAGTACAATTTCTTATTTAACTGAAATAATGTTTTTCAGGAAAGCTAAAGCTCTGAAATAATAATAATGAAACTAAAATGTATTCACAATGTCTGAATTGAATTTATTCTACACATATACTTGTTTATTATTCATCAAACAAAATTTGGTTAATCTGGGTTCCATATTAATCAGTGCAATCTTAAATAGTTTTGTCTTTATACAAAAAAAAAAATAGTGTGATTAAAACGATAACAGACATCCTGCAGATCCATAAGAATTTAAATAATTGTAAAACCTTCAAGAGAATGGACAGTCGAGCTGACTGGAGTTCCCACCTCCAAACTGTCCTAATGAACATAACCAGGTGGGCCAGAGTGCGGTAAAGTTTCACGCTTTAACATGAGAACTTTAACTTCACTGTGGACATTCTTTTGACCACCATAACTCTTCAACGGTTTACGCAATGAACATAGTTCAAGCGGCGAAAAGTGGCAGCGCTGAACGTTAACAAAAATGTCCTTTTCTTTACGTCAGAATCAGCTGACGCTCTAAGAGTTACGGTATGTCAAAGAGCGCGCTCGAATTCGACGTTGCCGGTCACATTTCCGATGTTAAAGGATAAGATTACGCTGGGTTCATTTACTTGCCAATCAAAATATGACTAAAATGCCACTGATATGAGCTCTTGAGCTTTTACGAGTCAGTGCAGAATTGCTTGTTTTGCCCCCAGTGGTTTTAGAGGAATTGCAACATTTGGTACTTTGTAGTTTTCAGTTTATTCAGAAAATGAAGGTGTGGCTCGGTTGTGGAACACACCGGAAATCCTCCAAAGCTACAATTTAGCTGCTCTTGTAAATTAACCCTTTAATACCAGAGATGTCATCTAAACAACACACACTCCGACAAACGGAAACTCTTCAACCGCTTCTGCAATCAATGCGAATCGGCTGGTTCTGACTGGGAGAAAAGCGGCTTTCCATATCGGCTTTGCACCAGTATGCAATGCGTTACTAACGTAAAGTGTTGCCTATTGGTGAAAAGTTAGTGGCTAATTTCTGTTGGTTATGTGAACATTTCACTACTGTAGAGTGTAGCATATCAGTGGAAGGCTGCTGGTCGGCCTCCAGGATGGAGGTGCCTCAGAATCCATTGGAATCACATTAATTGCGTAAATGGTTAAAGAGTTATAATAGTCTAAAGAATGGAGGTAAAGCTCCGGTGATAATGAGTTAAAAACAAACTGAAACCAGACTCATGCTTGGCGTCTGCTGGCTCCATTTCTCAGGGTTACCTGATATGTGGGTGTCTGAGGACAGCAGAGCGGAGGCTGACGGAGACGGCTCTGGGATCTCCTCATCGGGTCGGGCTCTCAGCGTGGGGCCCACTGCCTCCAACAGACCGTTCATGTGGTGTGGCGGTTTGTTTATCTCAAACTGTGGGACGAACTCTGTGACCGGTCTGAAGGGCTCTCTGTCGAACGACGGCAACCTCTGGGTTTTCGAGGAGCTCCTGCCGTTCTTCGTCTTTGGTCTCTGCAGAATTACAGACTTCCTGTCGGATCGGGATGCTGGAACGTTGGGCTGTAAGAGAAAAGGAATGTTTTCATTTTCCTAATTTATGCTCAGGAAGTAAAATAATTCCACAAGTCGTGAAAATAACACAAAGGAAAAATGTTAAAGGTTAAATCATTTCTATCAAAAGTTATGAATAATCTAATTCCTCCAAAACCCAATATTTGTTTGTCTCAGCTTGAAGAACGTCAAGGACAGAGAGAAAGGACGCTGTCTGGATCTTCTCACCACGGTCTGAATAGTCCCAAAGTCTTCTGTGAACGGAGGACTTTGAACAACATCGGAGAACTCCTGAAACAGGATGGGGCTGAACAAGGGGTTCTGTCCGGGTTCCAAAATGCATCGCATCAGATGTTTCTCTAAGACTGAAAGAAACAGAATGAACAAAAATAAGAAATTCAATTCAGCTAAACTAAACACACAGTTTACTCCATGGCACTGACTTAATTCTGGGCTCATTTTTATGGTATGAAAAAATTGATGTTTTTATTCTGAAAACTTTCAACTCCATTTAAAATTGAGCAATTAGTTGTTCTTGCCAAATTTAACTTTATTTCTCCTTTACTTAAACTTTGATATTTTTATGTCTAATTTTTTTCTAGATTTTTTTTGTATTTTTTAAGATGTTGAAGGGGGTTTTTATTATTTTTTTTTTTAATATCTCACAATATAGACTACTCTTGAAATGAGGATCTTTCTATTTTATTTTTAACCGGTGCTCCTAATGTTATTTTTTTTCCACATTTTTACTGTATATTTCTAGATTTGTTTCCTTACATGATATTCTAAAGTTAAGACTTTTATTCTGATAATATTGAAAATCACTTTTTTTTTTTTTTTGCTGAGCTCTTAATTTGAGCTTTTAAATTGTAGAACAATTTATACTTTTTAATATTTTTCGCTTTTCTCTTTCATTTTTGACACTTTTTTCTTTCCTCTCATAAATAACACATATTTTCCTAAATACATTTAAAATAAAAAAACGAGTATAATTTTCTCCATCTTAACCTTAAAAAGGCTCCGGTGATTTTTCCTAATGACATTATTTTAAAGGAAGTTCTTGAAATTAATGTCAATTTTACTTTAAAAAGTTGAGTTACTTCTTGTTTTATTTTTGTGTTTTTTTTCCCAAAACACCAACCGTCCTACTCAGTGTATTCCTGAAGATTTAATTTCAAATTTAAAAACACTTGTGTTTTGAGTGATCTCTATTAATGTCCAGGTACAGCCTCTCAGAAGTTGAGGTTGTCACCTTGCAGTATTTTGAAGTCACTGATCAGGAACACGTGCTCGTTGTCCGGATCCGAGGCGATGAAGTTGAGCTCCTTCTTGAACTGCTCAGACTGGGGGTCACTCTCGTTCACCACCCCGATCACAAACCTCTCGATGTTGTCTCTTTGCGCTTCGGCCACGGCCAGAGCCAAAGAGGCATTATCAGCCGTCTGTCCGTCAGTGATGATCACAGCCACTTTTTTCACACCTGCCCGTGCCGCCTTGAACAGCTGGTTGGCTTCCTGAATGGCGCTGCCCGTGTAGGTGCCCTCACCCAGATAGCTCATGTAGCGCACGGCAGACTTGACCTGGTCCTTCGTGGCTTCCTGCATGAGGGTGAGCACCACAACGTTGATGTGGCTGTACAGAACCACGCCAATGCGCGTGCTGTCGCGCCCCACAGACGTGTGGTCCACCACGGCGTTCACAAAGTCTTTGATCAGGTTGAAGTTTTCAGGGCCGACGCTCTCTGAGCTGTCAATCACAAAGATGAGCTCCAGCGGAGCAGACATACATTCCCCACAGTCTGGAGAAGATGGTTTTCAGTCAGTCCTCAGAGAAGGTAACTCACAATTCTCCACAGAAGAAAAACTTACGGCAAACGTCCCTGACGATTGCGATGATTTCCTTCCGCTGAGAAATAGAGTAAAACATTAGTCACTCTTTCATGTTTTTTTACCCCAAACTATGACTGCCTTTACTTAAAGCTTTAGTCACATGCACTCATACAGATGTTGTGGGTTTTTGGGTTGTCCGGCCCGTGGAGGGCCGTAGAGCGGAGTGGCCACATCTTAACAAGTATTGCACTTCCCTTTAGGCCTGCACCTCCACCTCAAGGGACATCATGGCAATGGAATGTACGATTGTTGTGGGTGTAGTGCGTGCAATGTGAAGTTTTCATAAGGATAATGGAAGTTGCACGCATTTATGACGAACAGGTGATGCTACGGTGTGTTTACAGCAAACTGTGGTTGTTAGTAAGGTGTGAGTTCTGGCTCCTTGCTGACTGTGTGGAAAGTTGCACGCGTGGAATGTGTCCATGTGATACATAAGAACCCCTAGGACTCTGGTAGGATGTTGATATTGTTAATCTCTGGGTGCCTGAATTTATTTGCAACAATGAAAAAAAAAATCACTATTGGTTTCAAGTGGACAGAATATTAAGGTAATTTTGGAGCCAAAGTGGAAAATTCTGAGATCTGGATGAGGAATTACAAAACTGTCGGGGTTTTCTTTCTTTAAAAAAAAATAAAATACGGCTGTGGCCTTGCAGCTGCAGCAGCTACCCTGACAATGGCTGGTTGCTCCAGCAAGTTTGAAAGCTATGATGAGACCAGAGAGAAGCAGGGCCCGAGAACGGCCTCCCTAACGCCGTCATGAGAGGAAAAGCACCGCAGCAACTCCTACTCTGTGATTGACATTGCCCCTATCCCACTTCTGACACCAAGAGGGTTAAAGAAGCTCCAGTATATTTTTGAAAACATGAAGTTTTACCATTCCAATATCATGTGTGATGAGTTGCACTCACCGTAAGTCCAGGCTCTCCTTTCTGTCCCACTCTGCCCTGCCATGTCCGAAAGGAAACGCAGAGATTATTGTTGAGTCTATACACTGGAAGAGTTAAACATGAAGCAACGATACACACAATAACAGAAATCAACTGGTGTGTGAGTGCGTGTGTTGGTGTGCGTGTGTGTGTGTGTGTGTGTGTGTGGGGGGGGGTGTTACTACAACCTCTCCTTAAACGTAACTACCTTTAACTTCTCTGGGTTTTCTCTTCTAAAAGTTGGACTTTCTAAGTTTTAGCATTTTTAATTGTTTTTTTTCATTTATTATTTTAACTTCTAGTGCACATTTGTACTTTTTCATGAGGTATTCCCTGTTCTGCATTTAAAGCTGAGCCAATAATGTTTATTAGCAGCAGACAGAGTCCAGCAGTACCGCAGGTCCAATGGGTCCCAGCAGTCCACGTTCCCCTCTGTCCCCTTTCTTTCCTGTCTCACCCCTCAATCCTCGGTCCCCCTGCAGCAGAAAGGTGAGAGTTTTTATTTTTGCAGTGATTTCATGTTAAAACAACATTGGATATGTTTTAATATGACATCACCTTGTCTCCCTGCAGACCTTGACCCGGAAAACCTCTGGGTCCTGGAAGCCCCTGAAATCCAGGATCCCCCTGGAGATGTTCAGCATAAACCAAGTTAGAAACTGAAACTTGATCCAAGCCTCATCTTTAAAGACCCACGCTGAGGAAAACTGTGTTTTTTGTGTTTAAACATGTTCTAATGAAGGAGGACAGATATTAAGGTAATTGACCATTAAACTGCATTTTTGAGTATTTTCTTTTATCAAAATCATTGTAATTCAGGAGCAGATGAAAAAATTTCATTTGAAAAACAGCTTTTTTGTGATGTAAAAAAAATACTTTGGGTGGGTCCATACACTGTACAAGAGAGAATTGGACTGAATGACCCCTCCTTCCTGGTGTTCTAAACAGGAAGTACCCACTGGTACCAGAAAGCCGTAATCCCACAGACTTCTACTGAGAAATAAACAGCTATTACTCAGTTACTACTACTTACCAAGGTTGTATGTTTCTAACATGTCTAAGTCAGTATCGCGGAAAAATAGCAACTGAATTGACTATTTAATTGGAATTGCGTATAAGGCATTTTCTATGTGTAATGTCACACCCACTCGGTCCAGTTCTCTCTTATACAGTCAATGGATGGACCACAAGACCCCTGCTCCGAGCTCTCAGCAACAGGGAGAGAAAGTTCCTCCACACCAATGCCAAGGCAAATTTCTGATGAGCGCCTGCCATTCTGCAGAAATTATGTCTTAGATATTTAACATTTTTTTGTTTTTTGGCTGAAAACTGCATAATCATAATGAAAAGACCACTGGGAATGCTTTGAAAATGGATCCAAAGATGATTGAAGTGGGACTTTAAGTCCCCAAAGAACAAGGACATGATAATGGAAGTTGTTGGAAGATGAGGAAGCAAACAAGGGTACCTTCTGCCCCTGAATGCCTTCTCCAGGTGACCCTGGAGGACCTGCTGGTCCAATCTGACCCATTGCACCCTGCAGAACAAGAACATTTAAGATGAGCATCTTTGTTTTTCAGTCATTTCAGCACAAAAGAACACATTTTTTCCTTGGTAGTTGATTACCTTTGGACCAATCAAACCAATCCCCGGAGGCCCGGCGGGTCCGAGAGGTCCCGGATTTCCCCGGTCTCCCTGTCAGACATTTGCAGTAACTTCATGTTTAAACAAAACATGCAGTTGTAACACTGAGACAAATATGAAACAACAATTGTGTTATGGTGAAATAACCAAAAAACACAAGGCACAATTATAATTTAAGATGCAAGCAGTGTTGTCTGGCCCCGGTGGCGCCATCCACCCCCGCTGTTGTCGCCCTTTATCAACCCATCCTGCCTGGATGGGCAACTTCTACACGGCCCTCTCTTTCCCCTTCTGGCCTTGGCATCCTGGCCAGTGCTGTATGTGATAGGTTCATTAAAAACACTTTTTTCAAAATGGTTGTTTTCCGTTTTTCATTAGATTTATCTCCATAGCAACCATTTTATTTTGGTTGCCTGGGGCGATGAACAGGTCTATCCCGTTTTTTATAGAATATATATATATAGATTAATGATTTTGTCTTACTTTCTGTCCAGGTAAACCGATGCCATCTTGTCCGGTCTCTCCAGGCAGGCCTGGGGGCCCAAGAAGTCCCTGAGACAAATTTCATTTTTTAAAGTGAGTAACTAAAAAAACAAAGACTGATTAGGATGAAGGAGGCGTCTGTGTTTCTTTGTACTCACTGGAGGACCGGGGAAACCTTCACCTTTCAGTCCAGGACGTCCAACAGGGCCTGGCAGCCCTCTGTCGCCCTACCAACCAGAAGTGGATTTATTTTAATCTGTTTACTCTGAAAAGAGGTTCCTGTAAACCTAAACTGAGATCACCTTGGGTCCCATTAAACAGATCCCCGGCTCTCCCATGGGTCCAGCAGGACCCGGCAGACCAACATCACCCTAAAGGAAAACACGTTAGAGTCAGGGAACAGAAACTTTTGTTCCATGATCATGGCTTACCTTGGCACCAGGGATGCCCCTCCCTGGGGGTCCAGTTAATCCCGGGGGCCCGATGTTTCCTGACACCCCCTAAGAGAACAAACACCCATTTGACAGGTCAAAAATCTTGGTTTATATAACATTTCATTCAAACTTTTTTGTTGTGAAAAGTCATTTAATGATATCCATTCATTCATTCCTAACCCCCTTTTTTTTATATTCCTGGGGTCAAGGGGCTGCCAGAACCTAGCTCAGGTACTGTTGGGTGAAGGTGGGGTACACCCTGGACAGGTTGTCAGTCTGTCGCAGGGCCACAACCACACACCCTGACATTCATATCTAGGAACAATGTAACCCTGGTGGTGTCTTGTGGGTTCCAGATGACCTCACCTTGACATGAACGTGCCTTGGATTCCGCAATTATTAAAGTAATTAATTCACCTATGAAGCATGCTTTTTTGAAGGTGGAGTCCCCATTTGATTATGCTTACATTTTTTAATAAACAATAGTGAATAAAAAAATCTACAGGTTAGATATTTGGACGGAGAGGAACAGAAATAAACATAAATAATAGAAGTATAGCTTCCTAAAACAATGCATCTGTTGTGCCCTGGAGGCGTTCCTTCCCCCTTGTCAAGCGACGGCACCTGTTCCTGATCATCTCCACCTGATCTTCATCACCATGGCTTTTTATGCAGCGTCAAACCTCCAGCCAGTGTCAGATCGTTATGCTGCTTGTGTGTCAGTCTGCCAGCCAGCCAGTGCTGTCAGCTCACCTGTCTGCCAGCCAGCCAGCTCTGTCTGCTCACCTGTCTGCCAGCCAGCCGGCCAGCTCTGTCTGCTCACCTGTCTGCCAGCCAGCCGGCCCGCTCTGTCAGCTCACCTGTCTGCCAGCCAGCCGGCCCGCTCTGTCAGCTCACCTGT
>BSAI01000207.1:1513460-1578821 GCA_036245035.1 Adrianichthys oophorus
CAGCATGTAACTAGGGCGTTCCCTTTAATAAATAGCAGGGGGAGGCTAAGGTCGGACAGAGTGTTTTAGGAGCTTGTAACTGAGCGATCTTTGACACTCTCCCTGCAGGTAAAAGCTTACTCAACTCTCTTGTGTTTCTTTTCAGTGTGGTGTTGTTGAAATGCTTGGGGCACAAACCCAACACATCATCACTAGTTTTACGCTCCCGTACCGATCTGACAGGCTGAACACACCTGGTACCTACACCGGCTCTAGCATGACGTCATTAAATGGGCGGCACCTACAAGGAGCAATGGGCGGAGCCTCAGAGATTGAGGCGTCTTCCGTGCAGGTAGGAAAAGATCTCAGGAAAGTAAGTCAAATGGCATAAAAATTTGTTCTTTATTGTGCCAAAGGTAATAAATATATCGTGATATAGTTTACTCTGAAAGGCTCAAGGATACCATATAGACCCTTTAAGGGAAGCACAGGTGTGTTTTACAGTTCGCTGGAGGCTCATACGGGCACCTCAAGGGGCGTCATGAAATCGGAACGTACCATTGTCGTGCATGTGGTAAATGTATCCTAAAGTATTCATAAGGCTGGTGGAAGTTACACGCACTTATGACACACGTGTGATGCTGTTGTACAGTGTCCTTACACCACACTCTAGTGTGAGTACTGGCTCCTTTCTGACTGCACACAAATGCTGCACATATGGGGTGTGCACGTGATTTGTAAGTGCTCATAGGACGCCCGTAGGATGTCCAGACAAACTACCCTCCGATTGTCTAATTTCCTAATTTCCAACAATCAGGCTGCACACAAGAAGCGTGCAGTATCACAGCACTAACGGGATTCTTGCACAGTTCGCAGGATTTGGGAGGCGGACAAAAAACGAAAATCTGTATGACACGCCAGCGTCTCAACTACTGCCCCCTTCCTCATCCTTTCGTGTTATACATGTTCACTACAATTCGTCGCTCGAAGAAAAAAATGAACATTTTCACTGTACGGATTCAATGAGCGGTCTACAACCTTGATATTTTGTGTGGGTCACCAGAGTATAGGTTTGACCATCGTAAGAACATCAGGAAAAGACACACCAGAAAAATGACAAAGTGTCAGAGCGCTGTAGTGCAGCGTTACAAAGACACATCCCAGAGGAATGACAAAGTGTCGCAGAGTCTTGCAACAATTGTCACGAAAAGACACAGCAGTTCAACACAAAAAGCCCGTATTCACCCGTAAGGGCGGTTGGGACTAAGGCTCAATCTTTTGTTAAAACATCACATCTCTGCTGCTTTACAAACATCACAAGATTCAATTCAAACAAAGTTTGTTGCATTTCGTGTGGTTTTTCATTCAAAGCTGATTTATTTTTCTGGATTATGTTCACCTTGTAGTGCAGTTATCAACCAATTCTCTTATTGGACTTTTTTTATTGTATTTCCATAACATAAATAGTGGAACATTTCAAACAAACATAAAAAAAAAACAAAAGTGAAAAAAAAAAAAAAACTTTGCCAAAAAAATGGTAAAGCACACACAACACCCACAAACTCCCCACGTACACAACATAGTGAAACATAACATTATAAATGAATCACATGGCTTGATAATATTATCAGTTTAGACTATTTAGCTATAAATACATTATATTTTTGTTGGCATATTTGCAGAAAATCCTATTTGACATAAATCCTCAAGTTACATGTGCCTTCACCTTCTTGGCTTATTATCATTTTGTCTGGTTTGTGTGCCGCTTTTTACCTTTTGCCCCATTGGCCCTTGTGGACCAGTTGCCCCTGGCAGTCCTCGGCTCCCCCTGTCTCCTGCGTCTCCCTGCCAAGGGAAGGCAGATGTCCAATATAGAGTGACATTTTATGGTAGAATAAAAATGAAATAAACGTTACAGGAACTCTTACCTTCTGTCCAGGGGTTCCTCTGCCAGGAGCACCGTCAGGTCCTCTAGGCCCCGGTAGCCCGATGTCCCCCTGTGGTTTTTTAAAAAGTGGTCATAGAAGGATAACATGGACACACATAAACACAGAAAAAAAAAACGTGTGTTCAATGGCACCTTTTGTCCTGGGATTCCATCCTCTCCTGGTTGACCTGGCAGACCGGTCAAACCTGGAGCTCCAGGATCCCCCTTTAAAAGAAGTTACCAGTCCAAAGTTCACCACAGAAATATGAACGCAGACTGCAGAGGAGAACTGGAGTTCTCAGAAGACTTACTTTGGGTCCTGCTTCTCCATTTCCTCTTTCACCTGGCAGACCAGGCTCACCTGGAGGGCCTTGATCCCCCTGAGAAAGGCACAAACGCCATCTAAGAAATTTAGACAAAACTTAACAGACGTATTAAAATGATTTGTTCAGAAGAATTCTTGGTTTCCCGAGAGGCTCAATCATTGAATGCAGTTCTAGGAAAGTTCCAAAATGACTATGAAAATAAGCTTCAGCTACATTTAGGAAGGGATTTGCTATCTTCGTGTTTCAGTGGATGTTATTTACCCCACCCATCCTCCTGTTTCCTTAATGCCCCTCTTCCCCCTTTGCTTTTGTAACCTCCCCCAACATCTCTCTCTCTTCTTCCCCCTTTTTCTTTTCCGGTCCAACAGAAAAGAATACAAACATAATCAATTTAAATGAAATTTAGCCTAAATTACAAAAGGGGTTTATACAAATATACACCTTGTGTGTCAGAAGACTTATAACATTGCGATTGGTACAGTACAATCTGTCCAACACAAGAGCCCTACAGGTTGTATCGGTTTGCTCAGCTGTTGGACAGAACAAGAAAAAAATCAAATTAAAAGAAGTTAGATTGACAGATTTTGTATCCCACTTTCAAGTGACAGCGGTGTGGCCTTCCAACAAGCTCACTACTGACTGGTGAGAGTGGATGCCACAGAAAAGTCGACGCAGATCGACACAGAACAATCACTGCTTACAGACGGTTGGTTCCATGGCGGTGTCCGTATTGGGGAAAAAAATTGTGTGAACTGACTTCCTTTGGTTGGAGCCGGACGTAAACCATTTTCTATGGATGACAGTCACAGTCACTCCAGTTCTGATTTACAGTCAATGTTTATAACCAGGGTTCTCTCATGACCCCAGGTCCTTCCAAACATTCAAGTTCACTCAAATCCAATTCAGCTCATATCGTTCCAACAGGCTTGTCAAAAGTGTAATACACTTGTAGTACTCTGACTGAAAGTACTTTTTAGTGTAATCCCAGCGGGAACGTTGATGTCGGCTTGACGTCAACATTGAGTTGAAATTTGATCCAATTAGTGGACAACGTTATTTTAACTTTTGTTTTCATACCGTTGTTTTAGTGTGGGAAAAAAATGAACAGTAGAAAATCAATCTCAAATGAAAAAATTAAATTAAGAATGCTGGGTAATACAGTTGAGTTTATTTGATATCAATTTGATGGCTACATGTGAAATGTCACACTGACATCAATTTAATATCAAATTGACTTCCATGCCTTTTGTGTTTCTGAAGATTTAGGCTTCATTAAAATCTCAGCATGTGGCTTAAAATTATATTTGATCTTTTCTTTTTAATTCAAACGGAGTTAGAATGGACCCTATAATTCAACGCTGCTGCATATCCCAGCAGTCGCAGCAGTGAGTTTAGAAATACCCCGGATGTACCCAGTGGACAGTTGATGTTGTATTGTATTTGTTATGTTATTTATTATATTGCAATTTTCATCTAAATCAGATGTGTAAATACAGCAATGAAGATTTGTGTTTGGAAATCTGAATGCATTAATGTTGGTGAAACATTATCTAATAATGTTGCTGTAACATGGTGATTACGGTGCAGTTTAACTAGGTTTGTAGAAGTTATGGTAACAAAGCTACATATAATCTGACATAATCTGGTTGAGTTATCTCAACTTGAATTATAATGTTTGGTGTCAATTAATTCTATAGGGTACTTCTCAAAATTTAAATTTAAATAATTCATGCTAACCCAGAAAAACCAAGTAGATTTCAAAATCAGAAACGGTTTAAATTTCAATAGTACATTTTATTCATGTGAAAAACATTTGTGAATTAATTGATATTCAGTCCAGTTCAACTCCATCTGATGTTTAAGAGAAAATACAAACCAGACTTCTTTTTTCTCCCAAAGATAGGGTTTTTAATGAGTTTTTCCTCACAGAGAAGGAGGGTCTAAGGGCAGGGATGGCAGTTTAGTGTTTGTTTATATATGCGAGGATGCTTTTTATAGATTTTAGCTCGGCTTTGAACTCTCTTATTCCTTTAAAGCTCATTCACAAGCTAAAATCTTTCGGTCTCAATGTCATTTGTAAATGGATTTGAAACGTAACCTGCAGACCACAGAAACTCCAAATCAACGACAGTGTTTCTGATGAACTTTGTGTGAGTACTGGCCCCCCACAGGGTTGTATTTTAAGTCCCCTGCTTCTTACCTTATATACCTACGACTGTGTTGCAACTTCTTCTAAAAATGTGATTGTTAAATACGCTTTTAAAGCTTTTAAACATTGTTTTTTAAGTGCTTTTAATTCTTCTTTATTTATATTTTCAAATTCGAGTCCTTGTGTTTTCTGTTGTCTGTGTGGGGAGCCCTGCAGTGTGTTGTTCCAATGTGATTTAACTATTAAAAATGGCAAATAAAGGGATTAATTAATTGACTGATTGTTTGATATTTCATGACTGACTTCATGTTCTTTGCATAAATACGGTGTGAAGCCCTTTGTGATGGCTATGGCTGTGATAATGGGCTACATAAATAAAAGTGAATTGAATTGATATAACTCTAAGTCAACTTGAATGTTTAAATGTTTCAAATCTTGTGTTCACACGGCTGAGAGTGGAGCAGGTCCACAGGTCTTTTGATACGATGAGATCCCACTTTAAGTGAATCACCAGTTCTGAGATTTTTACATTTTTCCTTTTTTGAATCCCTTTTTTTAAGTAAAACTCCTGTCATGGAAATGAATAAACCACAAATAACATCAAGATTACTTTAACCAATTATTTAAGAGCCCAATAGTGAGGATTCTGTGGTTTAGTTTGGGTTTTGTTATATGTGGTCATGTTCTGAGTTGCCCTCGTCAGTCACAGCAGTTTCAGGTTAATCATTCACAGCTGTCCTCATTTAGTTCATCAACCTCAGTGTATTTAAGTGTCTGGTTGTCAGGTCATATGCTTTGTCACCTTTTTCTTTCTCCATGGTTTTGTCATGTTTCAGGGGTTTTTTTTAATATAGAACTGTGTTTGTTTCTGCTATCAAGCCTGGTCTCCTGCATTAGCAGCAGGGTCAGGTCAGCTGCTGCAATCATCATGTTACAGAAACAATAAGAAATGATGTTGCACCAACATACTTGCATTCAGAGCAAATGTTTATTGCTATATTAACATATTTGATTTAGATGGAAATATTTTCCAAAATGTTCACTCAAAAAATGATTTATTTTGAGTATATATATTCCAATTAACCATTTATTGTATGCTTTATCCATCTGTTATTAGTTTTATTAACTTATTGGTCCAAATTTAAAATCCACATGATATCGAAAAGGGGTAATTACGATGTCAAAATGATATTAAAGTGATGTCAGTTTGGTTTGCACTGTAAACTTGTTTCTGACCTCAATTTGATGTTGATTTGACAGCATTTCAACATCAATTGTCCAGTGGTATTTTTTTACAGAGCAAACAAAAGGCGTCTTTGGCGGGGATCTGATAAGACAGGAAAAAGACAAACACATTCACGGTGGAACATATAAACCAGTGGGGTTTCAAGCTTTTTGCATAGAAGGCCAGATTTGGTATTTGAGGGCCAACCATGTGGCCAGCAGTCTTTGAACTATTTGGTAACATTAAATGCAAATGAACTATTTATTCCTTTTTTCCATACCGTTTTGTCCCTTTCTGGGTCACGGGGCTGCCGGAGCCCAACTATTGAACTATTTAGTGAACTGTTTTTTGGTTTTTTTGTTTTTGCAATGGAATACTTTTAATTTCTTCACATGGAAAAGAAATACATGTAAATATGTATTTACCAGAATTAGTCTCAAGTTGTCAATTTTTCACAGCGGTCATTCCCAGTTATCTTGTTGGCAGGTCTCGGCTGCCTCATGGCTGCATGCACACCCATGCGTGCAGCATTAGGACTCCTGTAGGACGTCCACACAAACTACAGTCAGGCTGCATGCAAGGAGCGCGCACGTACCACGTGAACAGCACTAACGGGCTTCTTGTGCAGTTCTCAGGATTTGGAGGGGGGGTGACTACGTCTCACCTACTTCATCCTTACTTACCCTCACGTGTTGTTTAAGTGTTCGCTACGACCTGTGCATGAATATTTTCTCTCTACGGGGTCACTGAGCGGTGTACAACTTTGATATTTCGTGGGGGTGTTCCCGTACCCACGGTAGCAGTTAGACCACAGAATCACAGACACTTCTGTTAAATAAGAGGAATGTGTTGTTTAGAAAGGTTTGTGGTAGACACAAACTGGGACTCTTTATTCTTTTATTTCTCTGTTTTTGAATGATTCTAAGAGTTTGTTCAATACTGTTCAGTCAAGAACATCATTGGGTTAAAACAATCCTTTGGTATTTCTCTTTGGCGTGTGAGCTTCTTTACATTAAACAGGTTTTTTTTACCTTTGGTCCTGTTATTCCCACTCCTGGAGCACCTCTTGGTCCTGCTGGTCCAAGTGGACCCTGGTCTCCCTGAGTGTAAGAAGACTTTCAGTTTCAAAGGCTAAAAAGCAGCAGAAAATTAAAATTAAATAAGTAGTGTTGAATGGCGGTCCTTCACTGCACTGCTTTTTTTTATGCCCATCTTTTCACTGGTGAAGAATGTCTGTCTGGGAAAGGCTTTTCTACACAAACCTGTAATCTGTGAATAAGACACTTCACTAGCAATCATATCACTTTTTTCATGCCTGGTGATGATGCTTCATAATATATATATTACGTGAATCATATTAAAGTATCAAAAATAAACAATTATTTGTTTTTCTCATTAAACTCGAGGAGGATTTTGTGTCTCGAGGCTATTTGGATTGCTGACAGGTGCCTGAGGTTGATTTCAGTGATCCAGGTAGACCTATAGGACCTAGAACCCCAAGTGGTCCATGTAAATACAATTTGCATAATCATTTGGAACGCTGTGTCAATTTTGACAAAAACACCACGGCATATTAAACTGCAATAGATATTAGGCTACTTTAAAATGAATTTAAAACAAACACAATGCACTGAAATGTCAGTTTTTAAGAATTTGATCGTAAACTGCAGACTGCATTTCAAACATGCATGGCAAAATTCAACATTGAATTGTAAATTGCAAAATGCATTTTCATTTGAATTATGGTACCAATGATGATTTAAAATTCAATTGATTTTGCTTTAATTTAAAAATGCTTCTTTACAATTTTTTTGATTGAATTTTAAATTTTCATATGGAAATCTAAAATACAAAATGAGCTTTCAAATTGCAAGTTGAATAGTCAATTGAGAATCACATATTCCTTTGAATTGTGGGTGAGAAAAACTTCCATAGGAACCCACTCTTTTGCATAATTTGTAATATTCAAGAATGTGATCATAATATGGCCATTCTGTCTTTCACCTTTTCTCCTTGAAGTCCAACCCCAGGTAGACCTATGGGACCTTGAACCCCAGCTGGTCCACGGATGCCCTAATAAAATGAGCAAAAAGTCCAATTTAATTATTTTGAGCTGACATCTCAATTTTATTCTTAAAGAGTACTTTTCACCTGGTCACCCTTAATCCCAACACCTGGAATCCCACGAAGTCCACGTGGACCTTCAAATCCTCGGTCCCCCTAAAAAAAAAAAAAAAGTTTTAAAGATACTTTCTTTTAAAAGTATCATAGTTTCATGTTTGTTCCATCACTGGAAAAACTTTACATTTATCTTATTTTCAGACCTTATAAATAACAAAATTCCACTGCTTGGTGGATTACTGGAGCATTATGGGTACTGTAGTCAGGGACCTAGTGGAGTGATATGTACTATTCTTCAACATAAAGCACTGAAAAGTTAGAGTGTTGCTTTGTATTTTGTGTTATTATCAATAAAGCTTGACTTCTCTGTCAGGATTATTGCAGATAAAAGAAGCAAACATGAAGAACACATTTCACTAGAAAAATTTCCACCTGCCTCTTGGCCCCTCGAGGCATTTTGGGTAGTGTAGTTTATTACATTATATAACTGTTTTGATTGCTTAATGCGCCTTATGGCCAGAAAAATACAGTATATCATATAAACTGCAAAAACACAGATTCTGCTTCAAACAAACTTTTTCATGTCTATTATGTAACAGTTAATAATAGTTATAGCACAGCTTAATCCAAAACTCACTTTAGGTCCTGGATATCCTTCTCCTGGAGGTCCAGGGCTTCCCTGTGCTCCAGAGGGTCCTGCTGGTCCCTGAAGGATGAATGTACAGACATGAATAAATAACTGTAAGTCTTATAATCAGTACAACTAAATATTTGTGCTCCATTATGCTGGGACACTCTCAGTTCACATCTTCCAGAGTTTTACTGAAAAGTGCAACATCGTCACACTTACTGGCAGTCCTGGTTCTCCTGTTCCAACTGGACCTGGAGGACCAGATCTTCCCTGAAGACCTTTTTCACCCTTCAACCAAGAAACAGATTACAGCGCTTGTCTTTAATAAAAGACGATGATTCAGGAAAAAAAAGATTTTTTTGTTAAACCCGGTCAGTTCAAGTAAACTGGCCTCAAATATTTGTATTCTTTAATTATGTTTACAAAGGTTGACCACAACTAACCAACAATTCATGAAGTAAAACTGAGTTGTTACAGTTTTCTTGTTAGTCTTTGTGTTATTATTGTTAAACACTTTTCAGCAATGAGTTCATGCAAATTGATTACTTTATTTATTGCAATGTTTTTTAGCTGTAGTTTCAGTTTTTCTACAGTTTGGTTACCTGATTTAGTACATTTTAGAGTTCATTATTATTCAATTCCTTGGAACGTTCACACAGTTTGTTCATTTATATTAACGCAATGCATAATCGGATAAATTTGAGTTTATTTTCAAACCTGTTTGCATCTACATCAGCACATCTAGAGCCTACTTTTTATATCAGTTAAAATTTAATTTAACAATTAAAATAATAAAAAAATGAATTAAATTAACTATAACTTTATATACTAAGCAACATTTTTATCCAATGTCTTTTGGACTTCCGGTTTCTTGTTCATTAAATTTCTAAGTTTGTATTGTTCTCCATTATTTACTCATTTTTACATTTGAACATTGTATTTATTACAGTCTTTAGCGTTTAAAGAAGTTTAATCTTTAATGACAGTTCTTAGATATTTAAATGACTTCTTCGCAGTTTGTTCTTTTTTATTTTGATATCGTGTATAATTTTTGAAGTAATACGTACATCTGTTCAGTTAGCGTTTTTAAGCATTATTCAGAATCTCAGTTTATTCTTCTGCTATACTGTGGATGTAATGAAGCAATTACAACACTTTTGCAACTATTTAATAACTGTTAAGCACATAATTTAACATTTTTATAACAATATAAATATAATGAGACAAACTCTTCAGCTCTGTGACTTGTTTTAAGAACTTTAGCGATTTAACCAACATTTACGATAAATTGTATAAAGAGAAAACTGGTTTAGCAAATTCAGAAAAACCAAAGTATAAACTTTTGCACAGATAATTCATTAAGTTGAAATTTATTCACAAACAGAATATAAACATAAATTGTATTTAACACAGTTCATACACCTTGTCTCCGGGGAATCCGATTCCAGGGTCTCCTGGTGGTCCAGGTGAGCCATCAGGTCCTCTGTTTCCCTGCAAAGATGGATAACGTTTCAGGTCTTTTATTTATTTATTGTCAGAACTGATGGCGTGTTTAAGAAAACTGCTTCATGAACTATAGTTATACAGCAACAAGTCTGACATCTTTATTTGTGACGAGAGCTTGAATATTTATAGTGAAGTCTTTGGAACTGCTTGAGAAGAAAATGTGTCCAATTCAAGTTCAAAATATTGCAATGTCTAATAACAGTGTTAGCTTGAATTTTAACAGACACTGTTAGTGGGCATCACTGCATGAATACGAACGTTTCATTGAACAGTCAGTGGTTTTTGTGAAGCCAAATTAAACAAAGACTAGAGCGAAACTAGCCTGTGTTCTGGATTTCAATGCAATTTGAACTCATGCTTAGTACCTTTTAACAGCAAACATGACGTTACCCATGAGCCAAAGTAAAAACATAATAAATGTGAACATTTAACCAAAAATATTTATGAACTGTGTTCTGATGATAAATAATTTACAAAAAAAAAATAATTTACAGACATGTTTGCAACTGATAAATTATTCAAACACAATGCATTGTGGTCTATATTCACCAATGTATTGAGCATCGATACAGAATTCTGGGAAAGTCACGGACACTGCATTCTGGAATTGTAGGTTTGGATTCCCTCCTAAAAATGACCTGTGTGGTGCACTAACCAAGTAGTAGTGAGGGAATTCAAACCCAACCAATAAAAGAAGCTTTTCAGAAGCTTACTTTAGGTCCTGCAGGGCCTTCAGGACCAAGGTCTCCAGGTGGTCCTGCTGCACCCTGCCACGCAAACATCCAAATAATCACAATCAAGACTCAAGACTAATACATTCAAGCATCTTTTGGTTCTTCATAAGTCAGGATTTTACTGAAATGGCTGAACCAGCTTCAAGTCACAGCCGAACCAAAACAGTACAGTAGGATTCAACCTGCACGGCTCCCATTCTGCTGGATTCTCAGGCCTCGGTCACAAAATAACACGGGTAGCCAGACAATGTCCCAATCGCATAACAGAGGAAGAGAGGCAGCCTGTTCCCTGCACTAATCCCTAACACACAAAGTCTGGTCCTGCAAAAGAATAATATCCTGCAAGCCTGGATTCACAGCTTTGGTGTCGGGATTACCTGTAATCCAATATTCACATTCCATTAGTGCAGCCTTGAGTAACACTTCAATTTTTTTTTTAGACAGTACAGTAGTCGCTGAATTCTTGATGTCTGAAATGTTAATGTGGCTGCAGGGCGGTAGACTGTAAATTCAGAGGTGCAGAGGATCAGACGTGACGGTGATCTGATTTCAGGACAAGATCAAGAACTGGTAGAAACGGAGTTTGATTTAATAGTTTCATTTTAGAAAAAAATCTGTTAAAATGACTAAGTTCTGGCTCTACAAGACAACAACTTTTACTTGGTTTAAACTTGAACCTAAAGTGGCGGATAAAGGATTTACCTGTTCTCCTTTTGGTCCCGGTGGGCCAGATGACCCCTCAGGTCCCTGTAAAGAATCATGTAGTTCATCCAACAGTACCTTAGGAAGACTTTAATAAAAAATAAAGTCAATAATAAGCTTACGATGTCACCCTTAGCTCCAGGTGGGCCACATTCTCCTCTTTCTCCCTGCAAAATCAAACACATCTCCTCACTGACTGAGGACTTTCAGTGTCGACAAAAGCTGAGAAAAGGCTCACCTTGCCCCCTTTATAACCTGGAGGACCCTGGAAAAGTCAATATCAATTTTTATATCTCATAAAAGATGTTTGTGCGATAAAACAGGAAGAGATTTTTACCGGAGGGCCGTCACCTCCAGGTAGACCATTAAAGCCAGGTTCCCCCTTTGAAAAGAAAAGAGTCGCAATAAGATCTGAAGAAAGTGACTCAAACCGAATGAAAATGTTTCTCACCGTCACTCCCTTTTGACCCGGCGGCCCTCTGTCCCCGATGTCTCCCTTTGGACCCTGGATTCAGAGCAGGAGGAACAATAAGAAAGCTGCAAACTTGTCATTCAACAGGTTGACCTTTAAAAACTCACAGGAGCTCCAGGTAAACCTTGTTCTCCTTTTTCACACAAACATTTGGGACACTGAAGAGAGAAAGAAATGACAGTGAAACAATTTTACAGAAGTTTCAGAGTGAAGAAAAATTAATTTAAAAAGAAAAAAATACCTCTTTTATGGCAACTGTAACCTAATGGAGAAAACACAGACAGAGAAGCTTCAGTTATGTGCTGAAGAGATGATCATGTACCTCCACAGAACAAACAAGAACTTTGCATGAAATGCAGAGAAACATTTTCAGTCGATTATTTATCATTGTAAAACTGCTTCTGAGCTGTGCATTTTATGCTGTTATTTCTCTTTAAATGGTGCCGCATTTGTGAGGAACATGGAGACTGTCCGAGATGTAACCTGCCCTCGTCCTATGATGGCTGCTGGCATGATTTCCACTGATTCTGCAAACAGAAACAACAGCTCGCTGGCTCCTCCTGCTGGTCACAGACTATAACTGCAGAAAACGTGGAGGTGGATTTAACCTCATTGAACCCCAGCTGGTCTAAAAAAAAAAGAAGGGGTCACGTTTGCAGAACCAGCCTGGCAGTGGATGGAGAATGCCTGATGGGCATTTGAGGAGCTGAATAATCAATGATCAGCCGTCCATCACAATTTACAAATCATATTTGAACTGGAAATAAACCCATGTGCCCCCAGTGCAGTAACGTAAATACACAATCGAACCTCAGAGATAAAAAAACAGACGATGGAATGTTGGATCGTCAGCTGAGGTGTTTGTGAGAACCTCAAGTTTGTCAGAGTGGGTCAAAACTTTTCCAGATTTTGGAGGAAGTCCCTGACAAACCCAGCTCTGGGGGGGCTCCCGCCATCATCATCATCATCATGTTTGGCTCCAGGCTGCAGAGATGTGGGATCTCCTCTGAATACCAAGTCTCTTCTAGATCTGCTCCCACTGATTGAAAGCTGTGAGGCAGATGTTCTTGCTTCATTCTTGGCATCTGAACCCACAGATATTTAGAAGCTTCAGTTGAAGGCTTTAAAAATAAATTTTTCTTTAGTTTTTACATTTTTAGCTCTGCTGCTCATTCCACATTCTATGTTCCTTACAAACGTGGCTCCAATATGAATCTTATAAATGCAAATCCTTCCTTCTGAACAGAAGCATCCTCAACACTCACCATCTCCGTGAGCAGCTTATCCTCCAGTAGAGGGTCCAGGAGGCTCTGCACAAACTGCTGAGCGGGCGCGCTTGCGATTGCCCGGAGTTTGGCGTTATTCTGCCTCTGCTGGGCGATGCTGGACAACCCAATGGCGAAGATCTTGATGCCATAGCCTTTGGCCTCTGCAGCAGCGGCCAGCACGTCGGGGTTACGAGGATGATCGACCCCGTCGGTCGCTAGAACCACAACCCTGACGCTGTTCTTTGGCGTCTCCTTCACTATCATCTGCGTGGTGTTGGTGATGGCGTAGGTGGTGTAGGTGCCGTGCCCGATGTAGCTCATGGCGCTGACTTTGCCTTGGAAGGTGTCCAGGTCTTTAAAGTCAGAGAAAGAGTGCTCGATGTACACGGAGCTGCTGTACTGAACCGCAGCCATCCGCACCCTCAGCTCAAAATCCACCGGCAGCATGGCCAGCCGGGTGCTGAACTTCAACACAAAGGCTTTCTGCGTCTCGAAGCAGCATTTGGCGCTCTCAGAACTGTCCAAAATGAAGGCCACCTCCAGCGAACATGTCAGCTTGGAAGAGAGAGCTGTGGACAGTAGAGATGTAAAGGACACAGATGAAAAAATAATCTGGCAGCAGGATCTATTAAAAACCACAGAAATGATCATGATTATGTTGGTAAAACGGGATCAAATCGATCAGGAAGAAATTAATCAATTTCTGTCTTTTTTTAGTTTCTCTTCCTGTTTTGTCTTTACTGTCTTTGCCTTTTTACGTACATGTGAACAAAACGGCCAAATCTTCCACCAAATCAGGTAAATTGGCTGAAGGTGAACCACGGTGATGCATGTGTGTTGTGTGCACTAAACATATGAAAACCCATTTTTCTGCCTGAATAAATGTAAATGACACACTTTATTTAACAACAAAGAACAAAACAGCATAAAGGACCCAAAACGCAGGTTTTTATGTTTAAAGCTTTCAAACAGTCAATGGGATCTACAGAGGACGTTCTGGAATACTCAATGATGCCAAATGAAAAAGGGGTGGGGTTAAGTTGTAGTTTTTAGTGGATTTAGAAACATTCTTTCTCTAGTAGTCAAGAGACTCATTGACAATAGTTTAGTTCATTTTTTTAACTGTTATGTAAACATAAATTGTGATTTAAAATTCATTGGACATTATCCTTTTTCATAATTCACGTTTTTTTAATAATGGCATGTCTGCTAATCAGTCAAAGTGGGTGGGGCTTACACGCTAATTAGCATATCATTTGACATAATTGTAATTTTGTTTTTAACAAATTAAATAACAACAACATAATATAACCTAACTAATTTACATTTTAAAATGCTGTTAAAGTAAAAAAAAATATTTCATTCTAAAGAAGATTTTTTACAAATAAGCAAAAGTGTAGAGATTTTATAATACTTTGATCTATTTATAAGTTAAATTTTCCATTTGGGTTTTATTCATTGAACTATAAACATTTTGGAGTCCATATCACAGGTCTTTGTTTAAAATCGATGTGTGCGAGACTGAAACCAAACACGTTTTTTTAATATAATGCAACAGTCATCAGTAGTTACTGTTATTTCATGAAAATGTGGATTCAAATTGCAGACAAGTGTTTTTAAAAGTCTCACTTTGGTAAACAAACCAAACATTCTTTTCGTGACACACTGACTGATGCAGAACAGAAACAGGGAGGTCATTTTGAAGATGAAACTTTCTCTGTTCCAGAAAAACATGTTCGGTGTCAAAAACATCAATGTGAAAAAGCGTGTTTTTAATTTACTGTGGATTTGTCATCAAGTTGTGGGACATTTTAAAAGAATTGAAAGATTTATCCACTGAGAAAAATCTTATCATTCTGGAATTATGGTTTATTTTTGTTCATTTTAGTGCACTTTAAATTTTTTTTGGTTCTCTAATGACAACGTTTTCTTGCAAGAATGTGTGCAGTCCACCAAAGTAAAGCTAAAAGCCGAGAAAAAATGGAAGAATCAAGAAAAATAGACTCTTGTTTGAGCTCCTCCTTATAACCTGAAAAAAGACGAGGTGTTTGCTGAAACCTGAGCAAAAATGTCTTCAGGAATGTGATTTAATTCAATGTTCTGACTGCATTTCTGAATTTACACGACACAGACCAGAAGTTCAACCAAGCAGGTTTTTAAAAGCTAAAGCCAACATGTAACTAAGCTAACATGTGATGGGGGGTTCAGCGTCCCACCCAGGGACAGTTGGAGAAGTACCTGGAGCAGCAAGAATCAAACTACCAACCCTATAGTGAGCTGACGTCTCTACTCTCAATCACAATTTGATGAGAAAATTTGACCTTCTTTTGATGAAATATTTCAAAAAGCTGCTCTATTAGTGATCACAAGGGGATGAAAAGACAAACATTTATTTCTATGCTTTTTTGAGCAAACCTGAATACTTTGAGTTGGAATGATCACACCAGCCTTTAGTGCATGTCTAGGTCAAACCTGACTGCTTTTATTCCAGTAGAATGCCAGTAAACGGAGTCAAAGTTATTAGGTAAAAATAAGTAAATAAAAGCAAACAAATTATTTGATGCAATCACTACAAAAACAATGCTGAATTGTGTTAGTTAACATCTACACATATTTTGTAATGAAATGCTGAAAAAATATAATTTTTTAAAAACTTTGCAAGTTTTTTTTTTTTTTTTGACAGAATGTGCATTTTTAACCATGGAAGTATTCCGATTAAAAATTACCTTGTCCCTCCTCGTTTTGCAGCCTGTAGTTGTTCCTGCCTGTTTTCTTTCTCATCTGGCCTTTAACCTCATGCATGAAAGCCAGCAGCAGCAGACACAAAACCAGTCCTTTTCTTTGGGTACTTCTCAAAAAAAAGTCCATCTGACAGAGGAAACAGTTGGAAATCTTGTTATTATTTCTGTCAAAGGCAAACAAGTAAAAAAAACGGCTAGGAGTTATGATCAAAACGCACAGAAATTAAGTCATCTCAACCACATAAAACACGAAAAAATCTGTGCAGATTAAAAGAAGTTGCAGGTAAACTAATTAACATTGAAGCAGTGCTTTAGGTGTTAAGTGGCTTTACCTCACTGAGCAGTGGTCCGCTCTGGGCGTCTATTCAGCTCTGGCTCTTTTTGAGGCATTTCAGTCAGCCTGACCGGTTCTCTATAAAACAGACTGAGATAAACCAGCAGATGAGCCGAAGCGCCGGGAGCGTTTCCAGAACTGCAGTTCAGGAGGGGTCACTTATCCTGTCTGAGCCTTGAAACCACAGACGCTGATATGAGCGGGCAGCCGAGACCACCAGTTTACCAAACAGTTCTGGCTATTCAGCGTCTGTCAGGTCTGTTGAAACACTGCAGTCAAGTGCAGCGCTGCATTGGGGCTTTTCTGTGGCATGGGTTCCACTAGTGCATCCCAAAGGAGACAGTCTAAAAAAGGTATTCTAGATCAGGGGTGTCAAACTCATTTTGGTTCAGGGGCCACATTCAACCCGTTTGACCACGGCTGCAGTGAATGCCGACTGCTGTTTTTCTTTTTTTTCTTTCAGTCCAGCTAATAGTTGGTTAACCTTCTCTGTTCTTAAGTGCCCCTACAAATGGTAAAACATTTCTTTATGGTGAGTCTCATGGTGGCGCTGAATGTTACATTCTTTGAGCACTGTGACCTGTTCATTACATACCAAGCACGCAGGTTTTGCATTCAGTTCCGAGAATAAATATAACTCTGTCAATTTTTCCTGGAAAGCTCAGCACTCCACGTCAGCCTTTCTTCTTTCTGACAATGACATGTTGGTAATTGTGGTGATCATTTTTATAGCACCTTAACAGCGTGAGGCTTGGGAAACCAAACTGCATCTTACCCAGATGTGGCACGCACTTGCAAAGTTATGCTTTTTATTTCTGGATCTCTTGTCCTGATAGTCTTGCTTTTCCTTTGCTCTCTCTAGTGGAGGAATTGCGCGTTTCGGTCATTTCTTTAAAGAACCATGACTCGCCACAGGAATGGGCTGGAAAATTGCTTTTCCCCCCAACATCCTTATGTTTTTCTCTCTTCATGACTGGGTCAGAATAGGGCATCTGACGGCCGGATACGGCCCGCGGGACGTATGTTTGACACCCCTGTTCTAGATCATGACTAAAGAGCGGCAGTTCCCTCTGAGTATAAGCACAGAAGAGACTTTTCACTCACTGTGCAGAAAACACGCCAAACTAAATGACAATAAACAAATAAGCAGGACAAGCTTTCTTCCAGCAGAGCAGTAAAATACAATATGCGTTTGTTTTCACCATACAACCGCTTTAATCAGGGATCACACACATTCATTGCAAGAATGCTTACAGCAGAAGAAAAGTCCTGCAATCTTACCAAGTCTAACAGGTGACAGTGGCATACCTGCACAGGGTCTCATACATCCTCCAAAACAGGGCAGCTGCCTAATTGCAGAGATGCAGTCAGTACTCACTTCACTAAGGACTAGAGCGTGGTTTAAGGACACCGTAGAACAGCGTCACCTCTACGTCTCCAGTGCACGTGACCTGCATTATTCTTTTGAATACTACACAAAACACTTACCACACACGTCAATGGCACGTTCCAGTTCCATGATGCCCTTTAAGGTCCAAAAGATGAGGCCAGCAACCGCTTGTCAGCATCACTCGCAGTTATTTGATGTGTGGATGTACTAAACATTACAGTAATGTCATCTTGAGAAAGCCAGTGACATACCCACCCAACAGCTCTGACAAATGATCACAATCAAGTAAGTTACTTTCCATCCACTATGCAACCCCCATGGTCCCAGAAAGTTCATTATTTTCTTGCATAGCCAACAAAATAACTTGATATTTTGATCACACAAGATGCATGAGGGAACGACTTACAAATTACAGTCTGGGGATAAAACTCAATTTACTTCCACTTATTTAGAAAGGGCCAGTTCACAACCAGGGTTATCTTGATGTGATTGAAACTGAAGGAAAGGGGGCTATGGAGGGCAGGGTTAGGGCTCCTCCTCACTGACCTTAGGTTAGGATCTAGTCCAGTCTAATTAGGGCTAGAAGCCGCAGCCTAGGGGCCGAGGGAGGGCCTTTGAGGGCGAAAGGACATCCTTTTATTAAGGCCAAGTGGATGAGTTCTATCAAACCTGGTCATCCAGTCCCTCTCAGTCGTTGGGTCTGGGTTCAGTGTGGGTTACACACTTGAACCGGGTCCCACCCACGTGTCAAGAAATGCTGGTCCACATGGCAGTGAGTGTTCTGAATGTTCCGTTCTCAGAATGTTCTGTCTGTGGCCCTGAGAGCGTAAAATGGTTCTGTCAGTCACATCTCCTTGCGTTCTGGGGCAAGACACTGAACCCATAGTTGCTTCAGCAGCAACTTCTTGTTCATCAGTGTGTGAATTTGGGCACAAATGTAGAGACGAAAAGCTTCACACAAAAGAACCCACAACACAAGTACAGTTTATTCAAACATTTGTTTTCTCAGGTTCTGAGGAGGTCACAAGGACTCATTTGTATTTTGAGCCTTATGTTACTCGGACCTCTGTTTGCCCATTCACTGCTCATGTTTGTCGCAGCAGAACAAGCGGACATCGTTGAGGCTGGAGTCGTCCAGGCCAAGCTGGTACTCCTCCATCTTGGTCTCGATGCCGCAGATTCCTCCCCCCAGACAGTCCTGGCTCCAGTGGCCGTACTCCCCCCAGCTCATGCCGGGAGCCTCCAATGTTGGGTTGCTGCTGCAGCGGAACTTGATGTTGTTGACGGCCGTGTCGTCTCCAAAAAGCCCCTGGTAGGGCTCCACGCGCAGCTGGAAAGAGGTGAGCACGCCGCCGGGGCAGTACTGGGGGTGAGACCACTCACCGAGGCTGAAGATGCATGCAGGAGGAGAAAGAGTCAGACACATGAATTATTTTAGTAGAAAGCTGGGCTGTTACTTTTTTTTATAAAGCAAATGAACCCAGCGGCATCTTAAAACATTTCATTGTTTCTTTACTATTTTTACTTATCTAAATGTTGTCAAAATGTCAGACTTATGTCTTAAAAGTAGAATACAGACTAAAAACTTCCAATAAATAAATATAAAATTACAACCATAAAACATATTCCTTCAAACCACAGCTTACTGTCCAGTGTGGGATTCCACATAGTACAGGAAGTTCCGGTCCTCATCTTTGGAGCAGATGAGGCGGATTCCATTCAGGGCGGTGTCGTCTCCTCCGTACTGGTTTGACTCCACCTGAAGAAAGAAACCCTCGCTGTTAACGAACGTTCAGACTGTGGACATGAAACCACATCATTTAAAACTGTAGAGTCAGCATTGCTGCACGGATTCCTTTGCCCAAAAAAAATCGATTTTTATGACAAATATCTAAAATAAACAACCAAAACTACACTTTTGTAATTGTGTAGTTGTGTAAAATAAAGTGAAATTCTTAACAAAAATCTATTTATTAAAAACAGTGAATCAAATCAAACGTTTGAAAATAAAAAATAAAAACATAAATACAGCATTAGGGGAACTTTTCCCATAAACTTTTCTAAGTGTTTAAAGAAACTTTATTAATCTTCCAAACATTCCAAAATCAATTTTTAATTTAATTTAGAATGATGACATCATCTGGTTGTTCTTTTATTTCAGTTTGTAACTGTAAATGTATGTTTTAATTGTTACTAAATAAAATGTCCATGAGCTGTTACCCGAACACTGAATCCAACAACAAAGTAGTTTTCAGGACACATCTCGGGCCAGGTCCAGCTTCCGAAGCGCTCTCCATTGGTCACATTCAGCACAGATCTGTACTTTCTGCTGTTGAAGGCCGTGCCTGCTCGCTTAAGGAAGACCTTCTCCTCACAAACCCCGAGGGACAGCACGGCCAGCAAGGCCACGGCGGTGAGCAGACTCCGCATTCTGACAAACTGTAAAAACAGTCCTGCTGGGACGTAACTGTGGAGTGCAACAGAGGTTCCCAGCTCTTATGAGCCCCTGTTCATAGGAGTGATTCATTTACAGAGACACCCCACAGAAGGGCATGGGAATAAACAGCTGGGGGGGGGGGGGCGTTCTTTTTTGCAGAAGAAAGTGTCTGTGCTGCAGAACCATTCACAGCGGAACAGCAAACCTCTTCAACTCAAAGCACAAATCCTCAACTTCAAAAATCCAGCTCAGCAGCAGCAACACGTTTGCTGCAGACTCACAATGAGAACATCCAGGAGGAGACGAAAAGATCAGGTGTCATGAATGAAGATACACATTTCACCATGTGGTTTGATCATCTGTGGATCCATTTTCATCCTAAAATGAACCAAAACATGAGTGATATGAAGTCTCCTCATCCCTCTGGGGCTGCATCATCAAAGCTTCATTAAATGATCATCAGCAGGTGTACCGAGTGTCCATGAAAACAAAAGACATGTCATACAGTTTTTCTAAGCTTTGATCTGTGCCAACATGACCCGTAGAAGAAACATATTCATGAACGTGGAGAAAAAACAAATGGGAACTTTTAAAAGTCTGGAGCTTTGAGGATGAGGAAAAGCTACAGAGTTCCTAAATCTGACCCAACGATGCTGAGAGAAAAATCAAGAACTGCATCTCAGACTCTACAAGCCTCAGTTAAAATGTTAAATGACACAAGATTTTTTAAATTGGACGAATCGCATCCGGTGTGAATGCAGCTTTACACCATATTGTTTTTTTTTTTGTTTTTTGTTTTTTTTTTTTACAAACAATTAAAGAAGAGGAGCAGAGATATTAGTTCCAGTTATTACTTTACAGGCAGTTGGAATTAGAACAGGTTTTTAGTGTGGTCAGATCGAATGCTGGAGGACGGTGTGAAACTTTGCAGTTTGTCCTTCAAAAGGCTTGTAGAGGAAAGTGATGAGAATAAGTGAGTGGATTGCAGAGGGATACCTTACCCGACTGCTAAAGTTTACTGCAAGTATTCAGGGTTCAAAATCCTCTCAAACTCCATAGTGAAACCTCATATTTTGTCTTTTTTTTTTTCTTTCAGGATTTTGAACAAAGAGAAGCAGTGCTTCAGGAGGTGAATTTCACAGAAGGCAACAGCATGTGACCTTCCCATGCAGTCGTTTATCTGCAGTATGTCTGACTGTATGCACTGCTGAGGCTGCTGTTGCAACATCTGAACATCTGTTTGGCTTACAGAACGCACCAGGTGTTTACATGAAGAGGAAATGTTCATAACAACTATTCATCATTTTAGTCCAAAACAGATGATTACAGGCATTATGCATTTGGGTCATAAAGTGAACTTATTTTCCTTATTTTTCACCCACATATTTTACACAGCAACGCAAAACAGCATGCAGATGAGCATATCCTTTGACTTTAGATCGATGTACAGATCACAGCTGCATGGAGGCTGCTCGGTTGTGTAGTGGTGAGACAGAAGGAATCCCAGTCATAATGATCTCTGCACCGCCTTTTTACATCATAACTATATAAAGAAAACACACCGGGTCTTATTGGCTCTTATTACTGCATGATGCGGCTGACTGTTGAAGGGAAACAAGCAAAATACTCCCAAAAAAATGTGCATTATGGTTAGTTTTATTCTCATGCACTTAGTAAAATGTATTTTGTGTTGGTCTGTGGAAGCACATTTATCCTGTAAATAAGTTTGTAGAACACCAATATAAACCAGAATGCCTGCATGCACTGGGAATTTGTAACTTGTCATCAGAAGAAGCAAACTAATGATATTTCTGAGTGATATAAAGCATCCCAACTCGTACACCAGAACTGAGTTTTGGTGTTAATTCCCTGATGTTTATATGATTTTAGTGTTTAGACAAGTTATTTTAACAAGGATTTTAACTGAGGCTGTAATGGGTATCCATTTACTGAAATATTCAAAATCTGTTCCCAAAAATGTACTAAGTTTTGTGATGTCTGAGATGGCTGGTTTGTGATTTTTATACAGTAGTGTAGTAGAAATACCCTCCAGGAAATGTAATTATGGCTCTAAAATTGCAAAAATGCAAATTAATGTTGGATTTTAAGTAGATCAAGCTAACTAAACAAACCAAACATCAGGAATGTCTTACTATTCATCACAGATTAAAGGAAACAAGAACAACCCCAGGTTTTCTTTCCTCAGTGTTGTAGGCAGCCCGACTGTCCTCTGGATCTCACAGGTGAAGACTTTGTGAGCTTCACCATAAAAACATTAGGCTCCACCAGAGGAAGAAAAATCCAGGTAGGCTTCCAGATACTGGATTTTCAGAAACTATCGCTTTCCGATCCCAGATGGCATTGTCACATTTCAAAACATCCCTGGGCAAAACAGTGATCCATTCATAGGTGAATTCACACACTAAAGGCGAAATTTCTTCAAATGAATTAACCAAATAAACATAATAAAACAGAGAGGTGCATTATTTAGCGGCACCAGGGCTCAGTTGGCTGCATGCAGGACTGGTGCAGAGGAAACCAGGGTCCTATAGGCAGACTGTTGCCTATGTAGCCACAAGGAGGCTGAGACTGGGTCTCCTGGCGCTGGTCTCCAGCTCGGATAAATTCAGGATTATTTTAGGAAGGGCACCTGGCGTAAAAATCTCTGCCAAACCAAAGGATCAGTGAAAGCGGATTTGCTGTGGTGACCTCTGATGGTATGCTGAAACAACAATAAAAGCAAAGTTATGTCAAATTTTCACAAGCCTTTGATATTTGTTCAAAGATTACGCTGAGGAAAGGAAGAGATCAAAGCGTTTGCCAAAATACAAATTTAACAAAATGTGCCAAATTTAAACGGTTAAAGCACAAGCAAATAGAACATGGAATGGACCACCTTGTGTGGTTTGCTGCGGCGTCACTTTTGTTTATCATGATGTTTTTCAAAAAAGCGGTGTGAATATCAGCATGGATCTCTGTTGTCTGCCGTTGTGTCAGCAGCAGTCTAAACATGCTCGGAGGCAGGCGAAGCAGCTGACGTATTTCTGCACCAGAACTCAGTTTTTACAGTTAAACTTCAGCATAGTTTTATTTGTTTGTCGTTTTTGTCATTTTTATTTTCCAAACTTCTGCTCCGTAAAATACAGATTTGAGTAAAAAAACCACTGAATGATTGAAAAAGCCATTTTCCACATTGACAAATAACTGTATTTTAAACAGGGTGGGCTTTGTTCTTCCTGAATCAAAGTCAATCCAGTCAATACTATGTTGTAACACTGTTGACCACTAGATTGTGCTTTTGTCCATTTTAAGTCAGTCTAACCCTCTCCTGCAGATTATTTTTTTTTTCTTTTTTCAGGGGATAAAACTGTAATTCAACATCCTTGTCTTCACAATCAAAACAACATGTGGCTCAGATTGAAGCTGTTGAATGTAATTATTGAGTCTGGATATACTTTTCTTTGTTTAGTCTTGATGATAAGATAACAAGAAGGAATGTTGAAGAAGGGTAAGTGAAGAAGGACACGAGATGGAAACATTTACATTGACATCAAATGTTTGAAAAAAATCGAATTTATAGCAAAAGTTTCAAAAAGTTTTTCAAAACTTAAGAAATGGAGTCTGATTCACCTTTTCTTCCATCTGCAGTTTAAACATACAACTACACTTGTGCAGAGAAACTGACCCCTGAATATCTGAAGGAGTCCTGGAGACAACTGCCAGATTTTCCGTCTGAAACCAGAGCAGGTGTCTCCTCTCTTCTTTTTGTTTCATGTTTGAAGTTTGTTGCACAATTGATCAGCAAACAGAGCAGCTTAAGGCTCAGCCACAGGTATGTCTGTGTTTGCATGCGTTCACTTCTGAAGGCTGAGCTGTCACAGCGCCACGTAACCGGTATCTAAGTGCGACAGCGACCTGCCAACAATGCAAGCTTAAGCTCTCTTCATCACACTCAACTTCAGCATCTTTGTGAACAATGGACAGCTTAACTAATTTAGGGTTTTCATTAAAGCGTCCTTTTAGCCGCATTGTATTTCATCTAGACCCTTTATCCACAGCATGAAAATCAGTTTTTGTTTCCACCTTTTTTTTGTAAAATAAACAGGAGCTGTGCTCTGACATGTTAGATCGATGTGAAAAGATTTGGGGTTTTTGTTAGCTTTCTTTGCTTCATAAATCCAGGTTTAGACTTTAATCTTTCAAGTTTGTGCAGATTAACATGTTGGGTTTCTGTCTATCATTTTGCTCAGGTAACCATAGGGCAACAGAGGTGGTGGCAACTCAAGCCTTAGTCACAACTTCTCTTTCAGGTGCTGTGGGTTTCTGCGTTGTCTGGGCCTGAAGAAGGTCGTGGAGAGGAGCGGATTCATCTAAAAGTCCTGCTCAGATCATCTTTTGATGTATTTTTAAACTGTTCCCAGTAGTCTTTTAATCAATTAATCAAAAAAACTGTGTTGTTTTCTAGGACATAGTTTCTGCAGAGCGGCAGGAGATCATTAGAAACTCACCTCTGAGTTGTGGACAGGACCGTTGGTGCAGAGAAAGCCCGTCCCCTTTTCCCATCATCTGTTTACACTCTCTCCCGCTAGCTAGCAGCCCCTCACAGTCCTAAGGTAACATTAGTGGAGCAATTGGGGAGCTATCCAGCCGTACAGTTCTGATCCCGATTCCTGCTCAGACGAGCAAAACAAAGACGTTCATGGATCTATTGGTCTGGAAGTGGATGCATCAGAATGGAGTGGAGCAGGGAGCTTGAGGCCAGTCAATAGCAGATTTTACGTAACAGCTTCAATCATTTTCAAATGGCATTTTCCTGATTCACAATGATTTAAATAAAAAAATACTCAGAAATGCAGTTTAATTTTAAATAACTTTCTTTATACATGTCATTCAACATCAAAAAATGCAGCAACAACATGTTAAAAACACAGATAAATGACAGATAAACAAAGCACAATAAAATGACACAACCGTCACTAAACTGGTATTTTCTAACTGTCAAACAGAAATTCATTGTGTTTTGCAATGTTATTATCAGCGTACGAGTAGCATTAGAGAGTCAGTCGCTGCATACAATGCAAAGTGGGCTTGGTACGTAAGAGCAACAACTGTTGTAGTAAATAAACTTACCGCTTTTAATTTAGCAATCAGAGCAGCCGCGTAACTGAAGCGAACGACCAGACATCCATCAAGACTAAGTCACTGACAGATGTGGTGGACAGAATCCAGTAGTTTTCCAAAATAAGACTTCCTTTGAACATAAGCAGAAGGGAAACAACCTGGTTACTGGATCTATTTTAGCTTTTTACTGGGATCTAGAAAGGATCGATACCAATCTGCGGGATGAAGGTTAGTGAAGAATCAAAAATGTGGCCCAGTTTCCTGAACCTGCGTGGGACACCAGTATTTTTGGACATTTGCTCTCAAACATAATGTGTTTTGTTACTAAAAAGCTTAAAAATGGCCACAAACTGGTCGAAACACGAAGCGCATCTACTCGCTAACCTACTTGAGGCATTTGATCATGAC
This sequence comes from Adrianichthys oophorus, assembly GCA_036245035.1. Classification (NCBI taxonomy): domain Eukaryota; kingdom Metazoa; phylum Chordata; class Actinopteri; order Beloniformes; family Adrianichthyidae; genus Adrianichthys; species Adrianichthys oophorus. The sequence goes on from BSAI01000207.1 coordinate 1,538,932, forward strand.
TACCATAAAGGCAACCAGCCAAAGGTCATGCAACTCGCCTCAACTTTTGAACAGGAATACTGAGGGGGTAATGTCCAGATTACTGATTACCACACTCCACAGAAAATGAGGTAAGCACTTTACAGAATGGCAAGGGCTGATTTGTCCTACATCTTTTCTTTGTTGTTGTTTTTTCAAACAAAAACCTTACATCGATTCCACCGGACTATGGGAGGAGCTTGTAAAGGTCTGCCTATCTTATTCTAACTAGGTACAGGGTTAAGAAAAAGACTTTTTCCAGTCAGAATCCGAAGGGCTGCTGATTCATTGAGGCTGAATCGAGTTTTCAGGTCAGAATGTGTTTCTGCATGGCGGGCGAATCTTTTATTGTCTCGTGATGTTTTTCTGCGTTCCTGAGGTCACCTGATGGGCTGGGCTCAATGCAGGGCTGTGCTGCCGTCATTGAAAAGTAATTCCACACTGATTGCAACCATCACGTCTCCTATTCAGACATCTCAGGTCAGATGGTCCTCTAAGTCACCTGGGCGTGACCTGAGGGCAGCCTGGAACCGAGTTCTCAAACAGGGACGGATGAGATTTTATGCAGAGACGGTTTTTCATATGGCAACTGTCTTTAAGTTTGCAGTTAGACAACAATCGCACACAAATTTGACCACCGAGGAGAAAATAGGGGCAGTTTTTATAGTTCTTAAGCTGATCTGGTTCCAAAATCCATTAGGCTGTGCACACACCGGGCATTTGACCATGTTTTAGCGCATGGTGTTCACACTAGACATTCAGGGAGGGGCTTCTTCTTTTTTTTTCTGTTTACTAGCGCATGTCCGCCACCTACAGTGGGAAGAGGTTTGGTGTGAAATATTGAAGCGGTGCAAATCTTGAGAATCTTTGGCACTTCTGTAAATTAAAAGAGGGACTATCCACACAACACGACCAAATTTGAGTCCCTGATTGGTCAAAGTTTGACCATCTATAACCTTCAGCGTGTGTTCAGTGGTCACACATTTTGTGTGCGTAGAGCCTGAAAACTGGGAGGAGTCTTAAAAATGTTGTGTCCAGAGTGTGAGGGGTGAAGAGTATGTATATAAAGTATTTGAAAGAGGAAGGTAAGTTTATGTCCATATTCTGGACACATGTTCCTGAATACCATCCCAGCCACTTGGTTGTTCCGCTTCATGTATGCAAGCATCTCACAACATTGACTGTATATGAGAACTGGACTGAGTGACCCCCCATCCCCCCGGTGTTCCAAACAGGAAGTGCATGCAGGCTCCAAGATTCCACAATCTTCTATAGACAAATAAACAGCTATTACTCTGATACATTTTTTAACATGTTCTTGATAATTCTCTTTTTTTCCAGATATTTTTTTTTTCGTAGTGCAAGTTATTTAAGTTACAAACTGACCAATCAGATGCCTCACTAAAAGAAGGTGGGGCCTGTTGGCCCTCACACCCAATGTTCAAAACCTTTGACAGATTTTGTGTAGCCCGCTTCCTAGTCGTAGAAGTGTGGATTTTCAACAAGCTCACTTCTGATTGGCCAGAGGGGTTGCTGTAGAAACAATGACTCAGATCGACTTGGAGCAATCGCTGCTTACTGACATCGTCTGGCTCCAATATGGTGGCGTCCATATAATGAAAATTGATGACTGGATTGACTTCATTTGGTTGGAGCTGGAAGTGAGTCATTTTCTTTGGGTGTCGCCACACTCACTTCGTCCAGTTCTCACAGACAGTCAGTGCTTACACCCTGCAGTTTGTGCTGGATTGTTTCTGGTTTGTTGGTTTGCACAGCCAATACTGTTGGTCTTGTGTGGTGTGGTTGACAGCAAAGATAATCCATAGGCCCCTAAGCTACCCCTCGCAGAAGGCGTTCTCTTTAGTTGTTAACTTTTCTCTTTTGTCTTATAACAGACATTCCAGTGTTTCTGAAGTTTCCAACCTGTTGGTACTGGTAAGATCCTTCAATTAGGATAATGAAAACCTCCTGGAGAACAGGTGACATGTCTTCAATAATTGATAAAACCCAGTCCAGTTGACAGTTTTTTTCTAAACCTACTTTGTGTTTTTTTTCTAATCTTTGAATTTGAAAGTTTTCTTCTCAGTTGCTGGACCTTCAATTCTCAGTATGACGCTTATGCTGCACACACACCGGACATGGCTGGGGTGTTAAATTCGCAGCTTCCGCATCTCTTTTGACGCTTGTCAAATTTACTGCTCGGCGTATTGATGCCCCGGCCGCGGAACAATCACTGACAAACTTCATCTGTTGACCACATCATGGAAAAACACAGATGATGTTGAGCGAGGAGCTTGTGCTTATATGTAGTGGAGAGCTCTACAGAGGTGCTGGCGAACATGTCGCCGTGTCTGGTGGAGCCAGGCAGCAGAGTGCCTCACTAGCTCTGCCTGTCGCGATGACGATCGCTTGCCCTGCCGGACCCTGTGCAGCAGAGCTTGCTATGCTGTACACCGGGCGGCTGGCTAGCATAGTGGACTCTTTCGCTTCAGCTCCATGGGCTCTGTGATGGGCTGGCGACCTGGCCAGGGTGTAGCCTGCCTTCGCCCAACAGTAAGCGGACAGTCTCCGGCAAACCCACGGCCCAGGCGGGTTAAGAAAATGGATGGAACTTCAGGATGAAAATCATTGAATCCTATGCATTTTGATCATGTGCCCAAAGCTGAGTCCCTGATTGGTTGATGCGCCCAATGCCATAATCGCCGCTTCTAATCGCGTCTTTACAATGACTTAACATTGAAACTTGACGACCCCGCTGCACCGGCCGCGTCCGGTTATGACCGATAAGCTTTCAGCTTAATCTGTTGATCTCTGACAAAGTACATTTTTATGATCCAACAATTGATTTGGGCCGAATTGGGTTTTTATGTTCGAGATGGTTCGGAATTACTTGAACAACAGAAATAGCTAGATTTTAAGTTTCTTTTTTGTGTTACACCTCACTTACATCAGGTAATTAAAATTGAGAAACTTCTGACTTTGATTTCAAAATTCTAAAATAGACAGAATTCTTTAATAAAGGGAAAGTCTTTCTTTTTTTTCCTCCATGGCTCTGATCTTATTCTATGAAAATAACCGAAAGGTTAGAAGAAAATACATTTCCTGTCTCAGCCTGCACATAACTGCTGTGTTTTTTTTTCTGGACAGGAGACATGACTTGTTTGTTCAAGTTTTCACTTGTTTGTTTGTTTTGCAATCCTTTTGGAAAGCAAGAAAAAAAAACCCCACTAAAACAACAATTGTTAAAAGGTTCCTGTCCATTTTTAAGGCAATGAGTATGTAATTGCAAGATATGTTAAAGAGAAGTATAAAACTCATTGGTTAAATTCTAAATAAAATATGGCGCAAAGGCGAGGACTTCTGTTAAAGCAGCATCTTGGTCCTCCTCAAAAGTCTAGGCTAAACACTGGACTTGTTGCCCTATCACAAAACGGGAACACAAACGTTTGTGCTCCAAAGATAGAAAAGCCACAACCACATGATTATAGAGCTGCATGGGTGTTTCCAAGTGACAAGCATCCATTTCCTGTTCTCAACGGCGCTGCAGCTGTTTTCTCAGATTAGCTTCAGAGCAGCAGTACTGACACAGATCTTTTCCATCTAAACAGGCATCCGTCATTCAGGCCAAACTCCACTGACAATGTTCTGGTTTTCCAGGACTGCTTTAGGATATAAAATAAATCAGTAAATTAAGAGAGTCTTGATCAATAAGGCAAACTGGTAAATAGATTCCTAATTTCCCTTCAAGAATGACATAAACATGACATAAACAAGACTCAAGAATGGATTGTTTATTATTCTTGTACTTTTTTGGATGAGCAGCTTGATTCCATCCTGCATCATGAACGAACCGCACAAATAAAAAAAACTCTAAATGAACATGAAAATGGAAAATAAAATGAGGAAGCACATTTTGATCCTCTGAAGATGACCAAGTGAGAAGTCTAGACTAAAATTATGTGCGACAAGAAGACATCTTTTAAATTACAGAAGAATGTAGGAACTCTTGCTCATGTCAAAGCAAAAAAAGATTTAAAAAAAATGAAAAACTGTAAATGCTTAAGACTTAATTGTGTGGATACTGTGTGATGGAGTGTGGGTGTGCATGTGTGTGCATGAGCACCAACGCATGTAATTTATTCATTAAACTCATACTATCCCATGACCTTGTATTATCATCTGCCTCCTACCTCTTTCTGTCCGAGCGACTAAAATTCAATGAATAAAGTTAAGTTACAAAAGGGGGTTGAAATGAACACACTCGGAAGAATAACATAAATTGTAAAAGCAAAACATGTCCATCACGACAGACGCTCAGCTGCTATCTGTGTATTCATTTGATGGAGAGAACATTAAAAAAAGCATAAATCCACAAATGAAGCAAAGACAAGGTCAAAACGATCCATTAGGCACAGACACATCTATTACCGTGGATATCTAAATGGATTTTAAAGCTTACAGCTATAGATATGGATCATGCATCTGATAGACATCATTTCACAGAGGTCAACTACATATCGCAGTTTAGATCTCTAGCAGACGACTTTCCCATCATGCCTTGTGCGTTGTGAACATCCTATTTGGGTAGCTTCTTCCCACCGGACACATGATGTGTATTAGTAATCTAATAGAAATCTATAGTAGATGACATTTATGTTAAATGTTGAAGGAAACCAATGCTAATGGGTCTGTGTGTGTTTGTCTGTCATTTCTATGTTATTATAAATAGCTGATTTGATTGGCAAACTCACCGCTGAGTCCAACCAGATGGTTAACTGTCCACAAAGCACATCGCTTATAATATAAGTTGGCTTAACACCAATAATACATCCTGTTTTTTCTCTAAAGATTAAAAGATAAACAAGAATAAATACATTAAAAAGCATGCAAACTCATCTATTTTTTATATAATTTGTGATTAAAAAAATAGAAATATCAGTGGTAACACACACACACACACACACACACATATATATATATATATGTTTTTGTGTATACATGTTTTTTACCACTGATATTTCTATTTTTAATCACAAATTATATAAAAAATAGAATATATATGTATGTGTGTATATATACATATATATATATGTGTGTGTGTGTGTATTTATGTATATGTATATATGTGTGTGTATATTTATATTTATATTCTTTGAAAGAGTTTACCCCACCACAAGTTTTCATGGAGATTCTGTGATTCTGCTTGGTTTGGCAGGAGTGAAAGCTCACCTTAAAAACTCACTCCAAAAAAAATGGTGTTTATGGTGTTTTTAACATGTTCCAGTAGCTTTTTCTCACAATGAAGGACGTCTAAAAAAATTAAGATCTAAACTGAGTTTCTGAGTATTTCTTTATTCAAATTGTTGGGAAAAATGCTGCTTGAAGAAATTAAGTACTGCAGCTAAACTGTCCTAAAAATGAAATGAAAAAAATGTTTTTTTGTGGGTGAAAACAGCATAGTTATTATTTAAAAACCATTGCAAATGCCTTTTAAAATAGATGAAGACATGATTGAAGTGGGACTTTTAACTCTGGTCTGTTGGAGAACTTTCAAATCAAGTCCTGGATGAATGCTGACAGGCGGACCAGCAGACTATAAAGGGATGCTGGTCGATCACAGGCTGTTTGTAACCGGCCTCAGATGGTTTCAGAAGACGTCTGTCTTCAGTGAAGACTGAACTTCTGGAGGGTTTTTCTGATCTTCAGCTGGGCCTTTTAGAGCAGCAGGAACCAAAAGCAGAATGATCTGGATGTAGAACAGCTTCCTCAGTCGTGCAACTGCTTCTTCTTCGTCTGACAGGGCGATCTTCAGATAGATATAGATATGATTTAGACTGTTTACTTTACAAATGTTAAATGACTTAAAATTTGAAAGGTGTTTGACAGCAAGTTTTTCATTTACTGGAACGGAGCTGTGAAAAAAAAAAAAAAAAAATTGGAGCAAGATTTACAACATTTGGACCACTACATTTCACACTGAGCCTCTTCTAACTGTAGGTGGCAGACAAGCACTAATAAACAGTAGAAAAAAGAAAGCCCTTTCCTGCTGGTCCAGTGTGAACACTATGGACCAAACATGTATCACATCCCCATCTATATCCACATAGTGAATATAGAAATATAAGCCAAACATGAGAAATGTTTGCAGTCACTGTATTTGAGTCTTTAGCAGAAAACAACAAAACAAGGAACAGAACCAATAATACCCCAAATCTTTTTATTTAAATCATTTTTAGTAACAATCATGAACATTCATACAAATATGGTTCAGTGTTTATTTGAAAGATAACTTTCAGCTCCTGCATTTTTAGGATTTATAGATTTTGTTTTTGCAAAGAAACAAAGACAATTGATTAATAACAATAATTTGATGGAAGCATCCAAAAGTAAACAGACCCATAAATCAGCAAAGAATAAAGTGACAGTTCAGTGAAAAACAAGTTTGAAACTTTAGAGCAAAATTGAGAAACTAAAACATTTGTAAAGCTCCAAGTTATAGTACACTTTTAACTTTGGCAGAACTCCAAGAGTCTTTGTCTCAGAATCCGCTCCCTTCACATGACACTGTAACAAAATAATCACGACCTGTATGGAAAATATGGCTGTTCATGCCAGAGTTTGTCCTGACATGTTGCCTAAAGGAATGTTAGTTTTAGGAAATCAGTGGTGTGTGCTCTTTTGTTTCTGTTTGTCTTAGAAGAGAATAATTCCAAAGAATGTAACTGATGTTTATCTGAAATTGGAGGATTTTCTTGCTATGATCAAACAACTGAAAGTGTTAAGCTTATATTTCACTTTTGTCTTTAAGCTTTAAGCGGAGTGAACACAAACATGGAGATTTTTTTGCTCCTCCCAGTAGTGAAGGTCGTCTGTAAAGCTCCAGGAACAGGCCAGATCCTTGCTGGATTTGACTGTATGAACCATGCAGTCTCCTGGTAGTTTCTCAAAGAGATTCATAGCTACGTTCTCCACTGTAGGTTTATTCTGACTCTTGATCAGGTCCTGGATTAGGTTCTTGTCCACTGGTTCAGGAGAAGCACTGTAGGACACCCAGATGTTGAGTTTCTCATCTGTCGTGGTCACCTGGAAGCGACTCTTCCCTGTTAGACAGTCAAATTTCTTCTTGGTGGGAAAGAGTCTGGATTGAGATCTGTAAACACGAACAGACCAGCCCACCCAATCGTACTTCTTCTTTAACTTCTCTATGAGGGCATCAGCCAACTGCTGGTTGGTCAGGCCCTCCTGGTCTCTTACCAGTCGTTCACAATCAGTCTTGGCTTGATTAGGGAAGCTAACAATGCATTCTTCAATGACAGCGTTTATCTTCTCCTGGACATTTTTCATCTTCTCTCTCCACGTTTTCAGGAGCTCTTCACCCTCATCAAAGCCGTCCACAGCAGCGTGACCCAACAGTGCAATGATCCCAACGCAGAACAGGTTCTTTAGCCGGGCACAGTATTCCTCAACTGGACGTCTGCTTTTCTCCTCGTGGTTCAGGATGATCACAAGCAAAGGCTCCCCAAAGAAACCTTCTCCAACCACAACATTGTAGAGGGTGTGGAGGTTTTTGTCCCCACCACTTTTGGAAAAGTGTTTGAGGAAATTCTGTTTCTTGACTTTCATGAAGTCAGGTTTAGCATCGAGAATATCCATGTACTTTCGGAACTGATTTCTGATATTTTCCTCAACGGAGAAAAATTCAACATCTATCCTGCTCTTCTTGATCTCCTCATTGATGCGCTGAATCTCCTCTGAAACCCCATTCAGACGATTCTGGACCTTTTGAAACTGCTCCTTCATGAAAGCAGCCTCTGTGCTCTCCACGTTGTCCAGAGCCAGTTGGACAAGTGGAGCAGCGACAGAGAAAATAGGAAAAAGATCCCCAGCGATGCTGGCTACCATTTCAGCTCCTTTTTCAAACACGTCCATCAACTCCTCCACCACATCCTTCTTCTCCGACACAATCTTCTTTAGCTGCTGTTCCATCTTTGCTTGTAGATCTTTTACACTAAAAAAAAAAGAGATTTTTTTTTTAGAAAAAGCTCCAATAAAATAGTGAACTGAAGACCAGAGTTTGGATTATCAACAACTGTGTTTGTGTTTCAGGATTCAGCAAACATCAGAGGAACAGTGGAACATGGTGGTGGTATAGTGTGATTTTGTGAGGTTGCTTTGAGTTTCTGGTTTCTACCAGGGCTGCCAGTGGTAGAAGGATCTGCTATTCAAGAAATATTAACAGCACCACTCTGACAATAATTGTGTTTTTAACCTGTTCTTGTGGCATTTTTCTCATGATGGAGAAATATAAAGAAAGTTAGGCCTAAACTGAGTTTCTGTGCATTTCTTTTTCAAATTGTTGTGATTTAGGAGCAGATAAAAAAAAAAAAACCTTCAGTTTGAGAATGCTTGTAGCAGTGAAATAAGTGCTACAATCTCTTGGCCACAAGCTCTCTGCACAGCTCCATTCTGATACATTCATGCATGTCCTTGTTTTCCTCGTCTCAGCTGGTATCTGGATCAACAAAACGTCTCAATTCAATTTTATTTATATAGCCCAATATCACAGCCATAGCTGTCTCATTGGACTGATTATCAGTATATTGCAAGAAGCAAAAAAAAATAAAAAAATCAAACATGTAAAAGTAAACAATAGCTGGTTGTTAAACAGACTAAGCTGAACAAACATCTCTGCCCTTACACCCTCCTTCGCGGTGAGGAAAAACATGAGTACAAGCACTAGTATTGGGTAGCGACAGTCCAGTGTGAACACCATATACTAAAAGCCTGTTCAAGAATACCTGCTTAGCACACTCTTGAATGTGCATTACATGCCTGGTGTGGAGGTATCATAAGACTGATGGATAATGTCAAATACGCTTGCAGCCTTGCTTAAGTATCGACCAATCGCAGATACACTGATGAAAGAGTACACCAACGCCATAATGACTGTGTCCATGAAGTAAACAAGAAGAGAATTTTTTTATAGTCAATATGAATTTATTGTTACATCATACATGAATTATTTGCTGCAAGGTACTAAATGAAACTTTTATTTGTCATCACAAAGTAGCTGGAAACTACTTCACAGGCAGTGAAGTTTCACTGGGCGCTGGCTACTTTTGAGGGCCTGACATTTATCAGGTTTTTTACTTTGGCAGATGGTGACGTCATAGTCGGAGTGAAAAAAAAAGTCTGAATTGCATTAAAATCAGGGAACTGATAGTCCTTCAGGATATAGCCTTTTAGAGAGTAACTAGGGAATAGTGGTGAATAGGGCTGTCAACGATTAGTCAACGTCGACAAATTGACAGTAAAATATCAACGGTAATTTGATATTGTCGTTTTTTTTAATTGCCAATTTAAATGAGTATAACAACCAACAGCCACAAAGTCATTTGGATTGCAAAGCACAACTAATTAGCAACATCCAAGATCGCTGATTCGTGATCTATATAAATATGATAGAGTGTAGTAAACATACAATTTGGGAGAAATGCTGAACTATGGTGGATAATGATAATGGATTTAAGTTGATAAACTAAAAATAAACCAAATGTGCGGCGCTACAATCCTCAGAAGTAAACAAATCTTCAAAATAAAGTGTCTGGGAAGCTTCCCATTTTCAAGGGAAAACTAGCGAGTGTTTTGTAGTTGGAAAAAAACGAGAATGAAGTTTCACTGAGTGACATAAGTTCTAAGAAAATTAATTTGCTTCAACACCGGAGCTTTAGCTCCAGTGTTTACATTCTTTTGATTCAGGCAACTCTTCCAAAGTTTACGTAATTAACATAATTCTAGTGGATTATGATGCAGAGAAAAGCAGCCTCGTGATGATATGCAGTGCTGCACAAAGAAGTGATTACATAATCACGGAGAGTCAGCTGATTCGAGGTAATTAGCTTTGGTAGAGAAAAAGTGGCTTTTCATGACGGCTTTGCACTGAAATGCAATGCTTTAGAATGTTGTGTTTCAGAACTGTGAGGATAGAAAAACTGGATAACATTTTTTGTTTTTTTTGTTCAATTATCCAAAACAACAGGGATGTACAGGTTTTGTTTACTGTTGAAGTTAAGCAGAAAGTTGATCAAAAAATAATAAACTTGTTTAAAATGGCAAACACCATTTCTTTCTGTCTAAATCTTTGTGTTTTTATCAGTTTTTGTTTATACTAATTTCCTGTTCTAACTAAAGTATAAATGATGGTGAATTAATACATATCATTTTAATTTAATACATCCAGTAAAAAGACATAGTCAATTATAACTTTTTTGTGTTAGTATATAGCTTACCTGGTACCCTAAACTTTTTATCTTGTCTAAGGTGAAATTGAAATTCATGAACTATACACGTAAAATTTCAGTTTCTGTGAATGCATCAAACGCCAAGCATTAGCAATACCGTACATGGCGCAAACTTCCACAGATTGACCAGCACTGCTACCTTTTGTAAAAAAAAAAAAGTACATCAGCTTACAAAAGTATTCACACCCTTTGAACTTCTACACATTTTCTAACACTATGACCACAAAACATAATTGGCACACAATTGTGAAGTGTAAAGAAAATTATACAAGAGCTCAATTTTGTTTTTTACAAATAAAAAACTGAAAAGTGCAGTGTGCAAAAGTATTCAGCCCCCTTTTCTGTGAGTGCATCCAATTGCTTCAGAAGTTGCTTGATGATTGGTGACTGATCAAATGTTGACTTAATGACTAAATAGAGTCCACCTGTGTGTAATTTAATCTCCGTATACAAATACCAATGTTTTGTGACAGTCTCTGTGTCAAGAGAATATTGGGGAGAAAGTGTACGGAACACACCAGACAGGTCAGGGAGAAAGTTGTGGAGAAATTGAAAGCAGGGTTAGGCTAGAAAAAGATTTCCCAATCTTTGTACATCCCATGAACCACTGTTCAGTCCATCATCCACAAATGGAAAGAGTATGGCACAACTGCAAACCTACCTAGACATGGTCGTCCACCTAAACTAACAGGAATGTAATGCAGCAAGAGGGGGTTCCACTAAGTATTGACTCAGGGAAAAGGGGGCTGAATACTTTTGCACACTGCACTTTTCAGTATTTTATTTGTAAAAATAAATAAATAAACAAAAAGGACTCTAGTAAAATTTTCTTTCCAGTTCACAAGTGTGTGCCACTTAAGTGTTGGTCTTTCACATAAAATTCCAATAAAATATATTTTTGTTAGTGGTCATAATGTGAGAAAATGTGGAGAAGTTAAAGGAGTATGAATACTTTTGCAAGCCACTGTAGGTAAACAATTGACTAATCGACTATAAAAAAAAAACGAATCTGTGACTAATCGACTACTAAAATAATCGTTTGTGACAGCCCTTGCGAGGAACTTTGGACATAGCTAGTTACTGATAAGGCTTTAAGAGTTTACTACATTTACAGATGGTTACAGGGTCAACAGCTCAAACTACGCCCTGGACATGTCCAGACATGTCTCTCTGGAAATCTGGAAACAGAACATCTTTGAGGAAATGTAATTATTCAGAAACGAGAATACTGTGCATATCGAATTCTGTGGCTTTAAGGCTCACTCTTTGGGCTTCATCACAGCTTTTTTCAGGCTAATTCAGGGTCTGCAGAGTTCAGAGTGAATCCACAGCCAGAGGAGGAGCTACAGCGCTCCCTCCCCATCAGCCAATACATAAGAGCATGGGAAGTGATTAAATGGAAGAGGTCAAACTTGCTGGATGAGGGTGCGTTTTCCAGTAAAACTCAGCAAGTTTCCAAGGCAGCAAGACAACGTGGAAAAAAAGAAAACCCCCGTCAGCTCATCTGTGCTGAGATCTGCTCCCTCCCTGTTGGTTTATGTGCAATGCAGCTGGCAGATAACACCCACATCTCACCCTGATGCTCTGCAGTTTTTCCAGACAAGTCTGCAGAGCGAAGCTTTAAATCCATCACCAGATTAAAATGCACACAAAGCTGTTTGATGTTTCCAAATGTATCAGATCTGCAGATGTTGGCTTCATGGTGTTTTCATATATAAAAAAATAGTTGATTTCTGTCATATTATCACTGGAGAAGCTGTAACTGAAAACAGGAAGCAATATCACATGTTTCTTGTAAGACACAAGAACAGCAAAAGTGCATGAAATTCCATCTGATTAGATTTTCTGCTCAACATGTACGATCATATATCTGCCTTTCAGGGTTAGCTAGTGCATGAAACATCTCCATTCAAACAAAAAAAAAAACATTTTCAGAGATCATGAAATATTTTTTTGCCCTTTTGAATCCTTTCAGAAGGAAAGAATGATGCATTTTTGCGCAGAATTTACCTTCTGACAGTTATTTGATTGTATGTTTCAAAGGATGAGCGTAACCACAGATTTGGCTCAAGCAACCACCAAAAAGTCCATTAATTTCCAATTCCACTGATGGCTGCAACGCCACAATACTTCCAGGAGAATTTATAATGGGCCAATGGACAAATGATCAAGACAAACATTTTCTCTACTTTGCAAGACTTTTGTTACCCACATTAAAATAAATAAATAAAAATCTGCACAAAAAATAGATTAAACATGTTTTTCAATAATATATATAAGAAAATATTAGTTATTTGTGCTTATTATTTTAAATCTAATGAACAATAAACATGGTTCTTATTTAAGAAAAAGTGAATAATTACTTAAAAAAATAACAATTAAAACCTCTGACACAATCATTGCATAGACGCATAGCTGCTCGTGATCTTTCACTGTGAGGGGTGGACATTATGTCCCCGCCCCCTCCATCACCGTCTGAAGTGCGGATCTTGTTACAGCCTGACCACAGCAGTGGGATCACTCCGCTCAGTTAATGCGTCCTCATAATGTAGAACACATCGATCCGTGCGCGCAGCGCCTCTAATTAGATCCTTTTAAAGCGGGGACCAAAATGCAGGCTAATAAATAAACAAACAGAAAGTTCGTTTTAACGCAGCACCTCTGCTCTGACTGGCCAAGTTAAACAATAAAGAAAAAAGAAAACTTACAGGATACGAAGGGGAACGGAGCTGCCAACCAACGCCCAATAAAAGTTTAGTGTTTGTGTTTTAACGGCTCTATTTTCTTCCTCCAGCGGTGTCAAACTCAACACTGCTGAAATTTAGCTTGTCTATTGTCGTTTTATTACAAGCGCGTGACCACCCCGGGACACTTTAACTCAGAAACCGACTCACCTCGAAAAGTTTGCGAAAGAAATCCTACCTTCCGTGAGTTTTGTCTTTCCTTCCTTGTTTCTGGTCACGTGACAGAGGACGGGCACCACCCAGCCAGAAGGGGAAAAAATAGGGTGGTGGTGGACGAATACATAAAGAGAAGTACGAGGCTGATGCTGCCAACAGATCAACCTCCACCCTTTGGGTAAATATTTCCAGCTCACGACGGTTAAAAAAAGCTTATCTAATCTAGTCCTCTGTAGAATTAGAATTATGACATACATTTTCTAACGATCATAAAGTATTTTTATCAACTGAAAATCCCTTTACTGAGGGTTATCATTGTTGTGTAAGAGGTGGCAGAGATATTCAATAACATTTAAAGAAGATGAACTACAGTGGGGATGAAAAGTTTGGGCACCCCATGTAAACTGTTATGTTATTGTGCTGAAATAACCCAGGGAAAGATTGAAATATCTCCTAAAGGAACAGTTTACTGATGAGACATTCTTTTAATATGTCAAAAAAATTTGGCTTTATTTCCATCATTTACCCTTTCAAAATATCAGACAAAAAAAGTAATAATGCTGTTTGCAAAAATTTGGGCACCCTGCATAATTTGTAGTATGCACCTCCCCTTTGGAAAAGCTGAGACCTGACAGTGTCATGGCTTGTTCACAATCATGGTTTGCAAAGACCAGGTGATTTCAATCTTAAAGATTTTAAATAATCTGAGTCATCTCATCCTGCTCCAACAATCAGCATCATGGGTTCTTCCATGCAGTTGTCCGCAACAATGAAACGGAAAATAGTTGATGCTCACAAAGCAGGAGAAGACTTTAAGAAGATAGCAAAGCCTTTTCTGATGCCAACATCCTCTGTTCGCCATTAAGAAATGGCAGTCAACAGGAACAGTGGAAGTTAAAGCAAGATCTGGAAGACCAAGAAAAATCTCAGACAGAGCAGCTCACAGGATTGTTAGAAAAGTCAAAGTCAAAACCTACATATGACTGCAGCATCCCTCCAGAAAGACCTGCAGTCTCTGGAGTCTCTGGAGTTGTGGTACATTGTTGTACTGTCATCAGAAGAAAACCTCTTCTACGTCCTCACCACACAAATCACTGTCTGAAGTTCACAAATGATGATGAACACATAAACAAGCCTGATGCCTTTTTGGAAACAAGTTCTGTGGACCGACCAGGTTCAAATGGAACTTTTTGACTGCAACGAGCAAAGATGTGTTTGGAGAAGAAATGGTCCAGAGTTTCATGAAAAGAACCTCTGTCCAACTGTTAAGCATGGGGGTGGATCAATCATGTTTTGGACTTGTATTGCAGCCAGCGGCACAGGAATCATTTCACAAGTAGGACAAATGGATTCCACAAAATTTCAGCAGATTTTGGACACTAACTTGATGCCATCTGTGAAAAAGTTGAAGATAGGATGGCTTCTACAAATGGATAATGATCCTAAACACACCTCCAAATCCACGCTGTCTTACATTAAGAGGCAGAAACTGAAGGTTTGGCAGTGGCCTTCCCAATCACCTGACCTCAACATCATTGAAAATATATGGAAAGACCTGAAAAGAGCAGCGCATAACAGACATCCCAGAAATCTCAAAGACCTGGAAGACTTTTGGAAAGAAGAATGGATGAAGAAACCTCAAACAAGAATTGAGAGACTCTTGGCTGCTACAAAAAGCCTTTACAAGCTGTGATACTTAAGGGAGGCAGTTCAAGGTACTAACTCTGCAGGGTGCCCAAACTTTTGCACACACCATTATTTTGAAAGGTTAAATGATGGAATAAAGCAAATTTTTTGGGGACATATTGAATTAATACAAAATATAAGGAAATACAAGGAATCTTGAGAACTTCACCTGCACTGTTCAGTATTTATTTCTGAGTCACACTGGTCGAAGTTTTGGCTAAAGATGTCCCGGATCCATTTTAGGTCAGTAAATTGTTTCCTTTAACCCCAACCACAAATATCAAATCGCTGTTAGAATGATGATTACACCCTTAAAAAAAGTTTATGGCTTGGTAAATGTCAGGGGTGGGTAGAAATGTATTTTCGTTTTTTCACATTAAATCAGAGAAAAGTCTTCATCTGATGAATAGCAGTGCTTTTCTAACACTATTTTTTGTATTAATTAGTATAATTTTTTAACTTTACTACTCAGTTGAAAACTTTAATATTCTCTGATATATGGTATTTCTTTTCTTTCAGTACTAATTGGTATATTATAACCCCCCCCCCCCCCAACCCCTCAGATGTTGTTTGTGTGTAGTGTTAGCATTCTTGCTCATAGCAATAAGCGATGTCACCTGTTGTAGTGCACTGCTTACAGCAAATGCCTACAAGCGCAAATGTCAGTATTGCTTCTCTAAATCCACCTGCCTAAATTTGACATTTACTTGTGGTTTTCTTTACCTGTGTCTTTGACACTTTCTAATTATAATTCATCTTGATTTCTACAAACATGACCACATTAAAAGAGATTAATTTAACTACATAATGTAACAGATAAATAACAGTGTAAAGAATGTCATATTTGTTTTATTGTAAATACATTTAAAATATACAGAATCATTTTGATGTATAATTGATTGTATTTGATTGCAGTTTTTTTCTTTATTTTCCTTTTATGTCCCCGTAGTCATATTGTTCCCAATAGCTGAATAGCTAATATATCACATACAGTGTGGTATACCCAAATTTCATCATACATACAATATAATTTCTCAAAGTGAGTAAATAGTTTCGTTGAACAGGTCCAGTTACTCATTGATCTGGAGCTTTTAATCAACATGCATTTTGACTATCTTTGTCAACAAATCAAGTTTAATTTCTTTGTCATTAGAATAATCTCAAAGTTTTTACCAGGTTTTTTTATGTGAACCAGGAATTCTGACATGGCTGTTATCTTTGCACAAAGAATGGAAACAAAGTAAACCAACCAGTAGTAGGACTTCCAAAGCTCATCAGTTAATTGGCTATTGATTGTTAAAGACAAGAAAAACCTGACATGCAGAACAGGACAAGATGTGGTATCTCAGGAGGTTTTGAGTAAAGACTCTTTAAAGTTGTGGTTTCCATCTACAGAATAGAATAATACACTCTGTGAAAATTTAAATTGCTGTCTTTGTTAGTTTGGTTTCTGTTTCTTAAAAAAAAAAGAAGGTAGTAGTTCCAGAGTTTCACAGGTACTGGTGGGATTACTTTAGTACATTTAGTTATAGACAGAGCAGTTGTGACTGTTATTTTATGCAAAACAACTGACTTAAGAGTTTTGGGAATGCACACCATCAAATAAGTCACGTTAAACCAATGTACACATTGCTTAAGCATCTGCTAATGCAGTGAAGCATTGTTTCTCACAGAATAGTAAATCAATCAACAGTTGGTTGGTATGAAGGAACGTCACAGGAAAGTCGCCAGCTACTGCTATTTTTTTGTCAAATCCAATTAACTTCTCTAAAAAACAAAAAGATGGCAGACATGTTTGGCTTAGATATTTTTAGATGTCACTTAAAAATTTAAAGTAAACATTCTCAGGAGTTTAAAGGAATATGCTTCTAAAGTTGGATTAAATGTATTTGTGTTTAAGAAGACACACATTGACTTTTTTCCGACAGTCTACTCAGGATGGATGCACAGGTAGGCTCTTTTGTGTTTTCCAAAGTAATAACAGTCCTCATTAAAGCTGTTGGACTCCACCACTGCTTTGTAATGGCTGACGGCATGGACCAGGCAGTCAGGGAAATCCTTTCTCAGAGAGAGCGCCACTGCCATCATGTTCCCCTTCATCTTATGCTGCTCAATCTGCTCCTGGATCTGACCTTTGTTGATGGGCTTGGGGTTGACGCAGAATGAGATCATCACTTTTATCTTGTTCTTGGTCAAAATGTCAAACCATTTGGCTCCTCCGCTGCCATGGTACTTCTTTCCTGCCAGCCAGTTGAAAAAGAAAATGCGCTCCCTGTTTTTGAAGGCCCTGACAGACCAGCTTACCCAGTCATATTTCTTTACGAGTGACTCTAAGAGAGAGTTGGTGAAGTCCTGAGTAACTATACCGGGGCTCTCCTGAAGCAGGTGTTCCATGTCTAGCTTGGCTTGTTCTGCAAAGTTTTCCGTGCAGTCATCTACAGCTGCTTTCATCCGTTTTTCTACATCTTCCATTCGAGTTTGCCACTTTTTCACCATCTCCTCCTCGACATTTACCTCCGTAAGGGCGGCGTGGCACATGACGGCAATGATGCCTATCACAAAAAGCTTTTTCAGTCGAGCACAGAAGTCTTCAACTGCCCTTCTGCTTCTCTGCTCTGTGGCAACTACAGTGTCCAGCATCGGGTCTCCAGACATGTTCTCTCCGGTGAAGGCATGATAGAGGGCCTCCAAGTTCAGGTCCCCGCCAGTATTCTCGTATTGTTTGAGAAACTTCTCCTTCTTCTTCTCTCTGAACTTTGGCTTAGCATTAACAAATTCCTGGAACTTTTCATACTGGCTAATCATCTGAGCCTCATGATTAAAGTTCTGCTTGTTCAAGGATGTCTTCTGGAGCTCCAGGGCGATCTTGTCGATTTCATCTTGAATTCCCTCAAGTTTCTGATTGACCATTTCAAACTGCTGAGTCAGGTAGCGAGCTTCTCTGCCCTCTGGCTTGCTCAGCAACTCTGCGGAGGCCACAAACACCGCCTCCAGGATGGGGTGAAGCTGGCCCACAGTGGACGCCAGCACCTCTGCAGCCTGCCCCATAATCTCTACGCCCTTCTCGATCTTGTCCCTGTTCTGTACAATCCAGTCTGCGATGGTGGCCATCTTGGGGTTTGGTTTGTTGCAGGAACGAATTCAATATTATTTCCAAACACAGAGCTTTTGATGATGTCTGAAAGGAGAAGAAACACGAAAAACAACTCAAGTCTGTAACAGTTGGATTTAGGTAAGTTTCAGAAACACAGTTGGATTTTTATCTTTTACAAAGGTTATCAGCTAATTGAGTGCCAGTTAATCATCCACATTCCACAGTAAAGCAGCGGTAGAACATGTCAGTACATGTATCCAGTTTCATGCCACACCCTCACAACCTCAGTTAATGACAGGGACCTTATTTCCAGGCCTTAGTGGCAATGAAACTAAGTGCAAACAAAAGCTCATAAAAGTACACAAAATAGAAACTCAGACAGTTATTCTGGTTAAATATTGAACACCTAATGTGTACTGGAGAAATATGACCTCAGTTATTTCACAACTTTTCCTGCTCTGGTCTTTTGAGATGCTGTTTTTCTGCTCTGACAATTGCCAAGACCCAAAGCAAACACAGATGTTCACAACATGGGAAAAAGCCGGGCTTGCTTCCGCATTGAAAGTACGCTTTTCAGTTTGCTCAGGAGGAATGACCCACTGGAGGCCAAAACCAGTTCTGAAACGAGGCACACCCAAGGCTGAGGAAAGAAAACCCCCAACCGCTGCACTTGTTCATCACTCGCATTTCTCGCTCAAACCCCCGTTAATTTAAGACGAACTCCTTCTAGTGTCTTTTCAGGTTTTCTGACTGAAACTAAAAACAAAATGACCTTTTAAACAGAGGCCCCAATTACTTCTGCAGTGATGACATCATTGGTGTCAATTTACATCCCATCCTTACAATGAGCTAATTACATTTGCTGCCTTAGTTTTCTGCTTATGAACCAATGGATATGAGAAAAAACAGCAAAAGTCCAGCGATCAAACGTAAACTTTAATTGACATAACAGTTTAAATCCTTATCCTGAAAAGCAGAGAAAGAAAACCATGAAAGAACAATCACCATATAATGATGTTGATTTTTTTTCTCAAATCTTCCAAACACCCCCCCATGCAACCAAACCCAGCTCAGAATGATCCGCTTTGATGTTCAGTTTCAACAGAGAATTCAAATTTAAGCTTCTCAAAAAACCACATCCTCCTCAAGATTCATATCCACCCCAGCACAGAACTCACACCTTTTCTTCAGTTTACAAATGAGTGAGCAATGGAAACTAACATTTTAATTCCACATTTTTTTTCTTTTCTTAATTTTAAACATAAATTGAAGACGTAAATAGAAAATAATTAAAGAGAGAAAAAAACTCACCTGTTGTTTTGCTAAAATGACTTCAGTCCAGTTATGGTGGAGTCCAGCAGTGCCTGTGAGCGCCAGCCTTCTCACAATATATGTCTAAGCTCTCTCTCTCTCTCTCTCTCTGTGTGTCTACAAGGCTCTCGCTCCTTCTGTCGTCACTCCCCCTTTGGAACTCCTCCATCCTGTTACAGCATTCCACCCAAACCCTCTCAGGAGGGATGAGAACCCAACATTGATACAGATAACATTCTGGAAACACTCCCCCATGCAGGCACACCATGGAGAAAAAAGCCTGAGTGTGTGAGTCAGACAGTCAAAGAGAGATACAGAATCAAAAAAGATCGCCAGTGGCAGCAGAGCTTGAAGTATTTGTCCATTAGGACAAAACCCTTCTTGTTGTGGCTTGAACTTGTTGCCATGGTCACTGCTGCCCTCTGTCACTAATGTGAGGCTGTGCACCCTCCTACAATCCAGACTTTTCAGACCGTTTCCCAAACGCTCACCCACTTTGGTGTGATTTACATTATTTGTGACCAATTTCAGAGGGATTTTCCTGCAGCACTTGCAGAATCAGTCCTCCATGGCACAGAAAGACCACCGTTGTGTCAGGAAATGCACCATGACAGCTTCAGCTCTCACATGAACTTTACGCTTCATATTCAGCAGTTTGGTGGAGGGGAAAGTGCTGTCAGATCGAACTCCAATGCAGCCATTAGATGTTAAAAAGCAGCAGAAAATAGGACACAAGCTCAGACATTCATCGCCCACATCCCTGTCCTCTCTGAAGTCCAGGCTCTGTTAGCCGTTAAAAGTGCAATTAGTTAGAAAGTTTTGGGTCTTTGTTGTTGGTGGTTTCATGCTCCGCAGGGGTAACATGACTGAAATACCTGAGATAATGAAAACCAGCTGAAAAGAGAAAAAACTATGTGTTATAAAAGCTGACCCAATTTGATAAAATCTCTGTAAAAGCCTAATATTTTGTACAAGTCATAAAAAAATAAAAATTAAATCATTGCAACACTTCTGTTGCTGAATAAGAGTATAATTTATCACTAATTTAGTCAGTCTTTATTTTTCGAACAAAGAAACAAGAATATGTATAAAAGAATCATCCCAAGGACAGAGAAAAAATACAATTATAAGCATGAATGGAATCCAACATGAAGGTCTCTGTACGGCCTAAAAAATCTGAAATGTAAACTTTGCCATAGAGGTTGTGTCTGTTTGGAATCTGAAAAGATAAGCGAGTCCCTTAGAGGACTGTGTTTCATCAGTTTGACCTTGGTCCATGACTCATGTTTCCTTTTCACCACGAGGTGTCCTCAAAGCTCACAGGAAAGACTCATCCCATAACAGAGAAAAATGAAACTGACAGTTTTATGACTTCAGGGATGAGTTTAAAAAAGATCTTATTAAAAAAATGTAGCCTAAAGGATAAAATATCAAAAGAAGAACCCTATTTGGAAGAATTTTCCTTTTGAAGCATAGCTTCCAAAATTTTTTAATAGTTGGTGTATTTTTTACCAAAAAGAAATCAAATACGGTTTGTTTTTTTCCCTCTTTACAGTCAGTATATAAACAGTATTCACAGATCGCTTTAGGATGTAAAACTATTGGTGGCAAAGTTCAGATGTAGTAGCCGTCATCCTAACAGCCACTCTGGATTCTGGAAATTCCCAACTGACAAGCTGTCTGATTAAATCACAGTTGTACAAATGAAAGTGCATCTTACTTGAAAGTATTAAAAAAAAGCACACAAGCTTAACAGCTTTGTTCTCTTTGTATCGTCCAATTGGACAAACAAAGTTGACAAAGAACTTTTTAGAGAGACACACAAAGTACGACCGAAAGTTGTGAGCAAAGTTTGCAGGAGTGTGAATTTACCACGAGTGGCTTTAAAGAAAATCTAGTGTTCAGGTTCTTCATGGGAGTCATGAATTCATTTAATGTTATCTGACAAAGGCCTGTCCTGGCCTGGCCTGGTCAGACAAAGACCAGACAGAAGTTGATCCCACAACAGAGAAATAGTAAAGGGTGTAAACTTGTATTGCTCTTTTCTACC
Source organism: Adrianichthys oophorus (assembly GCA_036245035.1). Lineage (NCBI taxonomy): Eukaryota > Metazoa > Chordata > Actinopteri > Beloniformes > Adrianichthyidae > Adrianichthys > Adrianichthys oophorus. Next base: position 1,560,292 of record BSAI01000207.1, read on the forward strand.
TTCCTTGAAGGCCCAAAGAGCTTTACAGTCACAGTCCCATTTACCTATTCACACACACAGTCACACACTGATGGTGGCTTTGCTGCCAAAAACTGGTGCCAACAATCCACCAGAAGCAATGCGGGGCTCAGTGTCTTGCCCAAGGACACTTCAACGGGCAAGGCAAGAATCAAACCTGCAATCTTCTGATCAGAGGAAACAAAAGCACTCAATGAGGAAATGCGTTTCTCCTCTGCACCACAAGCACGACGCAGATCAGTGATGTGAAGTCAGGCGAGCCTCACCTGGAAAATATAGCTTTAACAATGCATAAATGAAACAAAATTAATATATTTTTTAAATTAAAAATTAAAATCAAATACACTATTTTTTTAGACACGTCTTTTCCATGTTTACCTTTTTCTGTATGGGTTTTAAATGTACTTCAAGTAAAAATGCTGCAAATTTCCGAGTTTCCTGTTCAAATGGGCAAGACAGCGGCGGGTGAGGCAGCAACAGCTCATGCCTCCAGCGCCGCACACACTGACTGGCGCTGCAGCTGACGCATGCGCTTTACTAATTTGGTCTTTTTATCATCACATAAGACGCTTTATTTTAAATTGACCTAATTTGTTAATTTCTTGCTATCTGTCAGATTACATTGGTGGCAGTTTGTGACTCATTTAGTCTTTTTATCTGCTAAAAATGCGCTTTAGAAACAGAGTAGATGAGGCAGGCAGTACATCTCCCTCAAGGCAGAGGGCGCTGATGAGCCCCGAGAATGTGACACCGCGGCTAAAGAGTAATAGAATTAGCGGCAGCAAGTCAAGTGCAGTCAACAGTTACTCTTTGATATTGTTTAGCATAGTTTTCTAAATGGAGGATTTCATTTCGAAACCCCTAAACTTAAGAATTTGATTAGACTTGTCACTGGTAGTGATATCTACTGAGACAGAAAGCCCTAAGTCACCATGGCTACACGTAAAAAAAAAAACAGGTGGGGACACCACTAAAGCTCCAAATGCCCCTTCAATTGGAGGGGTAGGGAGGAGCCAAAGGGGTACTAAATGAATTTGAATTTGGCCAAAGTGTCCTTTCTGACTTAAACAGCTGATTTCTAATAATGTCTGTGTTAAACTTTAGTTAAAAATGGAACCTTAAATAAAAATGCAAAATACAAAAATACAAAAACTAAGTGACCAAAAGCCACATTTAACTATCTACAAAAATAATTGTTTTTGCCTGGAAATAAAGAAAAAATATTTTTACATTTTTTTTAAACAGAAAAACAAATTAAACCTCAAAGCGGCAAAGTGTAATGTTTTGTGTAACATTTATTATTGTTAGAATTGTTCAAATCTACAGTTGCTCTTGCACAAATTTACTTGATACTTTTACTAAATAAAAATCACTATTCCTCCATGGAAAGACAGCATAGACTGTCGTTGTGTCAGAAAACACACCATGACAGCTTCAGCTCTCACATGAATTTTGTGTTTCACATTCAGCAGGTTGAGGGAGGGGAATTGCTGTCGGATCAAACTCCAATGCAGCCAATAGATATAAGACAGAAGCATCAATTGGACACATGCTCAGGCAAACTGTCCTCTAAAGTCCTGGCTTTCTTATCTGTTAAAAATGCCATTCATTAGAAAATTTTGGGTTTCATGCTCATCAGGGGAAACATGACAAATACTTGAGATAATAAAAGCCAGCTGAAAAGAGAAGAAACAATGTGTTATAAAAACTGACCCGATTTAATTTAAAAGTCTCTACATTTATATTATTTTATGAAAGTTATGAATAAATGAAAATTAAATGATTGTAAAACTTCTGCTTCTGAATAAAATTATAATTTATCATTAGGTTTATATCTTAAACCTCGTCATGGAGATGTTCTTTGTCTGGAGTCACTTTGACCTTTGCTCACATTTCATGTTCCTTTTTCACCACAAGGTGTCCTCAAAGCTCACAGGAAAATCCGTCCCACAACAGAGAAAACTGAAGTGGAAAAAGGATTAGCAGATGGTGACATGATAATAGCAGGAGGCAGAGGGAACAGTGGAGAGATAGAAGGAAAGCAAGAGAGAAGGAAAGAGGTAAAAATTAGGAAAATGTAATTGAAAGAAAGAAGCAGTCTTGAAAAAGAAGAGCAACAGCACAATACTGGATGAAATGTATCTGCAGACACAAAAGTCCACCAGCAACCTGACACAGAAATAACGTTTTTGGTTGTAAGGGGAAAAACATAGTAATGGCCTCTAAGATCAAATTTGATCACTTTGTCTTCCTTATTATTATCAACACTGATGTATAAGAAATTCTTTACATTGCCGTGTTTAAGTTTGAAAATAAATATGTTTTGAAGTACATATTGCAGTATTTGTCTTTAAAAAGGTTCCACAATGCTCAAGATAGACAGTTAGCCTGTATGCACGCTCAAGTCAGAGTTCTGGTGCGTGACTCAGTCTGGGAAAAGCTCAGTTGTGTTATGCTGGAATAATGAGAAAGAGGTATACAGAAACAAAAAGAGGTGTGCGGAACTATTAAACAGGATGTGACAGCAGTTAACCGATTCAGACCTTTCTGTCCTCAAACTGAAACAAAAATCCAGATGTGACGTCAAACCTTAGAGCATTTAGCCAAAGGCAAAGTGTCCACGCAACATAGGTAATAAAACTGACAGTTTGGCTTCATTTTTCATGATGAAACCTCCACATTTAAACATGTTTACTTCACATGAACTATTACTTTTGAATCCGTATTCACAACATCTTTCTTTTTTTAAGTAAACAGTTTTATCTGTCATTTTTATTTCAGATGCCCTTAATAAGGTTTGGACTGCTTAATTCCTCATGTCAAAGTTTTGGGGTTGTAGGAGTTTTTTTTTTTAAATATTTTATTAAAAAGACCTGAAAAATGATCATAAAGTGTTTTTTCAGTAAAAGTAGTCTGCTATCTCCACAAATGTCTACATTGGAGTGATATCTATGTTCATTTGACATTTTCTTTTTTAAAATTTTGCTTACAGTTTGACCAAAAGTTTTATTAAAAAACTTTATAAAGGTATCAAACAGCAAATGAACATTTGATTTATTTACAGCTTCACATGAGTAAGTTTGCTTCACCCTCAAAGTGTACTTTCATTTTTACACCTGAGCAGTAAATAAAGGGCCTATCAGTTTTATTTTCCCACAAGATTCTGACAGATCCGGGATGACTGTTCTTCTGATGGTTACAAAATTCTGACTTTCCCACCAACAGTTTCTCATAATGAAACCATCTGTTAAACACTGCTGATAAACTGACAGTTCAGTGGAAAAAAAGACACGTGCCACTTATTTGTCTTCTTGATGGTATAACATTGGATTCACCGTTAAGTAATTTTTAAAGTTTTAAAACACTCATCCGAGAAATAATAAAAGTGTCAGTTTTAGTTTTCTCTGCAGTGAGATGATCAGGAGACTTTTTTACAGGAACCAAAAAAGTAGACCACATAAAAAAAACAAAAAAAACATGCTAGACTAAACAAAACTAAACATAAATCTGCATTCAGCTTCTATGTTCCACAGATCTGGAACAGACTTCCAGAAAGCCTTAGATCAGCTGAAACACTCAAGAGTATTTAAATCCAGATTAAAAACCCACCTGTTCTCAGCTGCATTTGATTCATTTGGATTCAAAAGTTGGGCTGCACGGTGGCGCAGTGGTTAGCGCTCCTGCCTCACAGCAAGAAGGTTCCTGGTTCAAGTCCTGCCTGGGGGACCTTTCTGTGTGGAGTTTGCATGTTCTCCCCGTGCATGCGTGGGTTTTCTCCGGGGACTCCGGCTTCCTCCCACCGTCCAAAAACATGCTTCATAGGTTAATTGGTTAATCTAAATTGTCCCTAGGTGTGAGTGTGCATGGGTGTGTGATTGTGGCCCCTGCGACAGACTGGCGACCAGTCCAGGGGTGTACCCTGCCTTCGCCCATGAGTAGCCGGGTTAGGCTCCGGCAACCCCGTGACCCCGAAAGGGATAAAGCGGATTGGAAAATGAATGAATGAATGAATGAATGAATCAGTTCCCTCAATGTTGTGAGAATTTGAGCATTGCCAATCTGTCCTATTAATATTTCAATGTCTTACACTCGAGCTCATTGCCTCAAGCTAGCATTAGTGGTGCAAAGATAGTGGCGAGCAATGTTGGATCAATCCAGCTGTACAGTTTTGAGCCAGAGGCAAGCTCTGATAAGGAATTAATGCGTGCAAGGAGGCGGAGGAGCAGAGTGGTGACTTTGGCACTCCCAGTGAGTAACGGCGTCATTAGCCCCAGGTTTTACTGGCATCCGGTTTCTGATCCAACAGGATTTGAATTTAGAAATACTTAAACACGGTTTTAACCATGAATTAGTTTAATGTTGGTCCTCCATTATGAGAAAAATGCTACAAGAACACGTCAAAAAGACAAAAAGTCAATTTTTATTGAAGTGGGCATTTAAGTTTTATTTTGCTTTTATTTATTCTTCTGAAGAGATCCAGTCCACAATTATTGACCATGAGGGAAGCAGGTCAAAAGGTCAACCCTTGACTCAGCAGGTTCATGTTGTTAACCGGTGTAATTGGACATTAATATGTACAGTGACCAACGAATGACAGAAAATCTATCATTTTTATTGTTGTCGGAGACAATGCCAGTTTTCACAGAAGTCTGCTCATCAGACAGTGGTTCAACACTAATTAACCACTTATTTTTCAAATAGAACTTTTTTTTAGAAGGCTGAACAATTTACATGTTTTATTAAACGAATAATAAATTAGACTTTTATTCAGAAATGCAAGTGCTAAAAGCTTATATTTTGAAAGATTTACATTTTTATAAAGTAATATACTTTTAGTGACTTTTGACAAAATTAAAGCTGGTTTTATAAGACATTATGTCAATAGTCAATAGTCAGACCTCAAACTCAAAACAGTAGAGTTGTAAAGTACTTGAGTAAATGGACTTTGTTACTTTACTTAAGTATGTTTTTTTTTGGCTGCTTTGTAGTTGTACGTTTACTTTCTCCTTGACTACATGCTCTGATTGAATGTTTGTGCTCTTTACTCCACTCATTTGAATGGAGACTCGCATTTACTCATTATGTTTACTTGAGTAATTTACTTGAGTAAATGCAAGTCTCCATTCAAATGTAGTGGAGTAAAGAGCACAATCATTCAATCAAAACATTCAATCAAAACATGTAGTCGAAGAGAGAGTCAAAGTTGCTTATATTTGTGATACTCAGTACAAGTACAAAGTGGCCAAAAAACATGAAGTAAAGTAACGAAATGCATTTACTCAAGTACTCTACAACTCTGCAAAACAGTAACGGTGAGTTTTGCTTCAGAGGATGCACAGTTTCACATCAATGACAGATGTCTTGCTGTGGGTAGAAATGAATCATGAGGAAGATGTGGCTCTGTGAGATGCTTAAATACCAGCTCTCTGATGAAACTGAACAGCAAAACAGATCATTCTGACCAGACTTTGGTTGCTGAGCCTTTCTCTCTTCTAGAAAAAAACAACAACTATTTTTTTAAAAATGTACTTTTTGAGAATGTTACCAAACAAAAATCAAAATCTTCACACGGGGAGTGTTTTTTCATTGTTTTTTTTTTCTGCTTCTGGAATAGAATTTAAATAGCTATGCCATTTATTGTTTAAGCTTAAACACTGGACTTTTAGTGTTTTTACTTTTATCTGTTAGTCATGTATGGAAAACTAAGGAAGCAAATGGAGTTGGAACATTGTTATGATGGGATATAAAATGACATCAATGAACTCATCCCTGCAGCAGTATTTGGGGTGTCTTAAAAAAGTCATTGTGTTTTTAGTCCTGGTCCCTACAGAGGTGGTGAGGGTGCAGCATGAAACTGGATGCTTACGTGTGCTGACAAGTCCCACCGCTGCTTTATCCTAAAATTTGGAGGAAAAACTGGCTCAAAATCAGCTGATAACCTTTGTATAAAATAAAACCCCCAAATGTGTTTCCAAAACTTGCTTAAATCCAACTGTTACAGACTTGAGCTGTTTTTTGTGTTTCTTCTCCTTTCAGACATGATCAAAAGTACAGGGTCAAATCAGGATCAGCATAAAAACATGTTTTAAAATTGAAAAAAAATATAGTGAAAATTCAAAAACAGTTTAAAACTTAAACATGCACATTATCAATTTGAAGCAATATTGAAAATGAGAAAAAATAGATTTGAAAAAACTTTATTTGAAGCTTGAAATAAACATTAAAAATTAGAAAAAAAAGAGATTGCTGGAGTTGGGCTTGGGGTGGGGGTAGCTTTCTTTGCAATAGGGCCCCTGGGCTGGGAGACTGTAGGCCCAATGCTTGGGGGGGACACGATTATTTCAACCTCGGGGGTCAGTCAGGAAGCTGTCCTGAACTGCCTAACACGATGATTAATTAAGGTGTCAGGGGAGGGTATCGGTCTGTGATGCACCTTGGGACATGTCCTCACAATTCCCTACCTGTCAGTTTGAACTACACCTTTTAAAACACACCTTCCCTTGATCTGAAGGTCAGGGGGGCCCTGGCTGCCACTCCTGCCCTGGCGGTGGGCTTGGTGTGTGGGGGTGTCCGCCAGTGTTGGGGGTAACAGATTACACAGTAACGATTACTGTTATTTAATTACTTTTATCAATAACGGAATAACGTAATGAATTACAGTTCAAATGTTGGTAATTAATTACAGTTACTGCACTATAGAAACCCTCGTGACTTAGGTTACAAATGAAACAACTCGAAAGCCGCTCTTTGGTGTGAAAGACAGTCCGCTCCTTCCTGGGACTCTGAGATGATTATTTCTATATAAATTCACACTTTCTTCCTTTCTTTCTTTTTCTCTCTAAGCTCCACGCGACTGATCAATGAGTTTGACTCGATGCGCTCTGCGGGGGCGGGGTGGTGGTGGTGGTGGTGGTGGTGCATAGTTTGCTAGACTCGCAGCTGTACAGAACTGTGCACAAAAAGGCAGATATATATATATGGAGAGAGAGACTAATGAATTGGGTGCAGCTCATTGTAATTGAGGCATTTTATAATTCTTTTATCATCCACCACAATAGAACACAAACACTCAACTGTGCACAACAACCTTTAAACCATAAACTTGTATTTAAAACGATATATTTTTGTATCAACTGTTGTTTTGTAATTTCAACGTTAGTTTTTTTCATTTCTTTTCCCCTTCGTTTATACATGGGGGTGGCTTTTTTTTGGTGATGTCATTTCCACTCCAGAACAGCGTCTTTGGCGCCGCCTGTGTCCTCCCTCCTCTGATGTTGCGTACAGAAGTGATAAAACATTAATAACAATAGATGCTTTTTTTTAAATTTAAGTTTCCATTTTGTTATAAATCTATAATATATCTTTCATGTTAGAAATACATATTTTTTTATTTTAAATGTGGTTTTTCATCCATTTTCATTTGACCCTATGCAAAAGATCTGCCTTTAAAAATTTAATTAGCTGCTGCAACAAACTTAACCTTAAGATGGCCAGCTTTGCAGACTGAATTATGGAGAAGCTGCAAAGCTGCTGGCGTCCACTGTGGCCCAGCTTTACCCTAGAGGCAGAATTGATTTGAAGATATTATTTTTAAACTTGTTGACTGTTTATTCAAATATTCAGCATTAGACAAAAACAGAAGTCTGTTTTAATGACAGAGATTTTTTTTTTAAACAAAAACATTTACTTTACTAATGACATAGACGACCCACATAATCACACTACCACCACTATGTTTCAAAATTAACAGACAAACATCAACACTCACTGGCCACTTTATAAGGTCCACCTTGCTAGTACCGAGTTAGACCCTTTCTTTTCCTTCAGAACTGCCTTAATCCTTGGTTTTATAGATTCAACCAGGTCCTGGAAACATTTCACAGAGTATGTTAAGTGACAGCATCACACAGTTGCTGCAGATTTGTCGGCTGTACATCTGTGATGCCGATCTCCCGTTCCACCACATCCCAAAGCTGCTCTATTGGGTTGAGATCTGGTGATTTGATGATTCCAGCTTTAGGACATAGCACCTCATATCCTGCTGGAAGTATTTATCAGAAGACACCATTCAGTGTGTAAATGTGTGTGTAAATGGGTGAATGGCACTGTGACTGTAAAGCGCTTTGGGCCTTTAATGAAGGTAGAAAAGCACTAAATAAGTATACGCCATTTACCAATGGAATGAAATCCAGACTCATTAAACCATTGTCCCGTTTTGGTGATCCTGTGTGAACTGAAGCCTCAGTTTCCTATGCTTAGATGACAGGAGTGGTGGGTGTGGCTACTGTAGTCCATTAGCCTCAAAGCTGGACGTGTTGTGTGTTCAGAGATGCTCTTCTGCAGACCTCTGTTGTAACCAGTGGTTCTTTGAGTTACTGTTGTCTTTCTATCAGCTGGAACCAGTCTGTCCGTTCTCCTCTGACCTCTGGGGTCAACAAGGCCCACAGCCCACTCTGCCCATAGAACTGCTGCTCACTGAATATTTTCTCTTTTTCTGACCATTCTCTGTAAACCATAGAGGTGGTTGTGGGTGAAAATCCCAGTAGATAAGCAGTTTCTGAAATACTTAGACCAGCCCATCTGGCATTAACAACCATGCTCAAAGTCACTTTAAACCCCTGTCTTCTCCGTTCTGATGCTCGACTGAAACTGCAGCAGACCGTCTTGACCACGTCAACATATCTAAATGCAAATGCTCTCATCTTGCATTTTCTTCACAAATGAAAATTGAGGTTTTATATAAAATGTTGTTTTTTCTTTTATTTAGTGTAAAAGACGTCCAAAAATGGAAAATATGAAGACGTTACTGTTGGAGAAAAATGAAGTGGTGGAGATATTCTCAAACGTGTTTGAGTTTGGAGCCGAAATAACAGCCACCATCGCTGAGGATGCATTCCCTATTTTTTCACTCATTACTCCAATTTTCGAACTGGCTCAGGAGAACAAAGATACTGCTTTCATGAGGGAGCAGTTTGAGAAGATTAAGAATCATATTCAAAAGGTTTCAGAGCGTATTCAGTGCATCCATGATGCGTTCAAGAAGAGCAGTGTAGATGTAAAATTATTCTCTGTTGAGGAAAAAATCGCACATCAGTACAAAAACTACTTGGAATTTCTCATAAAGAAGTCTGATTATTACAAAGGTGAATTCCTCAACCACTTTGATGCTAGCGGTGAGAAAAAACCCTTAAGGATCTCTACAAAAGCGCAGTGGGAGAAGAGGGCTTATTTGGTTCTGAACCTTTGCTTTTGATCATTAAGAGTTATGAGGAGAACAGCAGGCGTCCAATAGAAGAATACTATGCCCGGTTAAAGTCTCTGTTCTTCATGGGGATCATTGCCCTGTTGGGTCACGATGCCTTAACCAAGTCTGGTAAGCAAGAAAAGCACCTGAAGTTCCTTGTCCAGAACGATATGGATGCTGTGATTCAAGAATGCATCAATATCTTCCCAAGAGAAGCTAAGGCTGATTGTCAAAAACTGGTACGAGAGCAGACGGACTTGACTAACCAGCAGCTGGCTGATGCCCTCATAGACATGTTGAAGAAGAAATACGACGATGGGTGGGCTGGTTTGTGTTTACAAATCTAAATCCCTATTCTGTCTGTTCAAAAATTCACCCATCACACTGTCATACAGTGTGCTCAGATACTGGCCACGCAGCGTGTCCTGTAATATTTTTCTAAACTTCTCAGCTTTGTTCTTCATCTCCTCCGGTGGGGCCATGATCATCTTCACATACGCGTTGTACTGCTGGTTGAGGCCCTGCTCCACTTCGCTGAATTGTGTGTCAGCTTTATTCTTCTTGATTGCGTCCATCACCTGGTTGATCTGTTCTGACAGTTTTTCAAAGCCTTCGTTAATCTCCTTGAACTCCGCCTGTAGCATCTCAATGTTGTCGTCCTTGTCAACAAACTTCCCAATCACCCCAATTTGGAACTGGCCACACCGAGAGGTGGGCAAATTGCTGCTGCTGAAGAAACAATGGCTTGTGCAACCTTCAGACTCTTGCAGGCAAGCTCTTTGAGCTTTTCTTTGTCAATGTCCACGATTCTGCTGCTGATCTGTGACAGACAGGAAAAGAGATTTACTGCTGATTGCTAAAAATGCTGGATAAAATTCCAATGTACCGATAAAAATCAAGAACACTTTTTATCCCTGGCATTAAACAAGCCAACAATAATGGAGTCCGAGTCCTTTCCAGGCAGATTTTTGATGTTTTATTTCAATGAATCAGTAGTTTCCAGGGCTAAATAAATTAAAACTCTTTGAGCTTCATCTTCAACTGTGAAATTCCAATCTTTAAATGTATGTTTAAAGCATTTTAGTGTTTTAAAAGCTAAAATGTTTTTGTGCGTAGCTAGAACGTTGTCTTAAGGAGACTAATTGAGCAAAACATAAATAAAGTGTAGGTTAAAAAAAATGAAGCATTGATTTAATCAAGGCATAACAATGCGCAAATCATAAGCAGCAGCTGCAGTGGAGCGGTCTCAAACTGCATCCTGTTATGTCCATCTGTCACAGTCTGAACTGTAGAAAACTCCAAATGCACGACTGTTTCAAGAAATGTACAGTTTTGTTACATTCATGTTGAGACTTACATCAATTTGTAGTTGGAGTTTTGCTGCTTACTCCTGAAATAAGGACAGATGTTTAGTTAAAGAAAAAGAAAAAACCATCAGATCAGCTTCTTCACAAGGCTTAAGCTGAGCTCCCAGCTCCTGATGCAAACCAGCATAACTGCTGCAAGAAACAAGGCAGAGGAAAGTCAATATGACTTGCTACTTATGAGTTCCTTTTGCTGCATAAACACAATTGTGTCTGATTTTTAGCACTGAAACCTAACCATCGTGCTGTGCCACGGAGGAGAAACTCATTTCTTCAAGTGGATGTGCTCTAAAGCACAGTAGTTTACATTTAATTGTAAGTAATGACTTGTTGTTTTAGCATGAATTTTTATAGTCATAAAACCGATGCTGTTGTGTATTTTCTGAGTGCTGACAACTATGGGCTAACACAGATGACCAGGAAAATCTTCTGGAAACCAAACCACAAAGTAAATGCTAAAGCTTCTCTCTGTTGACTCAGATAGAAGCCTTTCCAGCTCAGCCAGTCAGATTACATGCCTTCTGCCATGTTTTTTCTGCAGATATAAATGTTTTACATCCTGCTGCTGAGGATCCTCTGGAAACAAGAACACAAAGCAAATTTGAAACCACTTCTCTGATATCTCCCTCATTGTTGACTCATAAAGAAACTTTTCCAGCTCAGCGACTCGTATTGTCGGTCCTCTGACACGTGTCTTGTTTTCTACATCATCAGCAGTTCTGCTGGTTTGCATGAAAAGCTGTAAGCTCAGCTCAGTTCTTGCTCTGACTCTTTCTCCTTTTTATCTTCAACTTCATATCTATCCTTCTTGTGATCAAAAGCTCCAGCTAAAAGTTGATGTAAGTCTCATCATGAATGCAACAAAGCGGCACATTTCTTGAAACAGTTGTGCATTTAGGGTTTTCTGCAGTTCAGACAAGGATGCATTTTAAGGCCACTCCACTGCAGCTGCTGCTTCTGACTTGCTTGCACAACTTCCACAAGAAAAATAGAGTCTGAATATTTTCACACACACAAAAAAGACAAGATACTCTGTTGTAAAACTGGAGATAAAGTTACTTTTTGGTGAGAATATATAAAAACTACATTTTCTGAAGTCCACAAACCTTCAGCAGATCAGACTGGTCTAACCAAACTCAGAACAGGTTATGGTTTGTTTAAGTATTTTGTTAGTAAGAAGGCTGTCATTCTTAGTCCAGTCTTCTGCTGTTTGTAGTATTGCTGCACTTTATTTTGCCTTTTTCACTTTACAGTTTTTTCATGAGAGTTTTAGCGTAGATTTATGTTTCACACTTTCAATATGAAAATGCAATCTTTCCGGTTTTGTTCATTGTTTGATTTTCGTTTTCTGTCATGAATTCCTCTTTGGTTTTGTTTCTGTTCATGTTGGCACATTTCCCCTGGGTGACTTCTCCCCCTGAATTCGTCTTGGACGCGACTTTTATTTTCTCATGTATCATTCTGGGTTTAGTTGTTTCATTCATAGTTGTCAATAAAGTCCCACTCTGATCATCGTTTGATCTGTTTTAAAGTCTTTAAAATCTGTTTTTTTAGTTAAAATTATACAGTTTTTAGCCAAAATAATAATTTTTAAAAAACTGTCATTTTCTAGGACATATTTTCTGCAGAGCGGCATTAGTAAATTATAAATTAACCTATGAGTTGTGGGGCAGAAGTAAGCCTCTGCTTATTTCCCTTCATCCCTTTGTCTACACTCTCTCCTGCTAGCTTACAGCCCCTTACAACCCCAACTCAACATTTGCGGTGCAACACAAATGGCGAGCCGTGCAGTTTTGAGCCATTTGCCGGCTCAGACAAGGAAAACAAAGACGTTAAAGACCCACTCCAATGAAAACAGTGCTTTTGATGTTTTTAAAATGTTCCTGTTGCATTTTTCTTATTGTAAAGGACATGTATAGAAATAATTTAAATTAAAATTCTGTTTGAGTGTTTCTCGATTCAAATCGGAGCAGATGAAAATGCGCCGTTTGAAAAAGCTCAAATGTGTGAAATGGGTGGCCCAAAGTCTACCTGCCCTGCTCCATTCTGATGCATCCACTTGCAGGCAACAAGGGACAGTAACGTCTTGATTTTCGTCGTCTGAGCTGTGTCCTCCGTCAAGAGAAAAATGCTACAAGAACATGTTAAAAACTCCAAAAACACCGTTTTCATTGGAGGGGGTCTTTACATCTTTTGAACTACTCTGGATTTGTTCGAGTCCTTCCTGCTTTTACTGCACCGGCCAGCCATAACATTTTCAATGGATTCACATCAAGTTATTCATGTTTTGCTCGATTCAGCTTCTTAAGAAGATTTCACAGTTTCCCAAGAAACATAGAAAAATTTAAATATTCCAAAGATGCAGAGAAAGCTTGTCAGGCTTGGCCTGTGAAAAAGTGCAAATTCCTTTGAATAAAAGAGCCAAAATGTGCCTGGAAATGACGCCGTCTGCATTTTTGTTGGCTGTAAAGCCTGTAAAGGATGAAACATTTTCCTGTTTTTAACCATGGTGCGGGGGTAGAGTGATCAACCTCTGGATGGAGGATCCCTGGTTTGACTCCTTCCCTTCCCACCCGTGTGTTGAAGTGTCCTTGGGCAAGACACTGAAGCCCACATGGGTCCTGGCGGTTTTAGGTTGGCGCCAGTGTTTGTCAGTGGAGCTGCCATCAATGTGTAAATGACACTGTGATTGTATTTTTAGCACTTGGTGTAGAAAAGTGCTTTATAAGAATACACCATTTAGCATTTTACCGTTTCTCTGAATGCTGTCTTGCATTTTTGGATTTGGCAAATCTGGTGAATCTCACTCCAGGCTTTTTTTTTTCACAGCTCTATTCTGATATATGAAAGACTTGGTGCCAGACAAAAACTGCAACTATCAATTTCTCATTCATGATCGATTTTTAAATGGATGGCACTTCTGTGAATTTAAGGGACGCCATCCACACATCACTGCCTCCAAAGAGCTTTTTTCAACATGAAAAAAAGATCTTTATTGACAATCTTCCAGAGCTTTTATTACCCCTGTGCACTTCCTTCATTTACTTTCCCCACTCTTCCTAAAAACTCTTTTTCATTTTGACTCTTTTGAGGATGGCTTTGGTCAACAAACTGATGCAGCCAATTCAGCAATGTAACTCCAGTTTTACATTTTTGTTAAAATGCAGCAATACATTTTATATTTTTCCTCAGCTGCCAGCAAACAGCAAATACCTTAATGCAATAATGTAAATAAAGTGACACTTCAGTATGCTGGTATAAATCTACCAACGAAATGATGTTTAATTATAGCAGAGAGAGAGGATTGAAGAGAAGACATTGAAATATTAATTTATCAGAATTATTAAACAAAAACAATGCAACAGACAAAGTAGAAATAAGAATTATATCTTAACATAAAGAAAAAAAAAAACTTCGCACAAAATGACAGTAAAGATTTCAAGTATCCTAATTTAAGTTGAAATTAATCAAATTAAACCACAGTCACAGTGGGGAAAATAAAAGTGCAAAATAACAACATCTCAAAGCTATACTGAATTCATTTTTCCACTCTTTGATCTCGTCACTGAAAAAGTCACATGCTCACAGCTGAGTCCCTGATTGGTTGACGCAGCGCTCCAACCTCGCTGCACCGCTCCCGATGCCAAAATCGGGCCCCGCTGCTTCAAAGCGCTACATTGACTCAACATTGAAACTTGATGCCCCCGCCGCGCTGGCCGCCTTCGGTGGGAATGCACCTTAAGACGTAGTCTCTCTAGCGTGTCCTGGGTCTTTCCTGGGGTCTTCAACAAGTGGCTCATTCGCTGAAACTCTCCAGTTACAGTTCTGTTACAGAAAAGCTAATGATGGACAGCTGGGATTGCAGGTGTTTAGTGATGCCAACTGGGCAGAGGATGTGGCTTACACAACTTTGATATCATGGAAAAATCAGACAGCAACCAATCATAACTCTTTCCAGCTGTGAAAGTGAAATTTGGCTATGGCAGTACAAGTATATGTACTCATGCTATTAGTAGGTATTGGTAAGTGTCGTTATCCACAGCTAAAGGTGTATGAAGACAATCAAGGCACAGCAGCTTTATAGCAAATGTAGCCCTGACATGATTTGTGGTTTTGCTCGGACCGCTGCTCTGTTAGGAGGCTTTTATGGTATTCTGTAGCTGGGACTGCCACAAGATTTGCTGTCAGTTGGAAACATATTGTAAGAGTTGACATTAAAGTTAAATTAAAGTGAGTTTTTTAGAGTCTGAACAAAATCAGAAAGTTTTCAGGTTCGTGTGAGAAAGCATAAAATGAGTCGTTTAGGGAAGCGTCATGACGCTAGAGCTGGTTTAAAAGGGGCCTCAGGGGTCTGTGTGTCTTCATGTGTTTTCCAGATATCCGCTCTACACGTGACTGATTACCTGAATCAGGTATTTCCTGCCCATCAGGACATGCCAGCACAGAGAATGTTACAAAACAAGCAGGAAGCCTGAGCCCTGGGCTAAACATTTATAATAATTCTGAGTTGGTTTCTTCTAAAAGATATCTAACAGTTGTATCTGGCAGGTGTGCACAGAGCTATCAACATGTAGAAAGATCTTTGTTGGCAATGTTTCATAGCTTTGTTTGATTTTGAGCACATATACGTCATGTTCTCCTCCCACTCCTCCAAAACCAGCATGGGCCATAATGGTGATGCAGCTGATGCCAAAAAGGTAGAAGAGCCGATGTCTGCGTTTCATCAAGGTGTTTTGGTTACTGCATGAGTATGACTTGTACATCTGCAGGATGGGTTTGCTAAAGCCCTTAGGACCACCCTTCACGCTCTCATACAGAGTGTTCAGACGCCCAGATCATCTTTGTTTGCCCTCACAAAGTCATTGTTTTTCTGGTCTGGTGGGGCATTCATCATATCAATTACTTTTTGTTCTGATATTTGAGGCTCTTCTGCCTTTTTGCTGAAAAGCGTTCTCCTTCATGATCATCTTCATTGTCTACTGGTTCTGCCCTGGAGAGCTCAGCAAGGCCTCTGGGAATTGACTGAAACTTTGTCATCCTGGCCAACAAAGTTCAAAATCACCCAATCAAAAAACCAGCGATGGCAACAGGTTGGAAGAATTTGGAGGCTGCAGAAGAAACAATTTTAGGATTCTCCTGCTGATCTGTGACAGACAGGAGAGATTTACTGCTGATAAATAACTATCAGGGTTCCACCATCCATCTCCTCCTCCGACCACCAAAGGGAGCCATCACCATAGTTCTGATGGGCTCCGGCGTCCTTCCCCACTCAAACTTCCAGCATGCATCACTCTACACAGCCTGGCATCACAGCTGTTCATCATCATGGTCATCAGCACTGCTCTTTATAAGCCTGCTCATCACTCTGCTTCATGTGAAGTCTTGTATTGCCATCTTGCATTCGGTTTGAGCATTAACCTTGTATTTTGCCTGTCCGTGTTTGACCCTTTCCTGTTTTATCGTCATCCTGCCTCGCTCCTTGTGTTTGACGTCAGCCTGGTTCCTGACTATGTCCTGCCTTGTCCTCAGTTTTCTTGTTAAGTAAACCAGTTGCACATGGATCAAACCGTCTCCACCTCTTTGTCACAATAACATTCCAATGTACCAATAAAATCAAGTTTTTTTTTTTAAATAAAAAAAATGCATATAAAGGTGAGTGAGTCATTTCTGGGCAAACTTTTCCTTTGATTCAAAAGTATCTGCACTCTTTCTCGAGACAAATTCAAGCATTTTTTTTCTACACTTCATATTTGTTCAAAGTTTTAAGGGGTGAAATGTTTTTTTCAGGAACTAGAGAGTTACCTTAAGAGTTGAATTGAGCAAAACATGAAAAACTTGAGATGAAACTGTTGAAAGACAAAGTTAAATAATGCATGAAAAATACAAACTGATCCTTTTCCTTTTGAATGGTGTAGGACATACATTTATTTGCAGAAATAAATGGAAAACAAAGATTTGATTTCTGCAGAGCTTTCATTGTGGAAGTTGTGCAAACACGTCCCAAGCAGCAGCTGCAGTGGAGCGGCTTCAGACCTCATCCTGTTACTTTAGTCTGAACAGCAGAAAACTCAAAATGCATGAGTGTTCGAACTAATGTGCAGCTTTGGTTGTTCCTCTCTTCCTTCAGGTCTCGTTTCATCTTCCTCTCCAAATTATTGACTTCGAAAGAAATCTATCCCTCTTCCTCTTTCCTCTTTTGCAAGGCAGACACTTCCATGTCTGTTTAATAAAGTATGTAGAGGTGGTCAAAATTGGGGAAAAACAACCACATTTACTGACTGTTTCGATACATGTTCAGTTTTGTTAT
This sequence comes from Adrianichthys oophorus, assembly GCA_036245035.1. Classification (NCBI taxonomy): domain Eukaryota; kingdom Metazoa; phylum Chordata; class Actinopteri; order Beloniformes; family Adrianichthyidae; genus Adrianichthys; species Adrianichthys oophorus. The sequence goes on from BSAI01000207.1 coordinate 1,577,225, forward strand.
ATTCATGTTGAGACTGTCAGTGTAAATCTCATATTTATACCCTTTGCAAAAAGTAATACATTTGGAGCTTATTTTAAGGATACTTGAACATAAGTAAAGCAAAGACCAGTGTAGGAAGTATAAGAGGTGAATACTATTCAGTAGAGGTATGTTTCTGTCCCTTTCACACAATTTAACACGCATCTCCTTACATGGTCCACAAATCAATACAAAAAAGACTCACCTAATTTTGTGGCGATACGTTACAGACCGATTTTGTTTTGCCTTTATTAATACAATCTAGATATGTATCATTCATTTGGTTAAGAAACTATTTTTCTTAACTGACAGTTTTTAGTTTGAGCAACAAAAAGTGTACATAACTTCAAACAAAGAAACTCACTTTTTTTTTTGGCCTTTTAAACAGTTACAGTGTGTACGTCGTGGTTAAAAAAAATAAATAAGTGTGGCTCTCAGGCTGAGTGAGGGTGAGATGCTGTGAGTATCGCGAGAGTCGACGAGACGTGTGTGGTGAGTAAACTTGGCGGCGCGAAAAGCGGTTGAACAAACATTTCCGTCTGCTTTTCTTTTTCCGCCATATAAGTCATAATTACAACAATATTCACTAAACCTCTAAAAAGATTATTAAGTTCTTGACAGCCTGGAGGACCTGGAGAGCTTCATAGACGAGTGTTATAATACCTTCGTCATGGGGAAGACAAACACCACCACTCCTTCCTCCAAACGCGGCCGTCCTGAAGACTCTCCCGGGGCCGCTTCTTCTCCAGGCAGCGGCATCAGTGAAATCCTGGAGTCCATAGATAAAAAGCTCTCCAGCCTTGATTGCCGCCTGAACCTGCTGGAGATTCTCCATAAAGAGTTCCAAGGCCTGCGAGAGTCCCTGGAGTTCAGCCAGCAGCAGGTGCAGGAGCTGCAGGAGAACCAGGCCCTCAGAGAGACCGTCCAGACTCTGAGCAGCGACACCGCTCGTCTCTCTGAGGAGAACCGCTCCATCAAGGAAACCCTCCTGGATCTTCAGGCGAGGAGCATGAGGGACAACCTGGTCATCTCTGGGATTCCAGAGGAGGCGGGAGAAGACCCGGAGGCCACGGTGAAGTCCTTCATGGAGGTGCAGCTGAAGCTCCCCAAGGAGGAGGTCCAGAAGATCTCCTTCCATAGAGTGCACCGACTCGGAGGAAGGAGGTCTGATAACCAGCGTCCGAGACCCATAGTGGCTAAATTCGAGCATTACAAACAGAAGGAGCTGGTGAGGAGCCGCGGCCGGGAGCTGAAGGGAACAACGACCAGTTCCCGGCGGAGATCCTCCGGCGCAGGAAGATCCTTTTCCCGCTGAGGAGGAAGCACCTCACCGCCGGGTCTCGAGCGGTTGTCTCAGTGGACAAACTCTTCATTGATGGACGGCTCTTTCGGGACCCCGAGATCACCCCGTGGCTGCGCTGAAGACCCTCAGATGCTGCGATCAGAACCTCCATAATGCGCTGATGAAACCGACTAAACTGATTTAAATTAATGGAAAATCAGTCCATCAATCATCCACACCTCCATCTCGTCAAATCAGTTATTTCTCTCCCCTCTCATGTTTATGTTGTTTTGTTGT
>BSAI01000207.1:1583821-1607725 GCA_036245035.1 Adrianichthys oophorus
TTTTTTGTGCATTCCATCATCCACTTCAGCTTAACATAACATTCACCTGAGTACAGGCGTCGGCTCACCTTTGCACCTTCAAATAGTGTGCATGACAGAATGTAATGCTTTACATGTGTTGGTTGGTATGCACAAGTGTGCGTGTGAACTGGATGTGGACAAGTTTGTGAACACTCTCGGAGCCGGCAGGTATGTAACAGCTGAGTGTGTGGACAGGCCGTGCCCATTTTAGACCAACATTCACTATTGCAATGGGTATAAGCTCCAGCATTTTGTTGCCTGTAGATTAACAACTCTACCTTCCCTTCCCTGTAGCCATTCTCTAACTGCTATAATGCACCATCTCTCTTTCCCCCCCTCCACCCCCCAACTCTCTCCTTTTTCCCCTTTCCTTTTCCGTCCGGTCCAACAAAAAAGACACAAATAAAAAATATATATATATATTAATAAAGTTTGGTTTAAATTACAAAAGGGGCTTATACCAACATACATATTGTGTTCGCTATGATTTATAACCCCTGATTGTAAGAGTAAAATCTGTCTAATACAAGAGGTTCTCAGCTCATATCTGTTTGCTCAGCTGTTGGACAGGACAAGTAAAAAATAAATAAATAAGTGTGCTGTAACTATGCCACCAGCAGTACTAAAAACCCTTCCAGATGGTACGCTAGTGGCAGGTATGAACAAAGAAATCTTAGTCAGTGAAGACAGCATTGGCAGATCCAGCTGGTCTCTTCACCAGTAGAAGACATCCCCGTCCAAAGGCAAAGCATCACGGTTTCTGTGTTTTCCAGACTTTGTCTTTTTTTGCAAGGTCCCCGTAGGAGTTCAGTGGTGCATTTGTTTCTACAATGTCACTGAACATCTGATCCAAAGCCTTCACCTTTATAAGGGGGGAGGCCATCACCTAAAGTAAAAGAAAAGTAGAAAGAAAAAGAAACAAGATGGCTCACACAATTATCTTTGAAAAATTAAATTACTATTAAATCATTAAATTAAAAACTGCAGACTTTAGTTCCAAAAAGCGATCCAACATGTGATAGGAACTATTCCAGCGTGTTCAAACATCCTGGATGAGCTTGTGATGGCAAACCAAGCAGCAGCTGGTTCTGGTGCAGTGTGTCAGTGACTTTTAGGCTGTGATGAAAAAAAGTTTCGATTCTCCTCACTCAGCTCAGCACACTTGCAGCATCTTTCACTTTCACCAGGTTTATGGTGTGCACAATGCATGTAACATGAGCGTTCATCTCAGCCTCTTGAGCTGCTGTTATCATATTTTGAGCATCATTTCGAGTGATGCAAAAAAAAAGACAAAATAGATTGCTATGGATTTCAGACGAAGGTTACCACAGCCTCCCCCGTACTGACCATCAATGGGTGCTGCTGTGGAGACGGTGAGCAGCACCAAGTTCCTGGAGTACACAGTTCTGAGAACCTTTTCAAGGCCATAAACACATCTCTGCTGGCAACAAAAGCTCAGACACACCTCTACTTCTTCCAGAAACGGAGAAGAGCACATGTCCCACCTCTTATCTCTGGAGCCCCTTCTACTGAGGGGCTCCAGAGACCACTCCAAGCATCATCACTGTATGGTGTAGAGGCTGCACATCTAAACTATTCTACACATCATTATTTATGCATTTCTTTTTACTTTTTACATTTAGTGTTGTCACTCATCACAGCCTGATAAGCTAGAGGGAGAAAAACAGTTTTCGGCTCAACTATAAGTCCAGCATCAAGTGAACCAACAACTTGATTTCAGTATAATACTATCATTAAAATGATTTTTTTTTCTATTTTCACCACTATCTGATTAGATTTGAATCAAAAGCAAAAAGTTATTCTGCAGTGAACAAGAACACTTCACATTTATACCTTGTTTTGTATCTTTAGATACCTGAGAACTGGTTTGATTGTTAAAAATATTTATTTCTGAGTTAAATATCTAAATCACCAGTTTCTTAAATCACTTAACGAAATATCAAGGTTGACTTTTAAAAGAAAATACTTCTTAAAACAAAGAAATATGTTGATTGCAATCTTTTCTTCCCTCTTGTGGTCACTTAGGAGAAATAAATATAAAAACTGTTTATTTCACATTCTGTCCAGAGGAGGGCATAAACAGTTCACCTGTGTCACCATTCCCAACTTGTTCACCACGCTCCTTTGGGACCCTGAAGGATTCTACCTGTTAAACATGAAAGGAGAGGGAATGAGGCATGATAATGATAAAACTATTTTATTTTTTTTAAAAGGAAGGTGGTGAAGAGTGGTTCTGGGAGACCACTAACACTAACACTGAACTGGTGGCTCAAATGATGAAAACATTTCAAGGGTTTTGGTCAGATATGGCAAAAGAGAAAACTGAGAAAAATATGGACAAAACCAGAGGAAGTATTTTTATCCATGTGGGATCAATGTACTTGACTAAATCTTTGCATTTTATTGACCGTTTTTCTCTTAATTACAATGAATTCCAGTGGGGTCACAGTGTTTGTGATGGTGGTCACATCATATTTTAATACCTTCAAATATGTGTCAGATGTCACAAAATGCATTTCCAACATTAACTGTCTCCCAGTTCTTCCTCATAGTCCTTAAAAGTGTTTCTGGAAGGTTCTAGATCACTTAAATGAAGACTGAAGCTCAGGTTTCACATATGTTAAAGCATACAAAAAGAGACACCAGCAGTTCAACCTTAAGGACAAGATGTACAAAAAAAAGAAAGAAAATAGATAAAATAGAAGATGTTTGAACAAAACCCACACCAAGTACAGAAAAACACAAGTAATTTGGTTTCTTGCATTTGCCACATTCAACCTGAGAAAAAAAAACACCTTATAAACAAGCATTTGCAACAAATAAGTGTTCAATGAAAATCGAAAAACAGAACCAGAACCAAAACCATCTATCACAAACAAATTCCTTTAAAAGAGTCCCAACTTAACTGGACCACAGAAATGTCATTGTCTAAACCAACACAGTAAATATGTTCAGTGACAGCTGGAAGGTTTTGTGATTTGACGCATCAAAAAATGGGTTTTAACTGTTGTAGCACCACCTGATAAAAAAGAAAAAACAAACTGCACAAACTGATGCAATCACACTGGAAGAGCATGAAAGAAGGTGCAGAAAAGCACAGATTTATCCTTGTTAAACTTCCAAACCAGATTCACTGATTCAGCTCCAGCCCAAAAACCACAACCTTTGATAGTTCTGAGAGCAGCTGCCAGTAAGAGAACAGCCTTCAAACTACAGACCTACAGGAACTCATCAAGGTCATTGAGAACCTGATGCTGAGCCTCAGCGTTAGCCAAACAGAACAGAAATGGCATTGAACTGTTAATAGGCTCAAAGAGAAAAAAGTGGACAGGTCATATGTACATCTGCGAATTTTTGTCAGGAGTGGAAAAATGAAAAACTTGAAAAATGAAATTGCAGTTCAAAAATGTCGCAAAAATAGACGGCAACAAGAAAAAGTGAAAGAATGAAACCGAATGTAAAGAGGGACATGGCAGCCAAAGAAAAAAGAATCGTAGCACAGCGGCAACAAAAGAAAAGCAAAATCTGCGAAAGAAAGAAGGAAACTGCGGTGTACCCAGACAGCACATACCTTTATAGGACTCCACTGATGAAATGCTCAACCAAACAAATGCGGCTGTGTTAAAAACATTGTGTCACATACCTTTTTGAAGATCAGGGTGTAAATGAAATTTCAAAAATGGCTGGAAATGTACGATGACAAGTGAGCACAAACTGATAAAGATGCTGGTCCACTCAAACAGGAACATTCTGGAACTTGAAAATGTTTACTAAAACTTAACAAATACAAATTGTTTCACTAAATCCTGGAGGTGGGAGACGTATTCTGCTTCTGAATCAATTCTTTATTTATGCAATGTCCACAAAACGCAGTTTTTACTTAGGAACACCACCTCCATGAAAGGAGATCAGAGAGGAAGGAAGGAAGGAACTATACGTTTAAGCAGCACCTACTGATCTGGAAGACCTTGAAAGTTATTGCACCAAAATACATTTCAACTGAACTGTATCCCCAAACTAACCTGTCAGTGACAGCTGTACTTCCTAAGTCTCCATGGTCAGCATCTTCCTGTGCTTTCATTGAACGTAGTGTTGAAACTGTTTCCTCTTTGTTTTCTTGTCCCAAAACTTGAAATCCACTTTTCATTTTCCTGAACAAGTGCTGCTCCTCCAGCGAAGAATCTTTGGAAAGAAATCAGAGTAAAGCCACAATTACATTCTGCTTCAGCCAGAAAACTCAGAGCTGCATCTTCTCTTCACATCCTGCAGGAGTTTGATTTTAATTCATGGCAAAAGCCACTGGAGTATTTTAAAGGAAAAAGAAAAACATTTCAAAAAAATGTATTTTTAAAAGAGCCTGCACGCAATAAAAAAAAAAAAAAAACGCAGTAATATTTATTAACACCAATTATTGCACTCAGAAAGCAAACGTCTTGTGCCGGTTCAGGCTTCCACGGCGTGCGTTAATTTCTGATAATGCACACTCCATCGGGCACTATCCTGCTTATAACATGGGTTGTATAACAGGGTTTGTTCTTAACATAGGCTAAGGCTATGTCAGAATTCCCCTCCTGACTCCCTAACTAGAAAAAAAACTATGTAGTAATTGCAATTTGGACACCATGCTCACGACTATTTTTTGTTTATTTTTTTACAGCAAATATGACATCACAAGTGAAAACCTAATCAATTCAAGAAAGTGACGACAACTATTTTTGTGTTATTATGATGAAAATGCTAATGGTTTTTTAAAACAAAAACATGTAAATACTTTTTTTTAAAACTTGTTTAAACGCAATGCATTGTGGTCCATATTCCCCAATCTACTGAGCATCTGTCAGGTTCCAGTCTCCCACATCCATCTTCGACCACCAGAGGGAGCCCTCGCCTGTGTTCTGAATGCTCTCACTCCTCCCTTCCTCATCTGCCTGCATGCACTGCATCTGCTCCCTGGCTGCTCAGCTGATCCCCATGTGCTCATCAGTTACCAAGCTATTTAAGCCAGTTCCTCTCTGTAGTCTGTGCGTAGTCTTGTATGTGTTCTCTAGCTGTATAGTTGAAGCAGTTTCTTCTTGACTTCCTGGTTTTGATCTCTGCCTGTCTTGTCGTCACCTGCCTTGCTCCTTGTGTTTACCCTTGCCTGGATTATGACTTCGCCATGTCTTGCCCTTGTAAAATAAAGAGTTTGCATGTAGATCCACACGCCTCAGCGCCTTCGTTACAGCATCACTGGTTTTTTGCTGAGAATTCTGGGAAATTTACAAGACACTCAGTTTTGGAATTGTAGTTTTAGAGAGCACAACAAAATGGCGAACGCAGTTCATAGGCTATGTCAGAATTATGACCCTAATCCATAACTACTAAAAAAAACTACAAAGTGTGGGACCATCTGCTCTGGATTTTAATAGCAATTCACCATGCTCGCTACTTTTCTTTTTTAAACAGCAAATATGACATCACCAATTTTAATATGATGAATATGACATCACGAAGTTAAAACCTAATCAATGAGCATTTTATGAAGACTATAAATTGTTCAAACGCAATGCATTGTGGTCCATATTCCCAATCTAGCGAGCATTGATGCACACTAGTTTTTCACAGAGGATTCTGGGAAATTTCTAGGACACTCGATCAAGGAATTGTAGATTCGGACACAGAGCCTAAATTTCGCTGCGGGGATTCTGCAGATTAAAATTAAATCTTACAAATGGATTCAGTGTCCTGCAAATAATGCTGGAAAGTCCCGCATAAAATACATCTATAATCAGGGCCCTCAATAGCAGCTGATAGCCGGTGAAGTAATGCTGCCTACTTTCTGATGAGGAACAAAAGTAATAGTACGTCACAGCAATAAATCTGTGTGTGATGTAATCATAAATTTATGTTCACTTTGAGAAAAAATTCCGCTTCTTCTGGTGAATCCCTTCTTGCTCCTCTGCCGTCCGCACACGAGGAATATAAGCACACATTGTACGGGACCCCCAACACACACATGCGACAAATTTAAAAAAATGCAGGTAGAACTGGAGTATAAAGCTGCTGCATTTACAGCAGAAACCTGAGAATTTAATAAAAGCGTTGGTTTGGAGACACAGGTGTCCACACTGACTACACTGTCATCCTGCTGCTACGCTAATGAGCTGGAAACACTGAGCGCTTCAGTGTCAAACAATATTTTCACCGACCGGACTAACAGGCATGCTGGAGGAATACGACAAAAAACACATTAAATACACAATAAATACACATTATGGAGCCGGCTGAAGAGTCCTGCATGTTGACTGTCAGTGACATCATGACTAGATTCCAAAACGTACAAACATTTGATTTCATTTAAAAAATAATCATCTGGAAACAGAATTAGGACGTCCGGGCTGAAAGTCTGTCGAATATCCAACCTAAAACTAGCTTCACCGCAGTTCGGAATTCCCTGGTCCGCACCAGTTCCAAGTCGACTCATTTACCCTTTCAGACTCTAAATGTACACAGCCCTGATGATTAGATTGAACCCTTTAACACTGGAGCTTTAAGCTGACATCTTCAGAATCTGTTGGAATCACCTTAATTGCGCAAGTGGCTGAAGGCCGGGTGATGGTAATTCAGAGTGTGTTATTCTGTGTCGCTGGCAACAGCTCCAGGAATAAAGGGTTAAAGATTTACTTACATATTTACACCTGAGCTGCAATCAGGAAATCTTTCAGTTTCTTACAGTTTTGTCTTTTTATAGGTGTCTGCCAAATCTGGTAACGAAATACTGACTTTTCTACCGACAGTTTCTCAAAACAATCTGAAATACACTGCTGATATACTGATAAGGAAGTGAAAGAAAGAACTTGTTTTTCTTCTTGATGATAATAAATTGTTTTGAACTGTTAAAGTAAGTCAGACATCAGACACGTCAAGATGTTTCTGCATTTTAGTGCTACATTCACACCGAACATGATTCACACACCAAAACAACCTGTGCAACCTTTCTTTCAAAGCCTTTCAAATTTGATACTCAACAAATATATTCACAAACTTGATGCTTCAGATGTCTGTCGGAGGAGCTTCTCATCACTACATGGAAGCACTAACTGTATTTCTCATTTACCGTCAGTATATGGAAGACACGGATGACGTTGAGAGATGAGGTTTCATTTTGAAGAGCTCTACAGAAGCATCGGTAAGCAGTTGTTTTGTTTACTCATACATACTCGGACCAGCCAGATAACAATTTGAATTGATGGTTACAAAATACTGCCTTTCCCACCAACGTTTTTTTCTCATGAAACAATCTGTCAAACTCTGCTGATAAACTGACAGTTTCATGAAACCTTTTTTTATTTTCATTTTTTTAGCTCTCTAAAACCTGTACATTGCACACGGCCTGTAAGTGCTGTTCAAGTGGTAAGTGTGCACTCCCTTCAGTGCAGCCTAAATGTGCTTACACACCTAACGCGATTCGCGTGGCAGAGGCAGCCAATTTCAATGTAAATTCAGTGGTTTAGATGAGAATTGAGTCTCTAAATTGCCCCTAATGTGATTTCATTTGTGTGGCCCTGTGACTGGCAAGATGTTCCTTGAGCTTTTTCACCAGAGGTTTTACTGAAGGGCTTTTCTGTTCCAAGCAGTTTGCTTTCTCACAGAAATCTGCCAAATCCAATTTGCTTTGGTTCCCTTCATCTGACTTTCCCACCGACAGCTTAGCATTATGAAGCCATCTACTAAACACTGCTGATAATCTGACAGTTTAGAGGAAAAATGACTAGTTTTAAGTTTTTGATTTTTTATTTGTCTTCATGTTGATTTCTAATTATTCTAGTAAATGTCTTTCTTCTCTGTACTAACTGTTCAAAGTAAATAATATTCAATTAAATTCTCATTTGATCTATTTGATTTATGTCAAATTTGTCACAAGTGATGTCTATCACAGTGGAGCGGGTCTCCATTGAAGAAGGAGTCAGTTCAGAGGAGGCACAATTTCACATTGACAGTTGTCATGCTGGGATTGGAAATGAAACTTGAGGAGGATGTGGTTTCGCGAGGAGCTTAAATACAATCTCTCTGGTGAAGGTAAACACCAAAGAAGATCATTCTGAGCATAGTTTGGTTCCTGAGCCCTTCGCTCCTTGCTAGGAAAACATCTAGTTTTGTAAAGAAATTAACGCCAACACACGGTGAGTGTTCTTTCACTGTTTTATTTTCTGTTTTTCTGGAACATGCAAATTATGCCTTCTGCATTATTTCTATACTGTATCTCTGATGTGCCTTATGCTGCATGTCTTTTAAAAAAGATTTTAAATTGGTAATTATGTTTATACCGTTTAGATATTCTGTTTTGTTTTGTAAAGGACTACAGATGGAAATTAGCTATTAAGCTTTTATCTACAAGCATCTTTGCTTTTTAAGCTTAATGCATTTGTACGCTGTTCTGATATATTACTAAACTAAACTAAAACAGAATTTAAACTATTATGTAACTTATGCTACACAACAGTTTACATACAAAACTGTTTGTAAGAAAAATGCTGTTTTAGATGTTGATTTTCCTTAAGATTAAAAAAATGGACAAACCTGTCAGGTTCTGGTAAAAAAGAGGCACTTTTTCTAATGACATATTATTTAGTTTCGAACAAGTTGTCCAGATCCGTTTAAAGCAGTTCCATATCAATAAACCACCACCACCATGACTGACTATTGCTCTGACGTTTTCTGAATGTGAAGCCATTTACTGTTTACCATGTAGGCTTGCTAATTCAAAATATTCTGACAATATTTTTCCAAATGTGTTACAAACCAAATGTCTGCATCACAAAATCAGGTTTTGAAACCATTAAAATAGATTTTTGCATTTGGAACTGGGCGGTAAAAATAGGTGTGTACAGGGAGAGTGTGAAGAGGGACGTGTAAATTCTTGTTTTTCTCTTTCAGACAGACTCCTACGCCATTGGGGTCTTCATTTATAATAAAAACCTTGGACAAGGGGTTTGTGAGCTAGAATTTTCAACATTTTGCAGACTGCATTTAAAACTCGAAAAAACGCTAGCTCAAAGCTGTAGATACGTGACCTTTGCTACTTAAAAAGGTTCATTGTCTTTACATTTCTTTACAAATGAAATTGTAGGTTTTCCTTCAAGTGTTGTTTTTCTCTTTTTTTTTTAGAGTAAAAGATCTACAAAGATGGCTGAGCTGGTCCAGTTTGTGTCAGAGGCCAAGGGTGTGGTGGAGACGATAGTGGACATATGTCAGACGGGAGCTGACATTGTAAGCTTCTTCAAAGAAAAGTTATCACCCATTTTCTCTGCTGCTGGTCCGCTTTCTGAACTGTGTCTGAATAAAGTGCAGGACCCAGTGGTTGGTTTGGTAAAGGAGCAGCTTTAAAAGCTCTTTAAGCAACTGGATATAATCTCAGATGACGTGAAGCACATCACTGAAGAGTTCAAAAAGAGTACACTAGATCTTGAGCATCACACATATGAAAATACTCTCAGACATCAGTTCAGATTGTACATGGAAATGCTCAGTGCCGAACCTAAGTTCACAGAAGTCAAGAAAGGGCAGTTCCTCGATCACTTTTCCAGCAGCGGGGGAGAGAAAAACCTTGAGCACCTCTACAGCGCTGTAGTTGGAAGTTTCTCTGGTAAACCTTTGCTTGAAAACATCCTGAACTACGAGGAGAAAAGCCGACGTGAAGTTGAGAAGTTTTGTGCCCGGCTGATAAATCTGTTCTGCATCGGTATAATTACGGTATTGGGTCACGCTGCTTTGAATGGCAACGGTAATGAGGAAAAGCTTCTCAAACAGTGGAAAGAGAAGTCAACGACTGTCCAGGAGATGATGTATGCTGCCGTTGAAAAATGCATCGCTAGCTTTCCAAGTCAAGCTAAGACTGATTGTGAACGACTGGTTGGGCTGAAGAAAGACTCAAACTCAAAGCAACTGGCTGATGCCCTCAAAGAGATGCTGCAGAAGAAGTATGACAGGGTGGGCTGGTCTGTTCGTGTATTCGTGTACAATGATAGACTGATACATAAGACAGCTGAGAGTCTGAAAGGAGAGAGCTCTTTCAAGGTGTCAGGGACAGATGAGAATCTCACAATCTGGGTGTCTTACAGCGATTCTCCTGAGCCGTTGGACAAGAACCTCATCCAGCTGCTTATCCAGAAACACGGAAAACCCAAAATGGAGAATGTAGTGAATGATCTCTCAGAGCAACTACAAGGAGACTTCATAATTCATACAGTCAAAAACGGTAAAGATATGTCATGTTCCTGGAGCTTCATGGACAACTGTCACTACTGGGAGGAGCATAAAAATCTCCATGTCTGTGTTCACTCCGTGCGTAAAGCTTCAAGACAAAAGTGAAAAATAATTCCAACACTTTCTGTTGTTAACACAATCTTACCAAGAAAATCCTCAAATTTTAGATCAACATCAGTTTCATTCTTTGGAATTATTCACTTCTAAGGTAAATGGGAACAAAAGAGCACACACCACAGATTTCCTAAAACTAGCGCATCCCTTCCTCCTGAGACCCTGAACATTGTTTTTGTTTTTTTAAATCAAATGTGTTTTGGGTGAATATCACTCTAAAGATTTAATCTGCTCCTTTTTCCCTGATTTTGTAAATTCAGTTCTTTTTTCACAGAGATATCATCCTATTCTACAATGGACATGCTATAAAATTAAAATAAAAAATATTCCAAAAAATGTTTAATTGTGAGGTGTTTTGAGGCCCAAATAAATAGGAAATCACATAAAAACATTTTTTCCCTTGGTTCTCAGGAGGTTAAGCAACATGTCAGGACAAACTCTGGCATGAACAGCTGTATGTTCCACAGAGGTCGAGGTTGTTTTTTTTACAGTGTCGTGTTGTGAAGGGAGCGGTTTCAAAGACTCTTGGAGTTCTGTCAAAGATAAAAGTCTCCTTTAACTTGGAGCTTTACAAATGTTTTAGTTTCTCTATTTTGCTCTAAAGTTTCAAACTCTCTTTTCACTGAACTGTCACTTTATCCCTAGTGGTTAATGGGTCTGTTTGCTTTAGGATGCTTTGTTTAAATTATTTTTTATTAATCTATTGTCTTCATTTCGTTGCAAAAACAATGATTGAAATAAAAAGGTTCTGGGTTTTATTGGTTCTGTTTTTTGTTCTGTTATTTTCTGCTAAAGACACAAAAACACTGACTGCAAACATTTCTCTTATCTGGCCTCTAAAGGAACAAGATTCTGATCTTAAGATTTTTTTTTAAGGTTCTTTAGGTTTTAGAAGCTCTGCACAGTTCTTCACTGTAAAAGGAAAAATTCCAACAAAATGTATCATTTGACACAAGTTTTTTTTTTTTGAAGAAATTGGGATAAAAGTCCAATTTGCTATTGTCTACCAAAGACACGAGGAAGAAAGACTCTGCACAGCACCACAGTTTTGAGCCCTTGCATTCATGTGACCAACCTGTAAATTAAAGCCTGTGTAGTCTCTAATTCAATAGATAGTCCCAGAAACCATGAGAAGCGCAATATGGCTACAGTTTTACAATCAATGTTTCTTGAAGATGTTAAATGAGAGTGACATGTAAGCTTTATTAAAGCAAAGTAAAAATAAAACATCAACTGAAAACGATTGACTTGTTATGAAAATCATACAAAAAAGATTGTTGACTGCATTATTAAATCATTGACTTACATTTGCAACTTATCTATAGAATCAGGTGTTTTTCCAGAGAAAATTAAAGGAGCAAAAATGTTTCTAAAATGCTAGAAAATTAGTTTGCGTTTAAACTAAAATGTTTTTTTTTTAGAATAAAAATGACTAATTTGTGAAAAGCAAAATAGATTTAGGTCACAATGATCTACAGCGCTGGCTCTAATTGAGTTAACTGAAGTTAGTTCGTAGTTTCTTGCTTGTCTTGAATGCAGATTTCTCCTGTTAACAACCTGTCAAAAATACGTCACGGGGTCACAGGCATGTACAGCAAGTCCTGGAAGATCGATTCAATTGTGCATTGTGACTCATTTATTAAACTACAATAGAATTTGTCAGGAGGCAGCGCTCTGTCTCCCTCTCTAGTCATCAGCGAGAGGCATCACATGAATACTGACTGCAGCCATCTCCACACCTGGTCCAGCCACCAAGACATTTAAGCACTGATGTACAGATGTACGTTTGCCTTAGCCCATCAGTACCCAGGAAAGGCTATGGCAGCACCGTGACCCTGAAAGGGATAGCGGCCTAAGAAAATGGATGGAACTAACAAAAACAGTCATGCTAACACGGAGCTAAAGTATCCTAACTGGCATCCGACCATGGCGATAGTTAAAAAGAAAGAAAATCAGAAACATACAAAAAATCTGTGGGAAAAGGTAACTGAATTGTACAAAGCAGAAAAGGGATATAAGAAGATTTACCCTAGGAACTGAGGGTGGTAAATGATTATTTGGCATATACTTGTATAGCACTTTTCTACCTTCCCTGAAGGCCCAAAATACTTTACAGCCACAGTCCCATTCACACACTGATGGCAGCCTTACACTGGTTCCAACCAGTGGCCACCAGAGGCAATTTAGTGTTTCGTGTCGTGCCCAAGGACACTTTAACACATGGACAGGCAAGACAGGAATCGAGCCTACAATCTTCAGAGGTCGAACGCTTTACCACTGCACTGAGAATGGCAGTTAGCAGGGTTTAAACTCCTATCAAAAAGTGGAAAGTAAGGAATTCAGTTGAAACCAAACCATGGTGGATAAAGTTTCTGCCACAGCTGCCAGCAAAATTGTTAGGGATGCAAATAAAAAAAACCACACATAACTTCAGATGTGATCCAGGAGCCCGAAAAAAATGTGGTGTGGATGTTTCAAGGTGTACAAATAAGGAGGCACCTGAAGAAAAAAACACAACTACAGATATTACATTTGGAAACATTTCAATGGTGGTTCAATAATCCAAAACTCAAGGCCAAGTCCACCTATCATTGGTTCCAACAGAATAAGGTGAAGGTTCTGGAGTGGCCGTGACATGTTTGCAGCATCGTTTGGACATCAGGGGGAAGTCCCTCCTTTAAGATGCTTTTGCTATATTTATTAAGAGTTTATTTATGTTTATACATAATACATATGAACTTATACAGATAAATGTTTACATTTTCAAAGTAAAGTAATAATGAAGCTTCCTTTTTTCACGGTAAAACCATCAAGTGTTTTTTTTTTATATTGGAAAAAGCTAAAACTGAAGTTCAGTTTACTTATCGGTTCTGCGAAGAGTTATAAACATTGGTGATTTAATATACATATAATTAAAATTTGTATACGTTCAGTAAAAAGAAATACATATTGCAATTGTACAAATTTTAAAAGGTAACACTCGTAGTTCAGTCTAACGATGTTCAAGGTCAGCGTAACTACCAACAGTAAAAGTTCTGCATACCTGCCTTTTATTGTTAATAAGAGTTAAGAAATCAAATTTTCAGTAATAAAATGTGTTTAAAAAAACAATAGTAAAGAAAAAACCTTTATTTTGAAAAATTAAAAATACATAATTGTCCTGTATCCTGGATCTCTGTGGATTTATTTTCTAAGAACAAAAAAGATTTAAAGTTGTTTTAACAGAAAACACTTTATTTAAAAAAGAAAACTACTTCAAAGCAGTCGATTGTATTGTTGGTTATTTGCAGTATCATGTAGAGAACCAAACATGACCCATAAACACTATAAAGTGGAACATAAATGAAAAAGCATCCATAGATTTTCACTAAGTGCTGTCAGTTGGAAATACTAAAGTTCCATTACAGAAAGTTGGTCGGAAAATGAAGGTTTGCAGGTTTATGTCAGAAGCGTTTCATTCATCATTTAGTGAAGTGCCACAATGTCAGAGCCTGTTTTAAAGGCGCCTCAGGGGCTGGTCTGTCAGCATGTATTCCAGCTCTACTATTGTCTGATTACCTGATCAAATCAATCAGAACATAGAGAGGATATATTGGAAGACAAGCAAGAATGCAGCCCTGTGGCTAAGCTTTTACAATAATTTGGAGTTGGTTTTAGATAAGACATCTGACAGGTGTTTCTGGCAAGTGTGGACAGAGCTTTCTTCATGAAGACCTTATTTAAAATCTTCCAGAGCTTTTTTCATCTCTGAAGTCACACTCATCATCTTCTCCTCCCACTCCTTCTTCCGGCTCTCCACATCATCTTCGATGAGGACGGCATGGGCCATCATGGTGATGATGCCGATGCTAAACATGGTGAAGAGCTCCTCGCTGAGCTTGGTCATGATGTCGCGGTTGCAGCCTGAGTAGTGCTTGTACACCTGCAGGATGGGTTTGCCAAAGACCTTGGGCACGCCGATTACGCTCTCATACAGCGTGTATAGGTGCTGGTTGCCCTGCTCATCTTGGTACTTCTTCACAAATTCCTGGCCTGCCTTATCTTGCTCTTCCATTGGGGCATTGATAAACTCTAAGTACTTTTCGTACAAGAGGGTCCACTGCAATTTTTCAAACTGTTTGTCAGCTGTCCCCTTGATGATATCCTCCATTATCTGATGGTTCTCTTTTTGGAGGTCATCAAGGCCCTGACTGAACAACTTGAAGTCTTTCTGCAGATCCTTGATGCTCTTCCTCTCTTCAACAACACCCAAGACTGCCCCAATCACAGAACCAACGACGCTGACAGGCGGGAAGAATTTGGAGGCTATGTCAGCAGCAAATTTTAGGACTTTCAGGCCCTTGATGGCAACATCCTTGAGCTTGGCTGAGGTCATTTCTATGATTCTGCTGCTGATCTGTGACAGACAGGAGGATACATTTACTGCCAAAGGCCAAACATGCAAGACAATATTCCAATGTACCAATAAAATCAAGAAAATATTTCATTCTTTACATTAAAAAAACCAACAAAAATGCAGTTTCGGTCATTTCCAGGAAAATTTCTGCTCTTTTATTCAAATGAATCTACAGTGTTTCCAATACTGAATTGCAACATCTCAACTTTATCTGCAACTTTGAAATTCCACATTAAAAGTTTTAAACATTTACTTGAATTTAAATGTTCTTTGAACAACTAGAACATTATCTTGAGGAGCAGAATCGAGAAAAACCATGAATGAACTGAAGCTTAAGAAATGGTTGAAAGTTCTGCATTTCTGACTTTTGTTGTAAATAAAAGTTAAGAAATCAAATTTTCAGTAATAGAATTTGTTTAAAAAAAAAACAAAAAGTTGGAAAATAGATTTAATTAAAGCACAACATCTACAAGCTGCTGATTTTCATTTTGAAAAGTGTAAAACGTATATTTCTTTTCTTCATATCAGCAAAAAAACAACCTAATTAAAACTGTAGTGAAAAATACTTTATAGTGTAGAGTTGAACAAAGAAAGGCTGCATAAAAGCTAACAAGATAATTCAACAAATCATGACCTGTTTGGAGTTTAGTCTGGACTTTCTAATCAAGTGGAGGACTTCAAATGTTTATGGTGGAAGAAGGAGGAAATGAAAGAAAAATTTAGGAAGTTTTAACAATGTGATCCAATCTACAGATTGTTCCTGAAATGTCTAAAGTGAAAGTTTCCCTTCAGAACTGCTAAATCTCTTCTTCTTATCTTTCACCAAAAAAAGGAAAAAAAGAGTCTTTAATGTGTTGTTGTTTGCAGAGGATCTTCAGCAACAGGATGTGCAAACATTTATCTGCAAACAGAAACATGGCAGAGGAAGATGATACGAGTGGCTGAGCTGGAAAAACGTTTCCCTGTGAGGTAGATTCAGAAGAGAACTGGTTTAGCCTCTGGTTTGTGTGTCCAGGAGATCTTAAGCAGCAGGAAGCACTATTTCTCTGCAGCTTTTATCAAACTGAAGGACAATTAAAGGTAAAAAAAAAAAGGATTTGTCATTTTTTGAAAAAAATGACGTTGAATTCGGATTCCTGGGTTTTGAACGACTGCTGCTCAGCAGTTTAGACCAAACATTCAGTTGGGGAGCATCCTGAACACGGACGCTGCCAAAGCGGCTATGCTCGGGGTGTACTCCCACATCTGACTTGTTTCACACAGAGGCCATTTTGGAGTTGAGCTGAACTCCTGCCTAAATGGAAAACGAACCAATGAGCATTCAGAAATAATCTCCACCACAACAATAACCCTTTTTTAGAGCTTTTCTTTTGTTTGTGATGCCTCTCTTTTCTCTGTTCAGCCGCCTTTGGCTTCTTTTTGCCACCCCCACCCTACTTCTTAGAGCTCCATCACTGGGCCCTGATCCTCCCTGCTTTCAAACACGAGAAATCCACAAAAATACAACTGAAAACTTATTTTTTTCCAGCAAAACCTCCATTTAAGAGTCTCCTTTTACCTCTCAATCAACATTGGCAACACTGGAATCTAAAGAAGAGAGGATTTCTTCCCTGACAGGTCTTGTTTCACCTTCTTCTCCAAAGTCTTGACTTTGAACGCTGTCTTCAGTCTCCTCCTCTTTCTTATAAATCCCTCCAAGGAAGACACTTCCATATCTGATGATGGGGGTGGTCAAATTGGGAAAAAAAAAACCAAACGCAAATGTACAGCCCAAAATGATATTCGCTTCACAAAAAAATCCAACATCCAATATGGGATAGAATGTTAAGTTAAAAATGCAAAAAACAGCAAACAAACAAACAAACTACATCATTTCAATAAAAAAGCTTTATCTTCTAGTAACGTTATTCTGTTCTAACCCATAGTTTTTCCAGCCGCTGCTGCTGCTGTTGAAAAAGCAAAAGTGTAACTGAACTCTTCAGATGACTTTTTTTATTTTATTTTTTATGTTAAGCATATACAAAGCATAAAATAACAAACAAACATATATAATAATGCTGTGTATGGTACATATCTGTACACATATGTCTATAGAATACCCAAACAACCTTACACATTCATAAGTTGATATTCTAAATTTCTGGTGGCTTCTGCAGAAATGGACAAGAAGAAGAAATGGACGCATCTCCAAGCCTTGAAGCATCAACGTTGATGGAATTTACTGATAAGAGAAGAAGAACTTCTAAGAACTTTGATTTTAAAAAGTTCCTAAAAATTAAATCCATTTATGCAAAAACCCAGAGATGCTAAAAAAGAAAAGGTGCTTTAAAAAGTGCATTGGAAACCGTCTCAATGGCTTTCAATGGTGTAAAAGTTGGCACTTTTGCTTAAACCAGTAGATAAATTTACCATTATCTTGAGTTTTCTGTTTTAAATAAAATCATGATGGAAAACTTAATAATTTTGGCTCAGAGTCAAACAAACAGTGAGTTGAAGGCGAAGAATTACGTAGAGACTCCACAAAGTTCAAGAAAAGTCTGTTCAACCAATAACATTGTTTCACAGAAACCTTTTTGCCCTCAGATTAAGGTTAAATACAAACCAGAAAGATTACAGGGAAGATTTACACAAGGATGTGAGTTGCAAACACACTGAGTAAACTATTCCCGCTGAGGAGGAAAGACAAGTTCTGCATCAAACAATCAGCAACCAGAGTTTCTTTGTACACGGAGGAGAACCACACTGACTGCACCTGCACTGAGTTCTATTACACCAAAGAAACAGTATGTTCTAGGCAGCTGTCGTACAGATGACTTCCCCTTCACTGCCTGCGTTCACTGCCCCAAACTGCAGCAGGCTGGTGTGTTTGGATTTGTGATGGTCGCTGCCTCCTTCTCTGTTCAGTGAGACAGCTGTCTCCAAAAGTCTGGCTTCCAGTACCTGAACATGCTGTTACTTGAACCTGAGCTGCAGGTACCACTCATGTCTGATGTATCTGCAAAAGCAGCTGCCTCTTCAACCTTCAATCTTACCAAATGTGAGTTCAGCAAAGACACGGTCCTTGACGTTGGTCAGCAGGTTTGCTGTGGAAAACTATGACCAGCAGATGCTAAAATGGCAGCCATCAAAGCATTTTTGTACTTAGCACCAACAGAGAAAGGCTAATTATTATCACCAGTTCTGTGGGAAATGTTCTTCTGTTGCTGCACCACTAACTTCAATGACCATTTCTTCTGTATCCTTCATTTGGCCTGACAAATGCCAACAAGCTTTTACAAATCTCAACAGTATTTTTTGTTGCAACCCTGTGTTATCTTCTCCTAACCTCTGAAAACGTTTTAAACTGGAAGTGGTTGCCAACTCTGCAGGAGCCGGCACTGTTCTCATCTAAGAAGAAGAGAACATTGACCACTCTGTTGTTCATTTTTCTTGATTAAAAAGCATCAGCAGAACTATTGAAAAATAGAAAAAGAATGGCTTGCACTATTGATGGTTTTGGTTCATCTACACTCCAGGTGTGGACCAATTGAAGAGTACATTCGGATCATAGCCATCTGCTTTTTTCCTCTTCTGAATGTTCAACTAAAACTACCGCCTTCCAAGGTTATCCCTGATTCTAAAAACTCTGACCTAGAAATCCAAAGCATAATGGACTCTGAGAATGTGCTGACACGTGCTTTATCTCCTGCAGTTCCATAGTGATAAAGCCCTTTCATAAAGTTCCATCAATCTGAGACCAGACATGTGTTTAGTCTCAGATGGGTGGGTGGTCTACTGCATGGATGAGTGAGGATGTAATATGCACAGTTCTTGTGGATCATTGCTTTTTCAATGTCTCTTGCTTCTGCATGTTCTTCTAAAGAACGGTAAGGGGCGTATACTTATCTAGCCATTTTCTTCCTTCTTGGAAGCCTCAAAGCACTTTACCAAGGACACTTCAGCACACAGGCAGGGTGGGAACGGAACCTGCAATATTCCAATCAAAGGTCAACCGCCCTACCACTGCACCGCGGCCACCCCTTGAGTGAGTTAGTGAAGACACCTGAAGGAGACCTGTTAAGCTGATCAATCAAGCCCACGGCCCCTGATTCTATAAAGCTCCTGAAGAAACATTGGGAAGAAGCTATCTTCCATGTCAATGTCGAGAAGCTCCCTGTGAGATAAGGAAGTGTGTGTGGACGGAGGTGGAGAAAGCTCTGGAAGATTGCCAACAAAGATCTTTCTTCACATTGAAGCATCACACATCCAGGCTTGCCAGGCATACATGTCAAATGCCTTTTGGCTGAAACCAACTCAGAATGATTGTAATGTTTAGCCCAGGGCCACATCCTTGCTTGTTTTCAATTATAACCTGCTCTAGCAGGTTATAATTGGCTGGACACACCTGATCCAGGTCATGAGTAAAGCAAAGGCATCTGGAATGCATGAAGAAAACTGACCCTCGAGGCCTGGAATTTTCCCCTCCTTGAAAATTTGTTATTTAATGATGAATGCGATGCTTCCTGACACAAACCTGCATACTTTCAGTTTCAACTTTACCGTGGACTTTTGCAATATGTTTCAAACTGACAGTACACTGATCTAAAATTGTTTTCACCTTATGATTTTTAAAAAACACTAAAGAACTAGTTTTAATTTAAAAGAAAATGCATTTATTTTTTAAAAAATTTGGATGAAAATGTTTCTAAGCTAATGACTAAATGTAATTAAAAAATAATTTAATTCTTCAAAACATTAATGACATTGATAGGATTGATAGGATCTAACTAATCAGACATAAATGTGAGAAGAAATATTAATGAAGGGACGAGCAATCTATTAAAATGTTTTTTTTTTAATTTTAATAAACAACAATAATTTCTCCCACAACTCCTTAAAACATGGCCGAATAATAAATGAAACAAATAACAGCCCAATATCCAAAATAAAATAACTATTATTCCTACAAGGGCATGTTCTCCAGCATAAAACAAGATAAAAAAAAGACATGGCCAACATTAACAGATCTAACTAAGCTAAAATATTTCGATGAGAACAAAATATTACAACCAAAACCCTAAAAACCAACAGCCTCTTGCATGTGATGCACTCTCAATTTCCAGGGTAGTCCATGTTGTCATGTGGTGCAGCCTTATTTTATGGAACACAGAAACAATAAGACATAAAAATGGTGGTTGTTCATCCTGAACTCTATGATCTGCTGCCTGAGTAAAAACTTTCTGAACCTTCTGAACCAATTTCAACTCAAACTAAAAGATTGACACACTGACACCTTTGTCTGTAGAGTCCTGATGAATCACATGTTCTGCTGTTCTGACTACCTTCACTGTCCACTCTGAGGGACCACCAGCCTATAATTGTTCTTCAGGTGAAGCAGATGGTCACTCTGATCCAAGGATGAGGGCACACGTCATAGGACAGTTTAAGGCTTTTCCTGACAACAAATTCAGAAATGTAGACAGGACATTGTCTACAAGACCACCAAAGCAGGCGGGCAGGTAGCTGTTCACGTTGTGAATGGGATGGAGATCTTCCTCTGATGTCAAAGCGAAGTGCATGTCTGCAGCTGACAGGAAGACAGTCTCATCTTGTGCTACACGTTTCCTGATTCACTTGGTGAGACACCACAGCCAATCATCATATGGTGGAAAAGGCCTTGGAACTGCCCTGCAGTGGGGTTGTTACTCCAGCCTTTAAAAAAAAAAAGAAACAAAAACACAACATGAACCTTAACCCATTTACTCAAATTATATCATTTTTGTACTGCTTGCTTACGTTTAGAATATATTTTTACTTATGCAAATTCCCATTGGCCACATGTAATACGTGCAGCTAAGATGCATTTTGATGCACACAGATTTTAAGAATGTCCAGGGCTAAATGTTGTTGGATGCAGTTATTTAAACTTAAAGTCCCATAGCTGTCACGCACCCAGGTGTGTGACATTTCTTTGTGGTTGACCTATCACCTGGAGGAGCAGTGAGCTGCACAGACACAGACACACTCAGAAACCACTTGGTGTATTAACATAACCATAAACATAACCCTAACTCTAACCTTTCCTCTGGATCTCTGATGCAAAAAAAAAATTAAAAGTTGTTCAGCACTGGCTGTATGTATTTAGAAAATGACACGTGAATAGTGACTCTTTTATGATGTTGATACTTCTACTGCAAATGTACGTTTAGATTGTATTTTCATTATTAATCGGCTGCACAGTGACACAGTGGTTAGCGCTCTTGCCTCACAGCAAGAAGGCTCCCGGTTCAAGTCTGGGGGACTTGAAACAATGTCACCAATGGGGGACCTTTCTGTGTGGAGTTTGCATGTTCTCTGGGGAATCTGGCTTCCTCCCACCATCCAAAAAAATCAAGCTTCATAGGTTAATTGGTTACTCTAAATTGTCCCTAGGTGTGGATGTGAGTGTGTATGGGTGTGTGATTGTGGCCCCTGCGACACACTGGTGACCTGCCCAGGGGTGTCCCCTGCCTTTGCCTATAAGCGGCCGGTGTTAGGCTTCGGCAGACCTGTGATCCCGAAAGGGAAAAACGGTATAGAAAATGAATTAATGAATGAATGCACTCTCAATTATTAGATGAACCTTTTGGATAAAATAAACTTTTCAAGACCCACTCCAATGAAAATCATGCTTTCAGTGATTTAACATGCCCATGTAGCATTTTAATTAGGTTGTAGGAAATATATAAAACAATTTAAGATTAAAACGGATAAATACACTTACCTTTTGGAGATGTGATGTGAAGATGAAGAGAGACGGGATTCCATCCGTCCTGTCAAAGTCCTCTGGCTTGGGAAGTGCTCCTGCAGAGCCTGGAGAACAAAATCCTCTCTTCTAATCGCAGCTTCAAATCACGTCTGTAATTCTGTCACTGAAACTTCGGAAATGGGATAGTGGGAAAAAAGATCAACAACATAGCAAAAGATAATACGAGGGAGGAACAGTTTCTGCCGTTAGCATTTCTTTGTTAGCCACGTAACGTTGTTTACAATAATACAAACGTATAAATGCCCTAATAACCATAATATTCTTACAACTTACTTGTGACAGGTAATTCCACATGATCTGCTCTCTCTATCGAGAGAGAGAGAGAGAGAGAGCATCTGAAGGCTGCACAGACTAAAGACATGGCTGCGTTTCTCCACTGCTGGTTATGGATGTAGCCTAGCTATGGTAGACCCCTCCGCCGCAGGTTCGCTCCGGATCCCAGGATGAGGCACTTATTCAAATATAATGTCTATGCAATCCATCGGGTCCATCCGCCATGTTACCTGCAGCAGGGTACTCTTGAACTAAGCTGAAATATTTAGATGAGATCGAACTAACACGACCAAAACCCTAAAAACAGCAGCCTGTTAGAGGTTTGGTCGCTGTTTCTCTCCATCAAAGGAACTTTGACCCGGAAGAGCGACTGGTCACGTGCTCTCCGCACCTGAGTCAGAGGGCTGATTAAGGCTAATTAGTTCCAGCTGCGTCTGTTTGGTTCGACTATCCGGGATGCGGCGACGGTGGCGGCGGCGGAGGTTCAGGTCAGTGGTCCTTCATTCTGCTCAGTTTGCTGGTGAATATTCTGCTTTTTAGCCTGAACTTCGGAGGTAAATGTGATGTTTTATGGAGCTGCTCTCCTGCTGGAGAATTTTAGAGGTTCCTTCATGGAGAACATTTGAGACAGAACAAGGTTTAGGTCTCGAAAGGCCTGGGACCCTGTCTTCGGAGGAAAACATTTTTGTTGTATTTGCTTTAAATGCTTTTAAAATTGTTTTTTTTTAAGATCACTGCTTAATGATTTCATTAATAAACCCAAACATTTTAAACTTTGAAAACTCAGTTCTTCGTAGATTCTTTAATATATTCTAGTAGATATTTTTTCTTCTGGATATTGGTCGCTGCTTTGCTTTGTGCTTTAACAGATTCTAATTTGGTTAAACTGATTCCTAATAGAAATGTTTTAATAAATTCGGCTAAACTGTTAAGCTAACAGTATAGTTGGCTATAAGAAAAAAAACCTTGGTGTTAAAAATATAATTAGCTTTGGATTTTTTGGACAAAATACTTTTATTTAGTTTTTTAGTTTAGTTATTTTTTATTTTCATTGTTGCATTCTTATGTAAAATTTGTTTCTTATTGTGTATATATTTATTCGCTTTTTTATTCACGGTCTTGGACAAAATGCTTTAAATCTACAATAAAAAGTTACATGTAAATCTTTAAACGTTGTTTTGCTGTTTATAAAGTACATTATTTGATTTATTATTTTGTTTTCCTCCCCTTTTTAAAAGCTGGGTTGTTTGTCGGTAGTGTTAATAAAACAAACTCCTCTAATGGAAATGAAGCTGAGAGTTTTCTGGCTAAAGCAGACACTAATTGTGGCTGTCCTTTGATTTCCTTCTCAGGATTCCTTGCTGTAAACACGGCCTGTCCAGGAAAATGAAAAGTGGACTTAAAGCGCACAAACAGAAGAAAGAGGTAACTTTTAAAACATTCTGTCTTTAGAAGTAAAGCTCTGTTACTGACAGATGAGTTTTGGTTTGAGGAAACTAGGCCTCGTTTGAAGCTGTTCTGCTTCCAGCAGAGTGGTAGCGCCATAGGTGCTTTGACTCTGTCTCTAGCCTCAGTCATTAGACAGAACTGTAAATAAAATGAGATTTTTGTTCATAATTAATTCATAATGAATCAACTTCTAAGTATTTTTCTTTTTGTCTTCTCAGGAAGATCTTCAACCTGTAAGTCTTTCATTTCTTGGTTTGGCCGCCGTGCCGATCTTTTCCTTTTCCTCTTTCTCTAAGCTTGCATTGAAGGTGACTTAATTTCCATTTATCTAATGTTTCTTTAATGAAAGGCTGCTTAGTTTTTATTGGTCTCAATGAGGATAAACTTATTATTTCATGTCGTTTTCAGCTGAAATGCATTTTGGTGCGCTGACTTTTCCTCCTGCAGGTCTTCCATAACAGTAGCAAGTGCTCACCTAACCTCGGGGAAAAACTCTTGCATCACCTTAGCTTTACATTACATGCGTACCACATGAAATGCCACTGTTTTTGAGCAAGTGCTCGCTTAATCTCGGGAAAAATTCGTGCATCACTTTAGC
>BSAI01000207.1:1628562-1656040 GCA_036245035.1 Adrianichthys oophorus
TGTTTTTTGACCAAGTGCTCTCCTAACCTCGGGAAAAACTCTTGCATTACCTTAGCTTTACATTGCATGCGGACCACTTTAAATGCCAATGGTTTTTGAGCAAGTGCTCACTTAATCTCGGGAAAAACTCTTGCATCACCTTAGCTTTACATTACATGCAGACTATATTCAATGCCACTGTTTTTTGAGCAAGTGCTCACCTAACCTCGGGAAAAACTCTTGCATCACCTTAGGTTTATATTACATGCGGACCACTTCAAATGCCTGTTTTTTGACCAAGTGCTCGCTTAATCTCGGAAAAAACTTTTGTACCACCTCAGCTATACATTAAAAGCAGACCAGTTTAAATGCCAAATTTTTCGAGCAAGTGCTCGCTTAACCTCGGGAAAAACTCTTGCATCACCTCAGCTATACATTACATACGTACCACCTCAAATTCCACTGTTTTTTGAGCAAGTGCTCGCTTAATCTCGGGTAAAACTCTTGCATCACCTGAGCTATACATTACATGCAGACCACATTCAATGCCACTGTTTTTTGAGCAAGTGCTCACCTAACCTCGGGTAAAACTCTTGCATCACTTTAGCTTGACATTACATGCAGACCACATTCAATGCCACTGTTTTTTGAGCAAGTGCTCACCTAACCTCGGGTAAAACTCTTGCATCACCTGAGCTATACATTACATGCAGACCACATTCAATGCCACTGTTTTTTGAGCAAGTGCTCACCTAACCTCGGGGAAAAGTCTTGCATCACCTCAGCTATACATTACATGCAGACCACATTCAATGCCACCGTTTTTTTGAGCAACTGCTTGCTTATTCTCGGGAAAAATTCTCGCATCACTTTAGCTTTACATTACATGCGTACCACATTCAATGCCACTGTTTTTTGAGCAAGTGCTCACCTAACCTCGGGTAAAACTCTTGCATCACCTCAGCTATACATTACATGCAGACCACATTCAATGCCACCGTTTTTTTGAGCAAGTGCTCGCTTAACCTCGGGAAAAACTCTTGAATTAACTATTCCTTCTAATCTTAGAAGATGGTGAATTGGTGAAGTAACCCTTTTTCATTGAGTTTTGATGGTTTTAATTTACTATTGTCTTAGTTATGTTTTAGCCTATGTGTATAAAATCGATTTTATAGTAAAATTATCAAACAACTATAACAAAATAAAACTAAATTAAAAGCTTAATTTCTAGTGTGCATGAAAATAAAATGTTATCTCAATATCACATGATAGTTTTTTGTGGCAACCAAAAATACATGTTTAAATAAACAAACAAAATAGAACCGTTGTTTAACTAGAACACTAAGGAGTGGGTTTTAATCGCAAATTAATGAAGTGATAAGTGTAACTGTTTCTAAGTGATGGAACCATTACGCAAGTATGCCATAGAAAAAATTAATACATTCAAATTAAATTAGTGGTTAGCTAATGCAACCACAAGAAAGCGCGTTCCAGTGCTTTCATGTGCCAGTCCCAAGTCCGGAAAAATGCAGAGGGTTGTCGGGTGAGTATCCGATGTAAAACATTAACCACGTCAAACTTGATAATCAGAAATGGTAAGCCACTGTAGTCCTTTAAAATGGCCGTGTAAAGAAATAAATTTGAATTTGATCTTTAGACTACATCAGCAAACGAACACGAATGTATGCAGAACATGACGCTATTTAGAGTACTTAAAAAGTCAAAGTTTAAACAGTGGGCTGAAGAAACTTTTCTTGCAGCCTCACAGTCCAACATGCAGAACTTTGAAAAGCATCATTCCACCTGAAGAATGAAAGTTTAAAGCCTGTTTTTCAGATGCAGATTTAAGTATTAACTTTTGTTTTGGTGACAGTTACTCTGGTATTTACATAAGAGGACTGAAGCAAGTTTACATAAAATTAAGTTTTATTACTATTTTAATGTCTTAAATGTTCAAAAATAAAGTTGTAACTGTTAAATTACAGTTCTAAAGAGTCATAAATTTAGAACTTTAGGACTTTTTCTAGAAAACTAGCGTGTTTTATAGTTGTACGTTTATGACTTTAAATGTCAAATTAACGATTTTAAAACTCATACTGGTGAGAAAAAGTCCTACATAAATGAGAAAATGCACCAAAGTTGTCTGTTTGAGTTGTGCTCAAAGATGAAAGACGTGGATCATTTTCTGAATCTTTTTTCCCACATAGGTTTCAAAAACAAGTAATTCTAAACCTTTTGGCCGCTTAAATTCAAGTTCATTATTAGCATAAAAGCATTGTCAAACATATGCAGAAAACTGGGCTTCTTCAGACAGAAGCATCGTTTCTTGCAAGACTTGGAGATCTTGTCTTTTGTGGAAGAAAGGATTGGATGTGGACAGCTGCATGGATATCGATGGTTTCATCAACAGGCACTTCAGAGATCATCTACAAACAAAACATTAATAAGCTGTATGTCAAACAAGTTTTCAAACATTTGTTACATTATCAATAAATATTCAGCTTTCAAGTCCAACACAGTTTGACCAATTTCATTTTTTTACCCTAGAACCTTACAGTTTGATTCTCCAGATCTCCAATAAGTACGAGGAGCATCTGGAGTCCTGGCCAAAAGGGAGCAGAAGTCGAACCCTGGAGGTCAAGGTTCTGTTGGAAGCAGATCTACAAGGCGGCATTGGATCATCTTGATGTTGCTGTTTTCTATTGAATACAAGTAAACCAGACACATGAGAATAACCAGACGGAAAATCAGATGGTTAAAGATTGGACAAATGTTATCGTGAAAAATCTGATTAGTTTTGTCTTTTAGGACCAACGCTGAAACTTGATGCTGTTTGGGATCTGCTGTTGTGGAACACAAACTGTCCGGATCTTCCATCCTTCTCCCAGAAACCACATGGAGATGTTATTTATCAGCCTCAACGGAGTCTCTGCATCACACAATCGACTTAATAAAAACTAGAATATGGAAAAGCATCTATTGTAAAATCATATCAATGAAATTTATCTCAAAACAGGAAAACCCGATTTCTGTCTTATTCTCCTGCAGGTTTAAACATTACGATGTTCTGTCTGCTCTTTAGAAAGATGGTTAGAAAGCTGCAGGATTTAGCCTGTTCCTGAACAGCTGACCAACACCATATGTTCTCCAGTCCT
Source organism: Adrianichthys oophorus (assembly GCA_036245035.1). Lineage (NCBI taxonomy): Eukaryota > Metazoa > Chordata > Actinopteri > Beloniformes > Adrianichthyidae > Adrianichthys > Adrianichthys oophorus. The sequence continues at coordinate 1,631,697 of BSAI01000207.1, forward strand.
TGCAATCTTAATATTTCAGGATTGTTGACTTGGAAATACTGAGAATAGTTTGGAACTTCTTGAAGCCAATTCAAACTTCTTTTTATGACTTCCCCTATTCTCAATGTTGCAGATTACCACTCTTATTTGTTCTTTTAATACGTTTTTTGTATCTTTCTAAGGCTCTGAGCCTTCGGGGTGGGCGGAGCCTCCTGCACCACCTGCTCCGTGATGGCCAAAAATGCCAGAGCAATGCCTGCTTTCGATTTGAGTGTCCAATTACCAGAAACGTTTCAGTGACATCAGTCACTGGATTTTTCGCTTTCGAGAAACTACTTTGCTAAGTGGGTCTGGGGCGTCGCAGAAGTGACTGAGTTAGCCACACTATATCAGAAAATATTGGAGAATTTCAAAAATCTCTAAGCAAGCTTCTTTAGAAACTTTGTGTGAATGAGATATTTTGCTATTGAGGATGACTCAAAGATGAAGAGTAGACATGTCTTTCTGAGCCATCTGAGGATCCAGAGTTCAAGTTTCAAGGTAGCCAGTCTTTGGACCGGTCAGTCTTCATGAACCAAATGCTGAAACTGGATTCTGTGTGAGCTGCTGACACAAACTGGTAATTAAAGCTTTGGAGGACATGCAGTTTAAAAAAATATGGAAATTAAGTAAAAAAATTAATAAATAAAAAAATAACTTTTATCACTCAAATATTTTTGGTTTTTAAATACTTAATGTAAAATCCTTTGTAATGTCTTCGCACACGAAATGTGCCATACAAATATACTTGCTGTGCCAATGAGTAAGAATCTAAAGGGTAAGTTAAGTTAATAGGATTTTTTGGATGCTACCCTAGAAAATACGCAAGCGCAAATCAAACACCAATTTCCAGAACTGCTATATGATTATATTCCAGTAATTGTATATTTTGAATGGTAAAGATTGATTTAGAAAGAGCATATTAAACAACCTTTTCTAACTAAGGTTTTGTTCAAACTGTTTGAATATGGTAAAAAAATCTACACAAATATTTTGTTCACATTTAATGATTTTTCCTTTTCTATGGGACATATTTCTGCTCTCCATCAAAATTAAAAACCAGCTTTTAGAAAATTTCCAACAGACTAAAGATTTGGAATTTTCAATTGAACTTTGGATGTTCTTTCAATATGCAGCAAAGCTGTTACTCAAAATGCTTCACAATTGAATATGAAAGTTTCCAACTTCATTGCTACTTTTAGTTAACTGAGTGTGTCCAAATTCAGGTACTGCATCCTTCCGTGGCCTTCGCTGTCGACCTTGGCCGGGTCTTTCATAAAGCTGTTAGACCGGATGTTAACTGCTGTGAAAGATCACCATTTTCTAAAGACATTTGTTTTTTGTTTACTCTGTGACGGAGAAGCTCCGTCCCTCTGTCTGAGCAGAGCACATCCACATACACGCACACCTACATGCTAGCGCGCATCCATTTCATAAACAAATTTTGCAGTTTTTAAACCATGGTTCTTTGCTCATTTTCCTCCCTTTCTTGCCGTTTTGACCTCGGGTGCACACTTGGTCATCAGTAGTTCTCCACATACATGCACACACACAAACGTACTCACTGCAGCCCTGCAGCACAGCGTCTTAGCCACGCCCCCTCCTTCACTGACAGCCAAACCGGGGGGTTTTGTTTTTCCAGTTTATATAGTTTTGATGTAAGTTTTGAGACAGCTGTTTCTAATTGAAATTGTTTGGTTTCTTTACTTTTTATGGTAAAGATTGGAGGGCATTAAGGGTTGAAAGTGTTATTGAAATAAATGAGCATTTAATTGTAAAAGTAAAGGAAAAAACCTACGTGAAGGGTAATATTTAAACTATATATGCTTGAGACTGAATGACTTTGAGAAATGTGCCTAATTAGGTGGGAGTGGCAATGAAAGGTATATAAGGTGATACCTCACGCTCACCAAGGGCCAGTGAGGCAGTGAGCAAGCGAGCAGCTGAGCTGGTGAGACAGGCAGAAGTGCTAGTCTGATGCCAAAAACGAAGACTGTCAAATGTCACCTGGATTTTGAGTTTGCCATTTTGTCCTCATCTCTGCTTTCTTTTGTTTGTAAATCCTTTTTTTCCCCTCTTTTTACAGATCCGAAAAATGATCCGAACAGTGACTCTAAAACCTCTACACGATCCGACCATGGGTTTTATCTGCTACACTACTAATGTTTATTTGGAGCTACTTTGGTTTCAGAACAGGCGATGTTCTACAAACAGGTACTATGCTAAACATCCTGGAAACCATCAATTTAAATAAAACCCTCACAGTGAAAGGAAAATGAATTCGTATTTTTGTTTTTCTGTCAGTTTATCGCCAGTGAGTTGCAAACACAGACATTGCATATCACAGATATGCAGGCCTAATTTTTGGGTGGGTGTGTGTGTTTGTGAATATAAATAAGGATTATATTTTTATATATATATAACTATATTATATATAACAATCCTGAACACTGTAAATCATGAAGAAGTGAGAAAGATGCCTTTCTATAACGTGCATAAAACAAATATTCTTCACCACACACGAGCATTCTTTGTATTTTTCTTAGTTGTCCCACTTTATATTTGCCTTATGGATATGGAAGAAATATAGTTCCATCAGAATCCAACTTTTTTACAATTAATTTTTATAACTGAATTTTTTTAACATTGAAATTTTAACTTTTTTCACATTGAATTTTTATTCTGTATAATTGTGTATATGAATTTGTGAATTTTTTATTAAAATTTGGCAGAAGAAAATTCACCTGCCAAAATTCATTTGCAGAAATTTGTCTGCAAAAATTTGCTTGCAAATGTGGTGAACTCTTCATGACCCAGACAAAAGCAATCCGTACCAGATCGAGTCGAGCAGCTCTTGGCCAATCAAATAAAGTTCCTTTGTATCACATGACACCGTTAGCAAAGGTAATGAGTAGTAACAGTTAACTACCAGTAGGTGGCGGTAATGCACATTCAAGCTGTTTGCCAGACTGCCAACACAATCTTACGGAAGAAGACGATGACGTAACATTTAACTGGTTATTTAGCTTGGTTAAGGTGAGTTTTTTTTTTTCTCTCAAACAGGTTTACTGAAAACAAAGTACTAATTGACAGCTCTGCTTGGCCATCTTTCTGCTGAATGACTGACTCCAGTGATTCCACATTGAACACACCTGGTTTAGGTAGTTGGCATCAAGCAGTCCAGGGAGAGTCCAGGGCCCCAGTTAAGCAGAATGAACTACTGTGGTAATACAACCCAAAATGTGAGGTCCATGTATGTGAAGGGAGGTCTGAAGAGATTAAACATGACAGATGCTGACAATCCAAACAAAGTAAATACTGTTATGCTAAGACAAACTCATTTTCTTAAAAGATTTTGTCAAAAGAGATTTACATGACTACATGTACACTACAAGTATTTTCAATTGTGAATTTTAACACATCTTCGTAAAAATGGAATGTGTACAAATATCTATTGATTAAAATCTATTTTCTTTTCCTTACAATTACAGTTTGGATTATCTGTGATGGTCATGTCCATTTGGCATCAGAAAGGACAGTTAAACAATACCATCACAGCACCTTGAGCCCAACAGGGATCCACGTCTCCTGGTTCAGCTGAGGCGGATGGCGGTGGAGCGGGCTTTTACCTTTTTTTTTATTTTCAAAGCCTTCTTTTTCCAAGGAAGAGCAGCTTCAGATTTTAACATCACTGTGGAGGACGTGAATTGTTGACGTCAGGAGTCTGGAACTGGTCATTGGGATGAGAAAGAACATCCAGTGGCTGCAGAGTGCTCACGCTGGCACTGAAATTATTTTTTTCCTAATTTTCACTGACATTTTTTTCATTGGATAGACATTTACTCTTTAGGATAATGTATTAGGTTCTTAAAATGTCTGAAATAGACAGGATTATCATAGATTATGCTTTGTTATTATGACCTTCACAAAAAGCTTTTCCTCTTATGTTCATTTTAAAGTTGATTTATTTGTTACTCTACATGATTGAAAAAAAATATCATCACTGTTTTCCTCTGTGGCAGACAGCCAACATGTCAGGTGATTGTTTAAAGAAGTCTTTACTTTTTTAAATGAAGGAAAAATTCACAGAACTATCAGTGGTTAATGCTTGTTTTGAATATAGTAATTATTTAAAAAAATAAACCCATATTGTACAGATATGAATTAACCCATATTTCCTTTTGTTTTACTGCATATTAAAACATCAATATGAATAAAAGGAGACCAGTCACTCAAATATGTTAAACTTTATTTTTTATTGAGTCACACACTTCAGCAGGAATCATCTACAAATGTCACATTTAAACATTTTTCTACTTTAAAATTTTGAATGTTGGATTGTCTTGGTTTATATATCCACTCACCACGACAACATGCATGCCTAGAGAGGAACATCTGAGACAAATGCTCAAATTGAAAAAAACGTCCAAGAAATAAACAATTAAACATGTTCAACTTTGTCAAAAATTAAGTGTTTAAATTACATGAAATGTTCCTGTTGGAGTAGACTAAATGTTTCTGTATGTCTTAATAGTTTAACTTTAAAAATCTGGATCACATGTGTGCTGTTAGTCACTTTACATGGAGATTCTGGTGTTACTGCAGCATATCTGAATCCTGCTACTACATTTTATGACTTTGATTAAAGTAAATAAAAATACTGAGAAAATGTCAATGTTTTTAAAATTAAAAATAAATTAAAACTAAAGATATTAATGGAAAGACATTTTGAAAACAAATCACTCAAATTACGGGAATTAACAGAAATGATCGTAATATATCCATCTGCTACACTATTCAAACATGTCTTTGTTTATTTAATACTTAGCTGTTATCTTAACTTGTAGCTGTTTATCTAGATGTGTTTGTTTATTGGACATATACTTGTTATTCAACCATGTAGTTATAGAATGAATTAAGCTCACTTTTCTTTAATAGTTCTAGCACATCACCTGTTCGTCCGGGGTTGAGGATCTCTCCTTCATGTGGGCAACCCTGAGGTTCTTAGTCCCCCCCCCCCCCCCCCCCCCCCCCAAAAAAAAAAAAAAGATAGGGTTTTTCTTTTGAGTTTTTCCTCACCGTGAAGGAGGGTGTAAGGGCAGAGATGTTTATTCAGCTTAGTCTGTTTTACAACCAGCTATTGTTTACTTTTACATGTTTAATAATTTTTTTTTGGCTTCTTGCAATATATTGATAATCAGTCCAATGAGACGGCTATGGCTGTGATATTGGGAGACTGGACTGTGACTGAGCTGCTGACCTCTGCAGACACAGATCATTGCGGCTTTTGATGAACAGTGTTGGAAAAAGATCAGAGCAGCTCTGGCAGAAGCTCATCTCCACACGGGCAGGTTGGTCGCCTAACCTACAAGGCATGACCTGACAAAACTGATCTTTTGAAAGCACCAACTTCATATCAGCAGAAAATAAATTTAAGTTCAAATGTTTGATAGAACAGTAACTCCATGGTGAATGACTGCGGAGCACCTGGATCACCGCATCATAACGCCACTGTTTTTATTTTGGTTGAGCCACATTCAGGATTGTCAGTATCATCAGTGTTCATCTGTGAAGATTGCTTCAGAGAAAATGTAATGTGTGGATGTTTGGCCAGCAGATTGTCATCTGCTCTAAGTTGCTAAGAAGTATGTCCAGAAAGCAATGGAATGTTTTTGAGTTCCAAATGGGGCTAAAAATAGCAGAAATTGTCAGGAAATCAAAGGTTTATAGTAAAAAGAAGGTAGGAGCACCTTGACAAAAAAAAAAGAATTTACAGCTGTTTTTGTCCAAATCTTGAGTGTTTTCTACTTTGATATTAATAAGTCATAAATTGGTCGAGTAACTCTTCTACAATCTAGCAACTGACGTGTACTAATGTTCTCAATTGGGGAAGTCACATTATCGTTTTAGCTGTGGTCCTATCCCCGGTCAGTGTTAGGAAATCGGCTTACTTTTGCTCTTCATCTTCAGCGCAAAAGACTAGATTGATATTTTTGGACTGACCTCTCTTCATGGATTCACAGCTGGAAGCTAAAGACTAGACTCTCTGTGTTAGCTGCTGACTTCTGCAAACAAAGAGAAAAAGCAGAAAAACCTAGACATTACTGGTATTCGTTTTTTACAAACACTTCATTAAATTACTAGACAAAAAGTTACATTCAACATTTTTGAATGATGTATTTAATTTCCTAGAATCTAACATGTCCGCTAACCGTTGTGTTACAGTGAGGCAAATAAGTATTTGAATACCCTGTGATTTTGATAGTCCTACCACTTAGAAATCATGGAAGGGTCTGAGATTCTCATCTTAGATGCATGTCCACTGTGAGAGACATAATCTAAAAAAACAAATCTGGAAATCACATTGTATGATTTAACTATGTCCAGAGATTCAAAGTTTCAAGACTTGAATGATGGCGACATCTTGTGGACAACTTAAGCCACAGTGACCTCTAAAGAGCCCAACTGACACAAGCACAGTAGGTCTGTTTCAATCCCATGACAGCAATAAAAGTCCTTAAGTGTTTGTGGTCATTAAAGTGTTTTGCTCATTCAAACCAAGCAGTCGTTTCATTATTATTAAATCAAATATTCAAATGCTCTAAAACACATTCCAGATTAAAAAACTTTAACATAGTGTGACTGACAGGAGAACAACTCAAAACAGAAAATGACCAAAACCATAACCAACATGCACAGTCCTCACTGTCGCCTGTTAGGACTCCAAAAGTCATGCAGCCTCCCACATCAATGGGCCTAATGGTTAAATTGTTATCTAATTGCTGTGAAAGTAAATTGATTTAGTCATTTTTCCTTCAAGGACCTATTGAGAGCATTTAAAGTGTTGAACATTGTATTACATTTTGTAATTACCCATTGTAGGAGCCAAAATTATGTTTCTTTCCTCATTTCATTGTAGTTTTGGATGTGTCACCTTTTTTTACTTGTTAATTATCCACACCTGGGTTAGATAAGCACCTGCTCACCTGGCCTCTGGAAGGAGGAGAGGAGCGCTTGGGCTGTTTATTTCTGTTGACCACTAATATCTGTTTTATTTATGCAATTCTTTTTTTTGCTGGCACCCTTTTTTGCTCATGATTAATGGATCTCAATTCATACATTGTCATCTTTCTCCCTGTGATTTAAATTAAAATAAACAAGGCAGAACAATGGAATGGACTGCAGCGTGTTTATAAGACAGAAGTACGTCAGACACACAAACTGAACCCATCAGAAAGTCGCCTCTACGCCCATATTTGTTGCTGTTTTCGGTCTCTTGACACAGAAGCTCTGGAACAGGAGAGCTCCAGAGGGTAAAGGAAACAGCTGAAAAACACAGGGCACAACTTGAGGTTTTACAGTTGCAGCGGCACTGTTTGTTAAACTTCTGTTGTTTCATTGTTTAAAATTAAATAAAACGTTCATCATTTCAAAAGAGCACCCACAGTTGTAGGTTTAGCCCTGAAAGCAGTCTGAACAAATGTTTTGAAGCTTATTATCAGATTATTTGGCTCGCAGAGCAGCAGGCCGGTCGATCCTTCCACTCAGACTGATGGGTAACAGAGTTATCCAGTAGCAGGCAGGATTGGCAAACTGTCCTAACATTGATTGGTTTCCCTCCTCTCTGATGCTTGCCTCCATAAAGCCTTTCATTTGTTCATGAAATATTGATATTGGCAGCTACCTGCTCTTAGAGACTGGCAGATTCAGCTTGATGGAAAGAAGGATGTCAGAAGCTGATGTTCTTTATCAGCTTAAATGTTCCTTTTCAGTCATGACAGCATGGTTTGAAACGTTGAGGCCTTGACGCCTGAATTTATTTCCAGCAGTGAAATAAAAAAAAAAAAACATGTTTTGTTTTCAAGTAGATCCCAAATTAATGTCAGTTTGGAGCAGAAGTAGTTTGATGCATATTTGCCAGCTGTCCTGACTGTGCCTTTTGTTCTGCATGGTGATAGTGCCCTCTGTTGGCAGGGCATTTTCAGTGCTGTTTTCTCCACGTCTCCACGTTACAAAAGCACACTTTAAACCTCAAACCACAGACCATTGAAGCTCTGGCTTCAGCTCCTCCTTGCAGTAGATCTTTATCAGTCCATGCACAGCTCTTTAGCATTCCAATAATGACAGCCAGGATTGATGGGTTACCGCAGCCAGAGCCTTTCATGCAGGAGAAAAGCCTTCAGGATCAATAGCTGTGACCTCCCTGAAGTCCACACAACCACTAATGAATCCAGTGGCTTAAGTGCAGGAAATGAAGATAAACTAAAGGAATTCATCATAATTTGGTTAAAACTGATCAGAAAGCGATTCTTTTTTTTTTAGGTTTTTAATGCATCTTGTGGAAAAAGTTAATAAACAAATCAAAGTTTGAAGCTTTTTTTGGCGTTTTGTTTACTTATTTTAATCATTTGTTTCATTTTGTCTCATTTTCATTACAAATTTCTTCCATAAAACTGTGAAACAACATGTCAAAAAGAAACATTTATTTAATTTGTTATATTTGCTGGCTGAAATGTTGCATTAGGTCCAGTGTTGACCTTTGCTGTGACATGCAGCGCTTTTCTCTGCTTTAGAATCCGCTGGAATTACGTTGATTGGTTGAATAGTTGAATAGTTGAAAAGTTATGGTATATCATAGTGTCTTTTTAAGGTGTCGCGTGCAACATCTCCAGGGTTAAGGGGTTAATAATTGCATGAAAATGATATTCCTATTTTGAAACATTGGAGACCTTAAAAACCAAAGCAAAGGCAGTTTCTGGTTTTTACTGTGATGCTGAACATTTAGCTCACGTCTGCCACACTTCTCTTTCTGTCTGTTGCCTTTTTTGGTTTTCAGAGGAATTATAAACTCCTATTGTAAAGATATTTAGGTGTCAGTCACCAGTCGGGATATATATATATTTTTAAGCTTGTCCTGTCCAACAGCTAAACAAACAGAGCTGAAAGCCTCTTGTGTTAGACATATTTTACTGTTACAATCGAGAGTTATAAATCACCTGACACGCAAGGTGTATATTTGTATAAACCCCTTTTGTTATTTAAGCTAAACTTTATATTAATTTTGTTTGTGTCCTTTTTGTTGGACCAGACTGAACCCCAACACCCCCCCACCCACCCACCCCCCCCCCCACCCCCCCACACTCAGGCCCGGGAGACCACGTGGCCCCCCATGCTCGCCCCACACTGACGCCGGACCAGACCCCCACTGACCAGCGAATTATTTTCACAGTCTCATTTTCAGAAGTAAGACTTGTCAATTTCTGAGGCTCTGCCTTTCGCTCCTTGTGGGTGCCGCCCATTTAATGACGTCATCCTAGAGCCAACCTTGGCAGCGTGTCTGTGTTTTATCCACAAAAACAAACTATACCTGAATCCGAATGCATTCCCATCCCAAATGGCATCTCCCTACCCCTACATCTTGCCCTCCAAGAAAAGAGATCTGGAACAACTGTGTTTTCAAATGCAGATGTTACTAACCCTAAATGTCATCAAACTTGCAGAACAAAAGGTCATCTACGTTACTGCCAGCTCTCATAAAATGCATAACATTTATAATCTTAAACAGTCACGAAAAAGCAAAAAGTTCCCCACTTTGTGATGTCACAATGTGAGGACTCGTTTTGGTGGATTGGGAGGGACTGTTGCTCAGAGAGCAGGGTTTTAGAATGCATGAATGAATCAAAAATATTATTGAAACAAGGGAGGATTGGTTTTCCCTTAAAGAGTTGATCAAGACTGAGAGATGTGACAGTATATTGCCATTTTGTGAACAATCGTGTATTTTTCTCATATACTTTTATTTAGGTGAAAGTAGAAAATCACATTATTTGAAAAAAGCTTGCAGCTACTGACTTTTATTATTTGTGTTATACACAATGAAGAAGTAGCTTTGGTCGTGCTCATATGGTAGACCTCAATGACTCAGCAGCCCATCACAATATAATTATAAAAAGGTATTTGTGTGCCATAATGCAGACACACATTGATCTTTCCATTTCTTCCTTGAAAATACATTTTCTGGTTTACTTTGCTGTGGAAATCTTTGAGGTAAACCTGTGGGACACAAAGGGCACTAATTTCAAACATTCACCAACAACTCTCCTCTTCATCTCTTGACTTCACTTGAGGGAAACAATCAAATATATAATTAAGTTCTGATTGGTGATTAAAAAATATCTCCAAGATGGATTTCACCAAAAGATTTCAATGAGTTTCATGATTCACCCAAAATTTTCTTCATAGATTATGTCAATTGATTTATTTTTCTTAGCCTTAACGAAAGCGCAGAGGTTCTTGGAACAAAAGGTTTGCTAAATCGGCAGCTTTGTGATTCAACCATTTGAAGCTGTTACCATGGCAGCACTGTGTTAACTGACACCAGGCTTGCTTTGATTTTAAAACCTTTGCAAGTAATCATGAGGCTTAAGGCATGAGCATGAGGAGAAAATAAAGTAACATTTTGTTACAAAATCAATTCCTCCTGATAAAAAATGACCTTACTGTAGGGGTCCAGGCAATAGTAAGCTGTCTTGTTTATGTATCAACAGGGCTTCTGATGCATCATATCCCTGGTCTGTGTTTCACAGAAACACTGCATGAAACCTGACAGGCTTGAGTTATGAGTCAGAAGCTAAAGACTCCAGATTCACTGAGATCAGGAGTGACAAGCATCAGGACTGCACCTCCTTAGAACATCCTGCCAAGCCAAGCATTTTGCTGCTGCCTGCAGCTCAGCAAAGGTTATTCATAGACTCTCAAAGCTGATCTGCGGCGGAAAATGCTGACTTTTGTGTTAATTCTAATTAAATTAGAGTCTCTACTGCTGATGCACCAGCTTGTTTTAAAGCCTGCAGCCACAAACAGCACTGTAGTAAATCACATTTGTACTATGGTCATCAGATTACTCGTGTTTGCACATCCAGTTGTGCCAATAACTGTCATGGATGATCACAGACTGACTGCACTGGTTCTGCTGAAACTCATTCGAACGTAGAAAGAGCAAACATTTTTACATTTTTACCCACTTCATCTGCCTCAGTTTCAACAAGCCCCGTCTCCTCAGTAGAAGAGGTATAGATTGAAAGAAAAAAAGAATGAGATGAGTTTACTTATTGATTATTTATGTTGATGAGGCTCTTTTTCAAAATATGTTCAGTTCGGTAATTTTTTTGTATGGAAGCCCAGAAATGACAAAATAATGGGAAGGCGCATTCAGGTCATCTTAGCAGAATGGTTGTTGGCATCACTGGACAGCAATGTCTGTTTTCCTCCAGACTTTTCTGCAAAGTTTGGCATGGGAGGTAGTACTCTGACCACCCCCGCGGACAGAAAAAGCTTCCAAGGAGATTAACAAATAAACTGGCAACAACACTGACGTACAAGAAGTCGATTTGTATTTTTTTTCATGGATGAGCTCAGGATGATGGGCAACTCCCCCTCTGAAAATAAAAAACCAAATAAAAGACTGCACCTAAAACACGAGCATGACAACATTTTTTCTCTGCTGTCAATGCGGCTAGCATACAGTCTCAGGGTGCTGGATTTGGGATGGTATCCTCCATGTATGGTGAGGAGCTTTTGTGTCTTAACATCTGTGGTCTGTATCTCTTCCTTCGCCTATCTTGTTATTCCTGTAGGGTATCTGATGACTGGTTGTTGGCTGTTGATTGTCTGGGTCTTGTTCTTGCCATTGAGCTGGCTTCCCAGAACTTGCCTTACTCAATGGAGGTATTTGGCTGTTATGGCTTTCCTCATTGCCTGCTCCAAGCTGCCATTTGCCTGTGGAATTCCTATGTAATTGTAACTGTCCTCAATGTCTGGTAGTCTTCCTTCTGGGAGCGAGACCCCTTCAGTGTGGACTACCTTGCCTCTCTTTGTCACCATTCAACTGCATTTCTCAAGCCTGAATGACATCCCAATGTCAGTACTGTAGATCCTGGTGGTGTGGATCAGGGAGTCAATGTCTCGCTCGCTCTCAAATCAAATGCTTGAAATTTTTGACAGGTTTCGTGTAGCCTGCTTTCAAGTGGCAAGGGTGTGGGCTTCCAACAAACTGACTGCTGATTAGAAATATGGTTTCCACAGAAATGACTGAGATTTACTTGAACCAATGCCTGCTTACTGTCAGTTTATGGCTCCAGCATGGCAGTACTCGAATGGTGAATTGACTTCATTTGGTTGGAGTATGTCATTTTCTGTGGGTGATGCATCACTTGGTCCAATTTGCATTTACAGTCAATGGTTATGGTTTAAAGGGCCTACATCACGTTATCCTTAAATCTTTCAGGGTAAACTATATTCACACATATATATATGTATGATAATATCTTTGACACACTAAAGGACAAAGTTATTTTCGTGAGTCATGTTCCTACCTGGAAGTAAGTCGCCTTGATCTCTGAGGCTCCGCCTTTTGCTCCTTGTGGGTGCCACCCATTTCATGAAGTCATCCTAGAGCCGGCGTTGGCAGTGTGTCTGCGTTTCGCCATGAAAACAAACAACATCCGAACCTTTGCAAAGATGGATTTTATACTGTGTATCTTCCAATTGTGTCCCGTCTGGTCTGTAACTGATGCCAGTTTCCAACGGTCAAGCAGGTGCTCCTTGATGTTAGACAATGGTTTCCAATAGTGGTCGAGCTCCTTTAAGATCTGCCCATATTTCCCGAGTCATCCAGATGCCGGGTGTTTGTGTTGTGGGTCAGTGTAGCAATGGCTAAACAAAGCACTCGTTCAATTTAGCATTTAAACTTTGTGCGATGGCATATGGCAAAGAAAATTCTGGTGGTGAATCTGCACCACATTATGGGGTGGATACTTAACGTATCTGAGAATGGCGCAAGCAGATGGGTGATATGGAGAAGACGGCTGCAGAAAAAGGAGCAACAAGCAACTGATTGCGTGGTGAAGGTGCAAAGAAATTGAGCAAAAAATTAGAAGAACTGGTTTGCACATGGATTACTGAGCAAAGACGGAAAGGTGCAAAAAAATGAAGATTGATGATGCTTCAAAGAGAAAAGAAACGTTCACAGTCAGTGCTAATCAGAACAGATTACAATGTTCTCATTTCAATAGATCCTAATAAGTTCATCTGGTGTTGTCTGCATTTCTTGACCAAATTTCACCACAAAATGAACCCACTAGCCACCCCTATTCTGTCTGTGATGAAATAAAGCCCTGTCTCCAACTGATGTCTCTAATACATGCCGGACCGGCTGCCAAAGTTTTGGAATAAATGCCCAGGATACAATTGGAAGATATACGGTATAGTGCATATAAAAAAAAAAAAGCATTTTGCAGATCACCGCTAGCTCCGTGGAGAAAATGGGTGTTAGCCTGGGGGTGGTGCCAGCAGAGCAGTCTCTTCCTGGATGGGGCTGTTTCCCACTTTGTGATGTCACAATGTGAGGACCTGCTTGTTTTTTTGGATTGGTAGGGGCTGGTGCTCAGAGAGCATGGTTTTAGAGGAATGCTTTGAGACACATGGAGCAAAGTACCGCTTTGGGGTGTTTTTCATGAGGAATTAGCATTATAATACACTAAAAAGGTTAATTTTGCATGACATAGGCCCTTTAATCGCTAATCACTTGTTTTGTTATATTTGTGTATGTGTGTGTTAAATTGATTTCGCTCATTGTTTTTTTTTCCAGTTTTGGTGAGCTCCAATTTGAGGTGATGCCTTGTGGATTTCATGATTAAGTGTAAAAACTTACTTGATCAACTTCCAGGAAACATTAAACTCTGACTCTGTTATACAAAAGTACCTTAGTGTTTTAGTACTTCCTTGGACTAAGATCTCATGGTGATGTTCTTTAATTGTTTCATTTGCCACACATATTTTGTGAGTGTGGTGCAATTATGTGTATTTTTTTATCACAAGAGAGATAACATGAGTAACATGGCAGTAATCATTTTATTCTTTTCGTCATTCTTTTAACACACATTTGTACATCATACATCCCGATCTACGAAAATGAAGGTTTGGACTCATCAAGACATTCTTTCACAGATCTTCGGATGCCACCTCTGCGGAACCTTCTGTGCCAAAGCTTCTCACACAGCAGTTAACATATTACTCAAGTTAATGGATAATTTCTACATTTATATGGTGACATACAGTCATTAGTAAGACAAGATTTTAGTAAAGTATGGTACTATATGTTAAATGTTTATTTATTATTTTATGTATCAACTTTTTAATAAAACAGCAGATTATTTCTAATAACTTACTATGTTTCATATGAGGAAAACAAATTTGGATAAAATGTCTAAGAGAATTTAGCAAACTGTGGTTACATTTCTCCATGGGGAGTAGCAGGGTTGTGTTTGGGTTTGACAGAAACTAATACCTTGACTTTCCTCTTCAGCAGGTAACTCAGGTAAATGGTTTCTGACAGAGTACCCCCCCCCCCCCCCCACATACTTGCTTAAAGCAAACGGTGAAAAAGGAAAAACCTTTTGTGCAACGAAAACATAAAAGCAGCATCTTAACAGTAGCTTTTTTTTTATTATCTCTGGCTTATATTATTGATGCATGCATTTCTGAGACCCCTATGTCATTAGCATGATCCAAACTCTCCTTCAAAAACCTGTTGTATGTAACTTGGTCTATGCTTTCTGCCTTGTAGTTCATCATCCTTCCACTCGAGGCAATAGAAGGGCTTTTCCTGCTCATTTCAAAATGGCGGCTTCCATAAATCTCTCTTTTTGCAGGAAAGGTTTAGCTTGTTTTCAAAACTCATTGATGAAAATAACTCATCTATTGTCGTTCGTTTTTCTAAATAGGTACTTGCTTTATTGAAAAAATGCTAAAATTGTTAATGAATTCTTTGTGAGATAGGAAAATTTGTTGATCAAATTTGAGACAGAGTTAATCAGGCACTATTTTCCTGAACTCATGTCAAAACTTTCGCATTTTAAACTAACATTGTTGGGAGAAAAAACTAACCAAATCACCCAATGGATCATAATAAATCCTATCTTTATCCCATTAAAAAATGATATTGAATTTTATTGGATTTTATCAAAGGGTTTAAAAAACATAAATTTTCTATTAATTCTTTGATGTAGTGGACTTTGCAGGGTTAAAGCAACAACTGCACCAGTCTGTTTCAGTGGAGACCTTCCACTGCTATAAATAGCTGCAGCACAGCTATTTACTAGACTGGCTGCATGGTAGTCTGCCTGTAATCTAGATCTTTCTCCTACAGAGCATTGTTGAAGGAAAAACACTTCAGAGATGACCACCAGCTCTGCAGCAGCTAGAAATCTGCATCAGATTGCAGCAGATCATGCTGTAACGTCATGTCGGAAATGAGCTTCTGGATAAAGTCCCATCAGTTGTCACACACCTAGGTGTGTGAAATTTGTTCTCAGCATTTAAACTGGGGGAGCGGTGAGCTACAATCACAGCCGCGCTTGGGACAATTTGGTGGTTTAACTCCCAATGCAACCCCTTAATGCCGAGTGTCAAGCAGGGAGGCACTGGGTCCCATTTTTAGAGTCTTGGGTATGACCCGACCTGGATTTGAACTGGAATTCTCTTGAACTTTTTCATTGAAATGTACTTAAGTTTGTTTTATCATATTTATCTTAACTAAATGTCGTGACAAAACAAAAGCCTGAACAATAACTGAATAAAAATGGAATGAGGATCTGAAAAAAGCGAACTTCTTTAGCTTTCAATCTCGCCAAGCTGAAATATCAAAAATCATTAAAGCTGCACAAGTTTTTCAATGAGAAATGTCTCTGAAACTTTTGAAAAGAATTTTCACTTATATTAAATGGATAACATTGGTTGGTAGTGGCTAAAACCTGATAATTAGCTTTTAGTCTGTATTTTTTTCTATTAATTTAAAATATAAACGTATATATAAATATGCATTCAATTAATTAATTAATCGATTTATATTCTTACAATCTAATCACATCGATCTGTCTGAGACAAGTTGTTATTCAAATTGACCTATATCATCAAAACAATTGTTTCATATGGAGATAAATCGATTATTGATTTTGGAAAGTACCATTTGGATTGAGGTACGGTAGGTTTACTTTACTATAATGTAAAAAAAGTTTCATCACCGCAGACAACACACACGTGATGCAGCAAAAAATGATCAACCGTCATTCCAGTCCAATGTGTGGAAACACTTTGAATTTTGCAAAGACGTGACCATACAGTGTGGTAGAATGTTCTAATATTGTTCCCTTTGGATTATTCTGACGTGGAAAATGACAGTGAGCTGAACTTTATCATACTAAAATGTGAATAGATCTGACATTTATTCTTGTTTACTTGTTTCTTTGTTCACATATTTAATTTACACGTGATTATCTTGAAGAAATACAAGCAATCTAGAAAGCTTCACCTACACTGTTCACTACCAGGTATTTGTCTGAGTCACACTGGCTGAAGTTTTGGATAAAGATGTCATGGATCTATCTTAGGTCGGTGAATCGGATCTTTCAAAATGAACCAGTATATGAATTGTATGGGAAAGCAGAAATTATGAAATGAATCAAATCATTGATAGAATTAATCAGTACACCCCTAAAACATACACATGAAACTTTTTGCTGCATGTTTCAGGAGGTAATTTCTTGCAGCTGACAGCTCACTCGGAGTGCACGCACACATCCCAGCTCTTGTGCTTCTCCCAGTAGTGACAGTCTTCTGGAAAGCTCCAGGCACATTCAGACTTGCTGTGACAGCTGACCACATGAATGATGAAGCCACACAGCTGCTTCTCCAGCATCTCCACCACCGCGAGGGGGTTCCCCTTCTTCCCCAGACCCTCCATCACACTCTGGATGTCGTCTCGTGGCACCGGCTGGGGACTGGTGCTGTACGATACCGCCAGGATGGTGGTGTTCCCCTGTAGGACCTCAAACCACTTCTGTCCCGCCGCGTGGTGAAAGGGCTTCCCTGCACTATGCTTTTTGAAGATGCTGTCAGGATGGTTAATGAGACGTACAGACCAGCAGACCCAGTCAAACTTTTTCACCAAGAACTCGAGAAGCTCCTCTGGCTGAAGATTTCCTTCCTTCTTTTCCTGCAGCAGGCGCCTGACATCTGACTGAGCCTGCTCTGGGAAAGCAGCAATGCAGGACTCGATGACTGATTTCATCTTGTATTCCATCTCTTCAATCATGTGACTCCACTCCTGGATGTTTTCCTGCTCCTCCTCCTTGCTCTGTGCAGTTAGAGTGCAGTGTCCCATCAGAGCGATCAGCCCCAAGCAGAGGAGCTCCTTTAGGCGAACACAGAAATCCTCCAGGAGACGGCGGTTCTTCCCAACGTAACTGTAAAAGACAGATAGATTTAACACTCATCTCTAAGACATCTGTAAGCAACAGCTACAATCAATCTGAACAGAGCCAAAGATTTACCATTCTACAATCTCCAAAATTGGCTCTGAAGTTCCCATCACAGCATCATAGAGAATCCACAGGTTTTTTTCACCTCCACTTTTAGAAAAGTGATCCAAAAAAAGTTTTTTTTTTACTTCTCTGAACTGCTCTTTTGCCTCCAAGATGTCCACAAACTTCCGAAACTGGTTCCTAATGTTCTCTTCCACTGAGAAGAACTGGGAATCAAGCTTTGCCTTCTTGAGTTCATGGGTCATCTCTTCCTGCTGGCTGGAGAGAAGATCCAGCTTGTTCTTCACTGTTAGGAACTGTTCTTTAACATAGAACACCTCTTGGTTTTGAACTTTATCCAAGGCTAGTTGAACAACCGGAACAGCGACCTCACAAAAGGGGAAGAGGTTACCCACGGTGCTTGCCAGAAGCTCGGTTCCTTTTTCAAACAGGTCCATCATTGCCTCAATTAGCCCTTTCTTCTGGGCCACAGCTTTCTCCAGGGAACCGGACATGTTCTGGAAAACATTGAGATGACAGTAAACCAGGGCTGCTCGGTACTGACCCACAAGATCTTCAAACCTTCTCCTTATCCAGCTGCTCTGCTAACAATAGATTAACAGACAAAATTGGATTGCAGGTTCTGATTAACACCTAATTCAGGTAAAACTTACCTTGGGATAGCTGGAAAACAAACATAAATAGATCTCATGGTACCCCCCACCAATAAAGCTGAAGACTTCATGTGTCCAGATGTATTCCTTCAGGAGTGACTTTCAGTGCAAAACAAAAAAGAATTTTACAATCTAAATACAAAAACAGTTGCATGTGGAGAAATCAGTGTTCGCATTACAAATGGCGCCCTTCTGTTTCAGACGTTTATGCAGGTCTTAGTGAGTCAGACTCAAATCGTTTCTACGCAAATAACACTCACCTTCATCATCTGGAAATATTAGTGGGATTTTAGAAATCTGGGGCCTTGATTGAATTCTCAATTTGGATGAAGGAGTTTCAACTGTGTGAAAGAAGCTTTAGGTCTTCAAGCAGCAGCAATAATGAAAACTGGAATTAACTCAACAAAATGTCAATCAAAAGAAGTCTAGTACTTATACTAGTGCTTATTATTTTCCACTCATTTAGGTCTAGAAACACTGTTGCATCCTTTCAAAAAGGAAAATGCAAAAATTCACTATTTTTAAATTCAGTAAACTTTAACCCAAATTCTTCTGGAAAATCTGGAATTGAAGTGTAGACACTTTCGTTTGGGTAGAATCTCATGGTCATTTTTTAGTCGCTTTGTCATACATTTGACTGAAAACAATTTGCTGCATTGTGACAAGATCGGACATCGAAGGTGTTCCGTTTAAAATCAGGTAAACGGGAATCTTTTTGCTGCTGTAACATGAATAAGCCTTTATTTAGAAAATCATCCTAACCAGTATGAGATCCTTCTTCTTTTAAACATGGACTGCCTGTAAATAAATTGAATGGAAATCTCTTCTAGAGCCAACAAATTATTTCAGAACCAAAAGACATGGAAAAAAAACGGGTCAAAAAGGGTTTATCTAAACTGTTTGAAGCAACTTTTTGGTGAGTATTTTTTTTTTGCACTTTTTTTCTTTTAAAGTTGCATTTCTTCATTTTTGAGTGATGCTATCCATCATTGTTTTCTTTGAATAAATTAAGTTACAAAATAAAAGCAAAGCCCATATGGTTAAATGTTAATGTACTTAAACTTCAGAGGGACATAAAAGTTCTTTCATTTGAGCAGAAATTTGTTGTTTTTGTTGCAGCACACAGAACAGCTCCAGAATGTATCGTTTAACATTTTTTTTCATGTAAAAATCCATGACTTTAGGTTTGTTTTTTTATTTGAACTTTTGTTTCGTTTCAACTCCAGCTTGATGTTTCTTGTCACGCCTGCTTTTTTGCATTTTTGAATAGATGTTCTTGTTGATCTCAGTGCATTCATGGAGGTTGGAAGGATGTTGTTTCTGCCTGTTTAAGGTGCTGGCATGTACCTTAAAACATGACTGCGTGTACTGTTGGATTTTTTTTTTCCTGGTCTTGATACACAATCTTACACCTGGAACTTGGATATTTCCAGGCCAACCTCCTTAATTAAGATTCTTATGAAGTCAGATTTCTAAACTCTTCCTACATCATCTGCTCTTCTGCTGCAGCATGGTGATATTTCCAGTGATGCCAAAAGCCACCAGTTTCCATGTCAGTTTTTCATCATGAATAAATGAAGCAACATAAGGGGTTTGTTTTGCAATACAAAGCAGGAGCACCAAAATGTACCTATAAGGATTTACATTCTAATTCAAATAAAAGTGTAAAGATTTGAAACAATTTGTAGTTTTTTTCCTGTAAAGGAATCATCCGAACGTTCCAGTGATGAGTAAAAATGTAAACATTTTTGTCAGGAACTGGTGGCGTAGGACCTGATGGAGATGGGCTCTGTGGCAGGGATTTAATTAAAAAAAAAAAACGTAAACATGAAAGAGACAAAAAGTGACAAAGATTATTAGAGTGAAAACCAGAGATTTAAATACATTGAGAACAATGAACAGAAATGAAAATATCAGTGGATGATGATCCTGGGCTGACTGGCAGGGGACAACTCAGAACAAAACATCACCTAAAAACCAAACAGAACCACTGAGTCCTTACAATTTTTGATCAAATAAAAATGCGACCCTTTTTGGTATGAGACAAGTGTTACATTTAACAGCGAGAAATGCGTCAGGATTGTTTTAGAAAGTCTATTTTAAATCATCTCAGAAACAAGATGAAGGACTGATGTTAGATTGAACAACGATGCACTTGTCCTTTCATGATCTTGATCTGTACCCATATCACTTTAGAGAAGAGAAAAACAAATCCAACTAAACCGTGTTTGGATCTCCGGCTTTTTTTTTTCAGCTGAGCAGACCAGGAATGACCGCGCGTCTCCGTCAGATGCTGCAACACCTAAAAGACTGACGGAAAAAAATGTTATTCAGATCTAAAGATTCACATCTAAAGCTTGTAATTAAAAGGAACGTGTTTTATAGCTATGTTTCTTAGATACATATTTTTAAAATGAAAGAAAAAATGTTTCTAGTTTTTCATTTTTGTGCCCACCACAAATGCGCAACGAGGCTTTTTACGCACAGCTCTTGTGACAACCGCGGACACACCTATCTACCCCCTCCCGAATGAAATGAAGACATTAGTTCAGTTTGTGCAAAAAATGAGTTTCTGTACCTGAGTGGAGAGAAAGCAACGCTGGAAACGAGTTGTTTGGGGTTTTTCTTCCACTTCCCGGCTGTTGGTTTGATGCAGAGAGGAGACTGTTTAGAGATGTCTGCAAAAGGCAGACTGAGGAGGGGGGTGAGGAGAGGGAGGCAAAAACGACACCTCTGCGGAGGATCCATCTTCTCTTCACACGGGAGTTTCTGCCTCCAGAAGAAAGTGGATCTAAACACCGAAAGCCTTGTTTTCTTGGACTCCTAATTTCAGCCTTTCTACATCTCCTGTGACAGCTCTTTTGCGCATTTGGCGCAACTGCATCTTCAAGATTTGATTAAAAAAAAATGGCTCACAGTCTGACAGCAGCGCGTTGTTTCTGTGTTTGATCTGAGGCTAAATACAAATTTTCATGTGATTTTGTTTAGATGTACTTGTGAGTATTTTCAAATCTGAATTCTCTGTGTAATAATAACATAAATTTTGTGGTTTCATTAGATCTGAAAGTAACGTCAGAGATTAAATCCTGAGGAGGAAGATTTTTATTCTGAGGAGGCGCCACTCCTGTGCGCGTAACGCGCCTTAAAACATAAAAAAAGTTCAGCTCAGCCTTTTCTTCATTTTCATGGCATTGATGAAGACGATCGTTTGGCTGAGGGTAGCTTTGAATATTATTTGAAATGTATGCATTTATACATTTGTGATGCGCTTCCTTTTTTTGCAGGTGTATTTCTAGGAGGGGGCAGCTTGACTGCGTGGGAAGGCGCAGGCGCAGGAGCTTATGCAGCGAAAGGTGAGATATTTGGTTCTGAACATTTTCTTTACAACAACAGCACGCTGATCCTCACCTCCATGCACCCGCCTCCCCAGCCTCTGAGATGCTGGTCAGACCAGCTTTATCCAGATGCATCCAAATGACTCACTCCACCCCATCACCCACCCACTTCTCCATAGTGATTGAGCCATCTGAGTTGTTTTTTTTTTTTTTTACGTGAGACGGAGACACCCTCAGGGCCCCATAGGAGCTTATGGTGAACAGGTGGAATGAAGACAGAAGTGATGTGTTTATGCCTTCCTGTGGACAAATCATGAACTACGTCCCTTTCCAGTTTTACTCCCTCAACCCACCACTAGAGGGCAGAAATGATTATATAACTGGATCGTTTTTAGATAGAGAGAGAGAGAGCACTCTGCTCCATCAGATATAAAACGAATTAAAAATTAATACGTAAAAAGTGTTAAAATATAATAATCAACACAATAAATTGAGATTAAAAAGTAATTGGACATTCAGTATGCAAGCCCCCCCCCCAAAAAAAAATATATACTTTGCTCTACTGTTTAGTTGAGCTGGCTGGAAAATGGTTAAAGTTGTTATGTGGAATGTTTTTTTCTGTATGCTCATATTGCGCTATTTTAAGAAATTATAAGGATTTCACATATAGTTGGTTGAACTGTGTTGGGAATACTGTGCTATTTTTTCATGCAACTTTCCTGTCATTTAATGAATGGGACCAAAATGTGAAGCTCTACATCTCAAAAACTGCCACAGCTAAAGGTTTGAAATGTACCATTTGACCAATATCTTCAGAATTTACCCAAACTCAATCAAACCTGGCTCTATTCCTCTACCAAGTCATCAGGTATAGCAGAAAATGCATTTGGGCTTAAACTTAAGCCCAAATGCATTTTGATTACAATTTGATTACAGGTGATAACAATCAATAGAATGACTGAGTGACAGCTGTTTATTCCTCTCTAGAGGTCTATTGGATTTTGGCTTCTTGGAGCCAGCAGGTACTTCCTGTTTGGAATGCCCAAGGGGAGGGGTCACTCCAGTGCTCATGTACAGTCAATCCCCACTGGATGCTCAGTTGTACATCGAATTGGTGACAAAACTTCTACTACTTCATTTGTGTGTGAACACTGACTCTCCACCGTTTCTGACACCATGTAAAATGACGGCTCGGTACACTGTTGATTCTGCTGAGAACAGCCTTTATTTTGTTATAACTTTTTTGCCTCACTGCACATGACAATATTCAAAACATTGTTGGGACTCATGCAATGTTGGCATAGGAGTCTTACTGCCATTAAAAGCTGCAGTGCTATTGGCCATTAGGTGGCGCTGCAACTGATTTCATGACCTTTGGTTCTATAAAGCGCTTAAACCTGCATGTTCACAGCAATCAGATGCAATTTCTTTAAAGGAATTGCATCTCTAGTTTTATCTTGAATGTTTTAATCATCTATGGTGTAGTATTTGACCTGTTTTTTTAGGTATAGATTGAAAGTTTGCAGGTTTTTGTCAGAAAGCGTTAATTACATCTTTTAGTGAAGCTTCATGATGCCAGAGATAGTTTTTTTTGTTTGTTTGTTTTTTTACATTCAGAATCATTCTAAGGGGATTCAGCAAACAGCTGTTTAATAGGTATGCCTGATATGTGTGGACATGTGAGCCTCTACCAACAGAAACATCTCTTCTGGCAATCTTCCAGAGCTTTCTCCATCTCCATCAGCACACGCTTCATCTTTTCCTCCCACTCTTCCTTCAGGCTCTCTTTGTCGTTCGCCATCATGGTGATGCAGCTGATGCTGAACAGGCTGAAGAGCTCCCGGCAGAGCTTTATCATGATGTTGCGATCATTGCGAGTGCTGCTTGTACACTGCAGGATGGGTTTGCTCAACATTATTAACCTTCACAAACTCCTCACTTCTCCACTTCATGTGTTCTGGCGGGGCATAGATCATATTTTGGTAATTCTCGAACTGCCTCGTAACACTCTTATTTTGATCAGTGTTTTGAACTTCCCCTCATCCGCCCTCTTGAGAATCTCCTCCATAATCTTTTTGTTCTACTTGAAGAGCTCAAGGCCCTGGTGCATCGACTGGAGCTCCTCCCTTAATTCAGTCACAAAAAAGGGCGTTAAAAACCTTTTCTCTTTCAAGCAGAAATTTGAGACATTGAAACGTTTTCTGGAAGAATGTCTTAACCATGGGTGTCAGGCCTCGAGGGCCAATGTTCTACATGTTTTCCAACCAACTTGCCAGTGAAGCTCCTTATTGGTTAAACACACCTGATCCAGGTAATCAGCTGCAGATACGGCAAGGTTTCTGAGAAACCAGCAGGAGGCTGGCCCTCAAGGTCTGGAGTTTGACACCCCTCATTCCTGAATGTATTTCCAAATATATAAAACAATATGATTTTTTTTCCTTAAGATGATACTAAATTAAGTGAAGTCCTGGATTTGTTGCTGTTCTGTAATTTATTGACATACAGCATGAAGAAGTTTAAAGAACTGAATTGAGCTAAAACTTAAATAAATAGTGAAAAAATAAACAAAAAAAGGAAAAGTTAAAAGTTGAAAATAAAGTTAATTAATCTGCAACAAACGTAAACTGATCATTTTCATTTTAAAAAAGATACATTTTATTGCTAAACCCGGCAAAAAGTTTAAGAAAAACTGTAGGTGTAAACCATGTAAAGTGAAAAAACTGAACTAAGAAGTAAGAATGTCCGCAAAAAAAACGAATGATATACAAACACCTGGTCAGGGAAAACTTAGCGGACTTCAAAAATTGTTGGTTTTGAAATATTCTCACTAAAGTGGATTTTTTATGTCAAGGTTTCCAACAGAGTGACTTCTTGTTTTTTTATATTTAATGGAAAGTATGATGTCTTTTAGGAAATCTGATCTGTGCCAGGCTTTTATTATGGAGGTTGTTCATGCG
>BSAI01000207.1:1656050-1708206 GCA_036245035.1 Adrianichthys oophorus
TAAAGAAAAGACTTCAACAATGATTTGAGTTATAAACGCAGCCGCGGTGCGCGGACTAAACTGCTCCCCCGCAAGAGGAAAAACGAGTTCTGCGTCAAACCATCAGCAGCCGGAGTCTCTTCGTGCGCGGAGGGAGAGTCGCGCTGACTGCAATCAGATTCGTGCGTGTTCGGTTGTGGTAGAGCGGCTTCCCCGTTCGCAGCCTGAGTTCCAGCCTCCAACAGAACCAGGCAGGTGGATTTGGATTTCCGATATCATCCGCCTTCCTGCGTGTCGGCTGCAGCTGCTCCCAGAACTCGCAGAGACTCGACTGCAGTCTACATGGCCCACCATGTGCGCGCGCATTCACAGATCAACTGCAGCTCTGTCCAACTGAACAGACAGAACCTCCTTTATCTGCAGGAGCAGCAGCGCTCTCAAAAGCTGCGCGTAAACATCCTGTTTTTAAACCCTCACTGCTGCAGACGAACGCGCACCGCAACGAACGGACCATCAGCTGCAGCACCATCTCTGTGGTGCGCGGACAGGAGGGGGTGCTCCGCTCTGACAAGGATGACGTGAGGGCGCACCTGTGCGGCATCAGCTGCGCCTGGAACCGCGAAATACGTTTGTGATGAAAGGCAGGTTTTTAGTCTGATTGATCTGACAGGAGAACGCGGGGGGGCTGTACCGGGAAACCCCGGGGGCTCCGCCCGTCCTCCTGCTCCTTCTTTAGAGCCAGTGTCTCCACATTACATGGCTGCTCTTTCTTTGTCCTTTGACCTTTATTCCTCTCCAAATCCTCCACCTGCTTCCACTC
Source organism: Adrianichthys oophorus (assembly GCA_036245035.1). Taxonomy (NCBI): domain Eukaryota; kingdom Metazoa; phylum Chordata; class Actinopteri; order Beloniformes; family Adrianichthyidae; genus Adrianichthys; species Adrianichthys oophorus. The sequence continues at coordinate 1,656,850 of BSAI01000207.1, forward strand.
TGATCGTGTCCCCTCGTTCTCCTCCCCTAATCTTAATGCTGTGTATCAAGCAGGGAGGCATTGGGTCCCATTTGTAGTCTTTAGTATGACTCTGCAGTGGATTTGAACTCACAACCTTCCAATACGTGGGCGGACACTCTAACACAGTCACTCCAGACTTCCACAGCTCCTCTCTCTGGATCCTGTCATAGGCTTTCTCTAAATCAGGGCTCTTTAACCTGAGGCTCTTGAGGCTCTTTCACACTTCCATTGTTAAGAAAAATGTATACAGCGGGAATCGAAATTTGGGAACCCCAGGAAAGATGTATTTTTATGGTGGTGAAAGAACCCAAAGAAAGATTGAAAAATCTCCCAAAGGCAACAGTTTACAGATGAGGCATTCTTTTAATAAGTAAAAAAAAAATTAAAAGGCATTATTTCCATCATTTACCCTTTCAAAATAACAGAAAACAAGCAAATGGTGCGTGCAAAAGTTTGGGCACCCCACAGAATCTATGGTATGCACTCCCCCTTTGGAAAAGCTAAGACCTCAGTGACATGGATTGTTCACAATCATCATTTGCAAAGACCAGGTGATTTCAATCTCAAAGTTTTAAAATAATCTGAGTCATGTGACCCTGTCCTAAAAATCAGCATCATGGCTTCTAATTTGGGCACTAACTTGATGCCATCTATGAAAAAGTTGAAGATAGGATGGCTTCTACAAATGGATAATGATCATAAACACACCTCCAAATCCACGCTGTCTTACATTAAGAGGCAGAAACTGAAGGTTTGGCAGTGGCCTTCCCAATCACCTGACCTCAACATCATTGAAAATCTATTGGAAAACCTGAAAAGAGCAGTGCGTAACAGACATCCCAGAAATCTCAAAGACCTGGAAAACCTTTGGAAAGAAGAATGGATGAAGAAACCTCAAACAAGAATTGAAACTCTTGGCTGCTACAAAAAGCCTTTACAAGCTGTGATACTTGTCAAGGGGAGGTACTAACTCTGAAGGGTTCCCAAACTTTTGCACACACCATTATTTAGTTTTCTGTTATTTTGAAAGGATAAATGATGGAAATAAAGCCTATTTTTTTACATATTAAAATAATGTCTCATCTGTAAATTGATGCCTTTGGAAGATTTTTCAGTCTTTCTTTGCGTTCTTTATGCACAATAATAGAACATTTTACCTGGGGGCCCAAGCGTTCAATCCCCACTGTATGTAAAAATAGAACACTGTTCAATTATTGTGAATATTTAAAAGCTGCATTTTAAAGAATGAATAGTTTAATGGTCACCAAAACATAAATCAGTTTGTTTTTCTAAAAACAGCAGACTCCAGATCTACAAAAACACAGTGAAGCAGCTTCTTCTGACCTTCTCTGTTCTTCACCAGAATCATCCTCAAAAATTGCATCTGTGCTTCTCTTCTTCCTCATGTTGCTCTCAAATGTTCACTTCTTACCTCAGTTCAGCTTCCACTGCACCCCCATAAGTTCAACGTGACTCATTAGCTTGATTCCTATCTTATTATAAGTCTCAGAGTAAGAACATTATGATTTTTTATACATTTTTTAACAAAAAAATGTAAGCCCTATTTTTCTTTTTTCAAGCCTTCTATAGACTGAGGGTTAATTCACCAACATGAAGGAAATGACTGTGAAACCTGCTGTGGGAACCTGAAAGAACAAAACATAACCACAAAACTTCAGCACAAAAACCAAGAAAAGTTCAACAAAGAAGACATTTACACAAACTGAATTACAATCATCTGACACTGTTTTCTGTTTTTTGTCAGTTTTTTAAATATGCTTTACCTTGTTCCAAACTGGCATTCCACAGATCCACCCCAAACACACAAGGTCAGAAACTCACCTCTGTTATCAAAAACACGGTTTTAGGTTAAAATGTCCTTTAGTTTGTCCCTACAGGAGAAGTTTCAAAGTGGAAAAATCCTTGAAAGATGTTTTTTTTGTTTTTAAATGTAAAAAAAAAAAGTCAATTTTACCCAGAACACATTAGGGGGTTAAAAGACATGAACTGATGTGTTTGATGCTAACCCATTCAATGAGGTCATTTGAAATTTGGCCTCCAACTGTTTGAAAATCAAACTCTATTTTAGAATTTAAAAAATAAATACCAGTGTGTTCCGCAAACTAGTAACCACACAATCTCTGCAGGAAAATGACGCTCATCTCCTTTTCTTATGGGGTTTTTAAATATTTCATATTTGAAATACTGATGTTCTGCTGACCTGCAAAGGGGGGGCCGTCCCTGGAAGAGGGTTTGCTTCCACAGCTGCTGGTTAACAAGTTCTTTCCTTCTGTTTTCTGTCGTTTCTTTTTTTTACCATTTCAGCTGAAGGACTCGGCGTTAACCAACCGTTAAATATGTTAACATTTGTTTTCAGATAAAGTGCTTCACCGATCTTCCGCTCACCCTCATGGAATCACAGCTTCATTCCTAAACATCTCCTTTTGACTTTCATTTTTCTCCGGCATCGCACGTACTGTGTATAATGAGAGTTTTTAAAGAGTTGGATAACTTTGATTTCTCTGCTTTTTCTGTACCTTCAATTGTTTTGCATATTTCAATTTCTCTTTGCACCTCTGATCCTGTATCAGTTGAATTTCCCCACAGGTGGATCAATAATCTTAAAAATCGTCTGTTTTTCTACGGTTAGAAATGCTTTTAAGGGTTCTACTGTTATTTATCTGATTGTTGTCATATCTTTGATTTCAGATCTAAGCTGATCAGATGAAGCCTCATCCTGCTGCATTGATGCAGTCATTTTTTAAAACCAGCTGGACGGAGACTTTTCATCCAAACATCACGTCAATGTAGAGAATTTGGATTCTTGTCTTTATTTTGACTTCCTGTGTCTGTCATCTTTTTTGATGTAATCTTAATTGCTTTTGTTCTTAGGAAGTTGTGATTGTATAGATTTACTTCTTGGGAAATAAATTTGTTGGAAAAAAAAGGTTTTATTGAACAGAACAATACATATACAAACATTTTTCATAAAAGTCTTTGGAAGAATATTTTTTCAGAAAGCCATATTTGGTCATCTTGCAGGAACAGAAAACTCCAGTTTATTTAGATGTTTTAATTATGTATTGTACTGGAGAAAAATACATGAAGGTTGTGTTAAAATACTGTGTAAACATAGACTGACAGTAGTTACAAGTGTTGGGCACTGGGCTGCTGTTCCTACAGTCACTATTTTGTCGCTAAACACAAAAAACCCAGAAAAAGAGACATCACTGTCAAATGAAACCCTCAAAAAAATAAATAAATCTGAGTTGGTAAATTTAGAAAAAGATTAGTCTTCATGCTCAGAAAACAAGTCACATGATTTATTCTTTTATTCCTACTCAAACATTTTGGAGGCGCATACTGTATTAGATGGGTTTAAATCATTATTCCCATTCTGAATAAGACACTTAAACGCATCAGCCACCTGCTGACTGAGGAGAAACGCTGACTCATGCTGATACTTCCCTCTGAAGGCTGAAACTGTGTTTTCCAGAGTGTTTGTGAACACAGCATGAGAGCCTCACAGGAACAGCAGATAATGAGCAGACTGGAGTTTTTTTTTCAGCCCTCAAGGTTTTAGGATTTCTTTGAGGAACATCGGCCGTCTATCAGCTGCACATTATTCCTCCGCTGGTGGAGTGGGGCCCCTCTCGGTTTGGCCCCTGCTTGGATCCAGTTGGGTTCAAATTGACGATCAAGTGTCCAAGCTGGTGGCTCTGTGTCTGCAGGCGGGCAGTTTTGCGGGCGTAGTATCTGCGGGATGCGGCCCTCCACGCCTCCCTCTGCAGCACCTGCGACTCCTCGGGAAGCTGCGATATCAGCGTACTTCTCCTCCTGTCCAGCAAGAAGTGGGGCTGAGCGTCCTGGGAGCTCAGGACGGGAACCGGAGGGGTGCTGCGCGGAGGGTTCACCTTCTGCCGGGCAATTTTACGGGCGTAGTAGCGCCTGGACGCTGCTCTCCAGGCCGCCCTCTTCAACCTCTGAGCTTCCTCTGGTAGCTCGCACGTCGGCACGCTCCTCTTCTTCATCCTGTTTGAGGACAGGCCAGAGACACAGGACAAAGATGTGAGTAGATTCATCTGACATCACCTCCTTCTGTCATGACAGACTTTGGTTCCACCAGGATTTATCGTTTCTCTGATCCTGAAACACTCACAGGTTTGATCTGAAACTCTCCAACCACAATATCAAAATCCAGCAGTGAGAGCAGACGACTCAGACTCACCTGAGCTGCTCCGCCTCCAGGAGGTGTTGTTCTCCGGGGTCAGCCTGCCGCCTCTCCCTGATCTCATTTGCTTTCTCTGCAACAACCAGAGAAAATCCATCACAGAAAAGTCTAAATAAAGCTGAATTTCTCTCCGGTCATCGCTTCTGCAGACTTACCCCCCTCAGCAGGTCTCTCCCCATTCCGTGGGGGGCTGCCGGCTATTTCCTGAAAATTCCCCTCCTCCCACTTGATGGTGATGGCGCTGATGTCAGCGGGTTCCTGTTTGAGGCTGTGAGGAGTCAGGCTTCTGTCTGCTGCTGAAGCCTCGGAACAGTAGGAGGTGCAGGCAAGGTCCATGCTCTGTCTGGAGGGGGGTGACCAGGAAGCGGAACTTGGACTTTGAGGTGACATGTCAGAGGGGGGACAGTCAAAAACACCCACTGGAGACGAGAGAATAAAAATAGGAAGTTACACAGAGTGGATCATCTATAGTCCCACTTTGATCATCCTTTGATCTTTTACTTATGAACATGCTGTTTTCAGCTAAATAAATAAATTCAACTCTGAGTTATGGGCGGGACCCGTTGGCACGAAACAACCCCGCTCCCTCTTCCCCTCCCTGATGCTGAGAGCTCTCTGTTTACATGCTGTTCCGCTAGCCTAAAGCCCATCACACCCCCAACCTAGCATTAGCAGGGCAACAAAAACGGCGGACAACATTGTAGCTATCCAGCCATACAGTTTGATCCCAATTCCAGCTCAGACGAGGAAAACAAAGATGGATCTGTTTGTCTGTAAGTGGAGCTTGTGGCCCCGCCCAGTGTATTTCAACTAAAGCTCTTTTTCAAACGTCGTTTCTTGGTCTGATCCTGATTCATAACAATTTGAAAACATAGAGTACCCAGAAAAGCTATTTTGATCAAAATGTTCTTTATATATGTACTCTATCATTGGAAAAATGCCGCAAGAACATGTTAAAAACAACATTTCATTTATTAGGATCACTTGGAAAAACGTTCGACTCCACTGCAGATTAGGCAGTGTGACCTCTGCATGCATATTCTACTAATGTTTCTGCAAATAAAACAAAATCAAGTGTCTCGATTTGAGAGTAACCTGTGTCTTCACTTCTGAACGTAGACAGATGTAGTCTAGCATCAGTTGCCATGGTGACAGACGTGAAAAATCCGAGCGGACCCTGAAGTGACCTCGGTGCTGCGTTCACTTACAGGACAGGCTCATCTCACACTCCACCGGCCCGTCCGTCTTCTCGCTGGTTCTGGCTTCGCTCCGCTCCTCGGAGCTCCGGGGCCTGCCGTGGACGGGTTCGTCCCGCAACAGCTCGCACGTGCAGCCGCGCCGGCGAAGCACCTGAAGCTCGCGCTCGATCTCCGCGAGCCTGCGCTCGAGCCGCTGGATCTCTTTTTCTCTGTCGTCCACCATTCTCCGGTACTCGTGGACTTTGGCGCCGCTGAGACCGGACAGCACGTTCAGAACCGAGTCCACCGCCAGTCGGATCGCGTTTTCCACCACCCGAGCCTCGTCCTCGTGCAGGGTTTGGGCCACGTTCATGTTTACAAGCGGAACTCGGAGCCCTGGAGCATGGATACTGCGTTACCACCCACGCGCCCCTTTTAGATTCACCCAAAAAAAACAAAATCTAGACTTTACTTTAAACTAAAACCTCCAGAAACACTAAACGGGCCTGTTTGGGCTGCAGTCACCTGCGCGCATGGACTTTCTCGTTGGTGTTTGTTTGATGGCGGTTCTCGTCCATTTTATGTTCTGCTGCCCCCTAGTGGCGCCAAGCCAATCTTTAGAGTTCAGTTTTATCAATTTTATCACAGATTCAAACATTCATTCATTCATTTTCCAATCCGCTTTATCCCTTTCGGGGTCACGGGGTTGCCGGAGCCTAACCCGGCTACTCATGGGCGAAGGCAGGGTACACCCCTGGACTGGTCGCCAGTCTGTCGCAGGGGCCACAAACACACACCCACACATTCACACCTAGGGACAATGTAGAGTAACCAATGAAGCATGTTTTTGGACGGCGGGAGGAAGCCGGAGTACCCGGAGAAAACCCACGCAAGCACGGGGAGAACATGCAAACTCCACACAGAAAGGTCCCCCAGCCAGGACTTGAACCGGGAACCTTCTTGCTGTGAGGCAGGAGCGCTAACCACTGCGCCACCGTGCAGCCCCAGATTCAAACAGAAACGTTTTTTCCCCTGATTTACAGAATCTTTACAAGTAAATTCTAAAATCAGATCTTTTTAGTGTCTTCAAACATCAAGTCCAATTAGTAAAATTCGAGTTACATCAAAAGCAGACTGGTGTTAAAACAAGCACTAAAGAAGTGTAATCCATTTCTCTTGGCGAATATAATATTGAATGATTTTGGTTTATTTTAAGCAATTTTAGTAATAAAAACGAATGAAAAAGACAATAAAAAATAAAAACGCAAAGAGATATAAATCTAAGATAATATTTCACACATTGATTAGAGAGAAAATAAAAGAAAAGGCTGATATTGTTAAAGTATAATTGCTACTATTGACACAAAATGAACATTTTTGCACTAATGCATAAAGTACGCACACATGACACATTGAAATTTGATGATTGTTGAATAAAGTTTGATGAATTGCTTGAAAAGGAGTGGAAAACGCAAACAACCCCCTCCTATTGTGTTAATATGGATTAAACTCTTGATACATTTTCTTTTAAAACAATCTTAAAAAATATAGTCGAGCAAAAGTAGCTTTTCCAAGTGTTTTAACCCTGTTAAAGGTCAGATTTGCCTCTGATAATCTCCATGCTGGCACCTGAGGAACAAAATCTGATTCCAGCTAAAACTCCACTCCAGAACTTTCTTCCAGGATGTTCATCCACACACCTTCATGAAATTCATCCAAACTTGCCTCCCATGTAACTCTGACTGGGTGTTATATATTTCCACCTGCACTGCAAAACTGGACCAATGACATGCATTTTATTTAATCAGGACTTTTCTGCAGCTTTTGCAATGTCTTCCTAATGTGATATACCTGAAGGGACCAAAATAGAAACCAGATTGGACAGACATTCAAATTTAGGTCATTAAAGTCTCACTCCAACTATATTTTTTCTATCGTAAATTGTTCCCAGTGGTCTTTTAATTATGATTATGCAATTTTGAACCAAAATAATTAAAAAAAAGCATCCACAAAATGCTAAAGAGTCTTAAGTCCACATTCAGCAATAGGCTTTTTCAACCCTACTCCAAGGAACCATTTAAAAAAAGTCACAAATGAAGCAGCAATACGTTTATCCTATCGCAAACTGTCAAATAGTTGCTGTAGATTTTACAGTAACTCAATGGCAGCTGGATGCCAGTAGTTATAGTAAAGTATTTTACAGCTTTATTACTGTAAAATGTAGTACAGTAAAGTATCTGTGAACTGTATTTTATTTCACAGTAGTACAACCCTAAAATGAAATACAGTAGTTGCAGGCATCCAGCTGCCAGTAGGTACTGTAAATGTTCCTACAGTAATTGTACTGTTCTTCTTTTACAGTAATATCACTCTAATGACTGTAAATGTAAATTTACAATTCAAAATAGTTTAAAGAAGAAACAAATTTGCACAAAAAGCGCTTCATGTTGTGTGAAGGTTTTTTGCTACAGTTTTTTATATTTCTCATAACAAAATCTCTCCATCCTACTTTGATTCAGCTGAACTTCTGATTTAACAATCTGTGATGAAACTCCAAAGTTTCTTATCAACTCTTCACATTGAAAACTTTGCTTGAGGATAAAGAAAATGGGCAGGTCTCCACTCCACTAAAAACACCAACAGGAAGCTGTTTCAGTAACAAAATAAAAGCATAATGAAAATGCACTGCCAGGCTCACTGTTTCAAAAGCAGTAACTTTATTATATTTCCCACTCAGGCACAGTTTAAACTCAAACATTTATGAAAAACTAAATACATTTTGGCAAAGCACACAAAAATACAAAGTCACCTGTTTTCTTGTCCTTTAATATATACCTGTAAATATTACATTGAAGATTACAGTAGTGACCACGAGCATTTTCAAATTAAATGCTGCATGTATATAGACATCATAATAAAATACGGCCCAATTTACAGAAATCTGTTACAGGAAAGTTACTATGAAGGTGGCAACAGTAAAATTACCAAATCTAATTTTGCAGCTTTAAATTTTTTATACATTTTACAAAAATAATGCATTTCTTAAAGTATTTCTGTTTGACTTTCTATCAGAAAATCCTGAGTAAATATTCTAACCGCGTTCAAATCTGAACCTTTGGAGGACCAGCATCTTCTAAACAGCAGATAGTGGAGAAACTCAGCATCGTATACATAAGCACATATATGTTCATTTTTTTCAAAAGAAGGTTTGAGAGAATACAGTTCTCATACAGAGGCCCTAAAGTGCAAATCACAGTAACAACTCAATCACTTAACACAAAAAAATATTGAAAAAAAAATCACAATGATAATTTAAAAAAAAAACAAAAAAACAAAATCAGCATTACATTTTAGATGTTAAAACTAAATTTCAGAAACCAAAACTAAATTCTGAAAAAAATGAAACAAAATAAAAATGAAAGGTTTTCAGAAAAGTAATTTCCTGAAATCCAAATTAAATGTTAAAAACAAATCCCAATAAGAGACTGGAAAGGGTTGGTATTTGGGGGCATTGCTGATTGGACGATGACGTTTGTACATCATTCCAACTGAAATTTATTTGACATAAAGTGATACCTCCATAATAATCATTAAACTTTTTGGAGTATGAAGAGATTGTTTGAAAAAACTCAAACGTCAAAAATGTCATCGTCCAATCAGTGATGCCCCATAGTACCTTCCTTTTCTGATTTCTTATTTAATTTGATTGTTTTTGGAATTGTGCTTTGTTTTCTGGAATTTTGTTTGATTTCTAAAATGTAATGTTGATTTTTTTAAACTAGTTTTTTGCTTTTAAATTACATTTTCACTTTGAGTAAATTGTTAGTGTAATGGCTGCATGGTGGCGCAGTGGTTAGCTCTCTTGCCTCACAGCAAGAAGGTTCCGGGTTCAAGTCCTGGCTGGGGGATTTGAAACAGTGTCACCAATGAGGGATCTTTCTGTGTGGAGTTTGCATGTTCTCCCCTTGCATGCGTGGGTTTTCTCCGGCTTCCTCCGTCCACCGTCCAAAAACATGCTTCATAGGTTAATTGGTTACTCTAAATTGTCCCTAGGTGTGAATGTGAGTGTGCATGGGTGTGTGATTGTGGCCCCTGCAACAGACTGGCGACGAGTCCAGGGGTGTACCCTGCCTTCGCCCTGAGTAGCCGGGTTAGGCTCCGGCAACCCCGTGACCCCGAAAGGGATAAAGCGGATTGGAAAATGAATGAATGTTAGTGTAATTTACACTTCAGGGCCACTGTGGTTTCATGACTGAGTTAATGTTTCCCCTTTGGATGATCTGGATTTTGAAAAGCAGCAAATTTGAGAATAAAATGTTAACTGAATGAAACCTTTTTTTTTGTGCCATATTCCAGGAGTTTTGCAGGCGTGCCACTCTCCTCCAGTGTAATCTCACCATCATGAACATCTACCAAGCGGCTCTGCAGCTCTTTGGTTTCTCTCAGTTCACTTCGGTCTGACATCAGGCTGAATTTGTAGCGTCGACTCGTGCAGGAGAAGGAGGAACAGCAGAAATCAGAATTCACTGTAGATGTGGTGAAGCACCATCTTCACTTTCATGTTTTAAGGTAAAATATTTTAACTTCTTCATTAACTACAGACGAACTGACAAAATGAGGTTTTCTAATGAGAGAAACCTGAACTTTCACTTCAAACAGGAAATGGCGTTCACTTGAGGCCCTGTGGAGGGGATGTGGCTTCTACAAACTAGAGAGAAACTTTTGCTGGAGGTTTTTAGAAAATTAAGAAAAACTTAAAAAAATAAAAATAAAACACACATAAAACTTACATTTCCTGTTTTAATCAGGAACCAAATGTATTCATAGATTTGTTTTCTTTACAATTGTATACGAAATAACTTTAAATTAGCTTTAAAGGAAAACATGTTTAAAAGAAATCACAACTAATATTAAAAAATATATTTGATATAAAAGGTTTACTGTTTCAATTTGGTTATCATTTTAGTCTCATTATCTTAATTTGGAAAACATTTTTTCCCTTTACTTTTATTTTAATTTGAACCAAATGACATCTAGATATAAAAAAACTGCAGGAAAACTATTTTTAGAAAATTAAATGGGACAAAGAAAAGAATCTTCATTTTTGCAAAAACAATCTTTACTTTTGCACATGATGGAATATTTTTGCCAAATTCCTGAATACTCAGGAGATGGCTCCCTCTGGTGGTCGGAGGGAGAGCCTGGAGTCTGATTCATGACGTCTTCTAAGATTAAACATTTTAATCCAGTCCTATAGGACTAGAAGATTAAGAAGCTTGACATAAATATTTTTATGTTAAGCTTCTTATCAATGTCTCCAATGAGACAGCTATGGCTGTGATATTGGGCTATATAAATACAATTGAATTAAATTGAACTATTAGAAAATAATGTTACAATAATATTTTTACTTGAACTCTTTAACAGGCCCTTTTTTGAATGTAGCCCTTTCGCCCCCATATATATATATATATATATATATATATATGTGCCAACTGTTGATAATTTGTTCCTTTACAAAAACAATCTTCCACATAAACAAGCTGTTTTTCTTTGTACAGACCCACACTGCTGTCAGAATGATCTTCAGCAGAGATTTAATCTGCATCAGAGCAGGGGTGAGTCAAGCGCATGATGTGAAACCTGGTTTTTCTTTGGGTTTTTTACATTTATTCAATTGAAAAGGTCAATTATTCAAATGTATCTATTTCCCTATTACCCTCTTCTATTACCCTTTGCGGTGACTGCACCTACAGACACGCACACAGAAACCCATGTGGGTGAGGGTGGAGGCTGCACACTCACCGTGGTCTCTGGTTTTACCTGAACGCTCGATTTCCTGCTGTTTTCTACGCATCACCCCCCGTAGAGGAAAGTTCCTGCGGCGGTAGTTGCACGCGCACAGCTCCTCTCTCGATCTCCTGTGTCTCTCCACTTCAGGTACCCGCGCTCCTCATCAGCTTCATCACGGCCCGGCGACACCCTCCTCCTCTTCCTCTCGATGAGGACAGTTGTGGAGGAATCGGGTGACCTTCATCACTCGTCCTCAAGTCAGACTTAAAGAACGAAGAAACTTTAAAAACGGATTCAAAAACTCCTCCCGCGCCCTTCACGTCACAGCCTCACCTGGCCAGGTGCGCAAGCTCAAAGTTCGACTAAATTCTAGTATCCCCTGCTGGACAAAAGCGGAACTGCATGCTTCATTACCAGAAGTATGTTGGGTCTCTTTTCTTAAACAAATACCAACTTTAATAAATCCTTATTGTGTAAATATTACAAAAGCAACCGAGTGTCTCTTTTTAAAACAGGAATTTAGAAAGTTGTGAAGGAAATAAGATACAGACTGCAAGAAAGCTCTAAAACTTCAGGTGTCAGTTCCTCAAAAGACCACAGGAGGCAGGTTGCCGCAAAGGGCGCAGTTCCCCATTGACTCTAATGTTAGAACGTCAGCTTAAATATAAAAAAATAAATTCACAAATACACACAATTGAGGTGCCGATGATTTCTGAAGGGGGCAGAAAAGTGATGTTTTTATGAATTGTCTAAAGCAGGGGCGTCCAAATTCAGGCCTCGAGGACCGGCCTCCTGCTGGTTTTCCAGAAATCCTGTGTCATCTGCTGCTGCTTAACTGGATAAGGTGTGTTTAGCCCATAGAGAGCTTCAATGGCAGGTTGGTTGGAAAACATGCAGGACACCGGCCCTCGAGGCCGGGATTCTGACACCCATGGAAAGTGAAGACAGGAAGACACTTTGGAGGCGTTTCAAATGGAATAGTTTTGTGTTTAATTAAAAATAAATACGATTTTTAAATGATTTCTCTTTATTTTAAAAATAAAACCGAGTTTAAAAGGGAAAGAGATTAATTGCTTTATATTGTTTTTACACTCCAAGTCAAAAGGTGGCAGTAAAGCGTCTGACAGTTCTGCACCAACAGCCAGTCAGTGAAAAAAAAGCAGGACACAGGTGTGCAACTATCAAGGTATCTGTTGAGTTTGGAAGCGGATGGATCTCAAGGTATGTGAGCAAAAGAAAACACATGAACACTGCAGGCAGGAACAAAGAAAAACTCCAAACTGGAACTTAACCAGAAATATTTACCAAAAAAACATCTAAACAAACCTTAAAAAAACATTTTAGTTTGGCTTTGTCGTTTAGACTGACCCACATCTATTTAACTGTTTCTGAATGTTCTTGGAAGATAAAACAAACAGGTGGGCTTGATTTGATCATAAAAGACAGACATTTGTTCACATTTGGAATCACGTTTTCACTAATCCTGTCTTTATGCATCATTCAGACCCACATTTCAACATTTTGACTAGTCTGGCCTTTTATCTGCCAGCAGTAAAGAAATAATACGGTCTTATTAAAGTACCCGTTTCATACTGTGGCGGACAGCTCCACAGATAGTCACTGCTTTTCAACAAGCCTGCACCCTTCCATCTCTCTGTACCTGTTTTCTGTGGTGATTCTGAGCATAGAGCCAATGTCATGTTTTCTTAATAAGCTTTGATAATCTCAGCACGTGAACTCTATTCCACTGAAAGTTTTGATATAATTTACCTTTCCATAAGGGGAAACATTTGTCAGAAATATCTCTGTCGCCTGCAGTTTGTCACTCTTCCATAAATAAACAAACATTGCAGCTTATTAAGAATTTTGCACCAGGTCTCCCTGAATGCCTCATTTTCTTGTTTAGGTTTTTCTGCTTTGCCTTTAATCTGCCTTCATTAATCACATTTTTCAATCTTAGCACATCTTTAAAGTTGCGATGAACCAAAATCTCCTTTTTGAGAGAAGCGTTTTTTATAAAGTGTTTAAAAATAAAGTTTTATTTGATTTGATGGAAACACACCTCTCAGGGTTACTTTGCGTAGCTAAGCATCCTTTTTGCTAATTACACACTGTGACTATGTCTAAATCTTCTCCCTACTATCTAACTACTAAAAAAACTCGTTAGTGCAGAACTTAATCAGTGCCCTGGATTTCTCTTTTATTGGCAAATGTGACATCATCGATGTCACAAAGTAAAAACCAGTGTTGGGTAAGTTACTTATCAAAAGTAATTGATTACTTTAGTTAGTTACTGAATCAAAATTGTAATTAAAATACTTTACGGGAGTTTGCATATTCTCCCCGTGCATGCGTGGGTTTTCTCTGGGGACTCTGGCTTCCTCCCACCGTCCAAAAACATGCTTCATTGGTTGATTGGTCACTCTAAAATTGTCCCTAAGTGTGAATGGGTGTGTGACTGTGGCCCCTGCAACAGACTTGCGACCTGCCCAGGGGTGTCCCCTGCCTTCGCCCATGAGTAGCTGGGTTAGGCTCCAGCAGCCCCGTAACCCCGAAAGGGACAAAACATATAGAAAATGAATGAATGAATGATATTACTTTACTCATTACCTATTATAAAAGTAATTCTTGTTACGTTACTTTTTTTCCACTCGTATACAAATTCTCAACAGAAAAACAGGTCGCACAAACAACATCCTCTTGTCCTTAATCTAACAGGGTTCCTTTGAAAAATAGATTTTTAATCTCAATAGAACTTCTGTGGTTAAATAAAAGCAAACAAATAAAAATAAAATAAAACTAAATAATAAAACAAATATTTTTTAAACAATAAGCTTGTACAAGATATGAATGAGATGTCAGAGCCTACAAAGTCTAAGTAATGAAGTGATGAGGGTTTCTATAGTCCAGTAACTGTAATTAATTACCTAAATTTGAACCCTAATTCGTTGTTTTACTCTGTTACTGACAAAAGTAATTAAATTACAGTAATTTGATACTTTGTACTCCGTTACCCCCAACACTGGTAAAAACGTAATAAATCTGAACATTTGATGAAGCCTATTTATGAATCTGTGTTCTGATGATGAAAACTGATGGTTTAAAAATATTTAGATATATTTCTACAAAAATAGTCAACAGTCATGTCTTTTCAGGCCTTTTATTCCACACTTCTCTCCAATTAAGGGTCCACACCGCTACCACTTAAAGCTTAAATCTTTCAGACAGTTGGAACCTTCGACATAGAACCTCCAACTTTTATCAAGGCATCTGATTGGTCAGTTTAAAACTTCAATACTGAAATACCTTGCAATTAAGTAAAGACATTCTAAAAAAAAAAAAGAGGCATGGTTTTCATTAGGTTAGGACACAGTTTCCTTTTCAAGCTTTTGTTGACATTCGAGCTGCAAGTGAACTGAAATTTGAGCAACAAAATCGGGATATCTTTAAAATCCTGATCTGATCATTTTTTGATCCATTTTCAAGCCTTCCCAGTGGTCTTTTAATTATGCTGTTGGCCAAAATCAAACAGCCTGTGTTATTTTCTAGAACACAGTTTCTGCAGAGCGACAGGAGTTTTATAGAAATTCACCTCTGAGTTGTAAGCGGAACAGTTGGTGTGGAGCAACCCCGCCTCCCCTTCCCGTTCCTGAGAGTTCGGAGCAGGGAGCTCATGGCTTTTGTGACCATATTTTCTATGATTAAAAAAACCCAACATTTTTTTTCGTCGATTTCAATAAAAAATATGTAGAAGTGCAATTTTAAGTTTCATTTTCTTCATATACGTCCTCCATCAGAAAAATGCACAAGAGCACTCCATTATAATTGGAGTGGATCTTTAAATAAATGCTAACGTGATGACGTAACCTGAACTTTAAACCTGCACGGTTCTGACAGAACATTTAACTTCAATGATAAAGAAGAGGGCGTTTGATCCAAAAGTCCAACATGACTTTGACGTTGACTTTTTCCAGGTCTAAGGATGGAAATTTAACAACCCTGAGAAATAACTTAACCATTCAATATGGAGAACGGTTGAATGGTACCCGTTTATTTGTGTTGTTTTTTTAAGTTTGCTATTATCTAAAGTTTTAAAACACACGTAGAAAAGTTAAGAGTATCAGTATTTTCTATTAATTGTGAGCAGAGAGACGGCCGTCCGTCCTCTGGGTTTGTTTACTCCTTTTTCACATCACTTGAATTTGACGGATTTTCGGTTTCACAGAGAATCTTCTCATTCCTTTTTTTTGGTCTCCACTGATTCACATAGATAATACGTGCTTTACTGTGGCAAAGACAAAGCAATAGATCCTCCTTGATTATCTTTTTTATTGTCATAATGGGAAGTTTGTTCTTGTTAACAAAAAAAAACTCTTTAAACATGCAGAAATGAAACATTTAATGAAAATAGTGAAGCAGAAGTGGCGCTGTTTGCTTAAAACTATAAAACCAACAGTATGCAGCTGCTGAGAAGAGTCCAGAGGGAAAATAAGACATTTGTCAAAGTCTCCTGCAGTCCTCAGTCAGGTCACTTCTGGTTTTGTTCTTATTCTTGCAGGACATTAGAAGAAACCTTTATTTTGGACACCAGGACAGGAACAACCCCCTCGTGTGTTTTGTCAAGAATGCAGTAATTCTGGCAGTACTGCAGCGGCTGACATTCACCAAAGGGGCTGCTGGGTAAACTACAGTCTGGGCTTCTGCTCAGACCTTCGCAGCTGCAGCCAGAGTTGGCGTGGCTGATCTCCAGGAAGCTTTCAGACGTAGAAGATGCCAACTCTCCTTCTGGGATGCTAAACCCCCAGATGGGACACGGGAGCTGGGTGTACTGACCGTCTCCGGGGTTGAGCACCAGAGCAGGAGCCTCATGAAATCCAGGTAAGCCAACGTAGGAGACCTGACCTGCAGGGAAAACCATAGGGAGCACGAGGGGAGTCACAGAGGAGTCAGGGACGGTCTCCTCACGCTCCTTTGTTGTGGTTCTGGGCACAACAGTCACATAGTCCGTCTTCAATTCCTCTTCAGTTCTGTACGCCAGCCCAAACTTTCCATGTTTTGAGAACCAATCCTGCAAAAGATGCACCAATTTGGCTTGTTGTACATTTCAGGTTTTCTGTCTTTAGCTCAAAACCTATTCAATACTTTTTTAAGACACTGGACCCCACATTGCTCCTGGTGGTTTTAGGTTAGCGCCAGCGTGTGGGAATGGCGCTGTGACTGTAAAGCACAACCTTCATTTGATGAAGGAAGCAAAGCGCTATACAAGTATACGTTATTTACCATGTAAACTTCAATCTAACAGCAATTCATTGGAACTTAAAGGGCCTACATCATGCAAAGTCAACTTTTTTGAGCTTTTCATTATATTATATTGTTTATTCCTTGTAAAAAACAACCCCAAAGTAGTGTTTTGCTCCGATGTGTGGCACCCACAAGGAGCAGAAGGCGGTGCCTCAGAAATCGAGTCGTCTTACTTCAGGATAGAAAAAGGAGCTTGAGAAAATAACTTGTATGTCATAAAAATGTCTTCTTTAGTGTGCCAAAGGTATTATATTATCATAATATATTATATATAGTACAGAGTAGTAAAGACCCTTCCAACTTTCCTTTTTTTTACTGTGAAGATTTCATCTTTAGACAGATCTTTGGTTCTGGACATCGATAAAAAACGCTAAAAGTAGAAGTCACCTTCAGATTTCCTTTGTCCTGCTGGAACAGAGGCTGGAAGAAGGTGCCTGGGGACGGCGTGTAGGACAGAGTTTTTATCTTCATTCTGCAGCACAGATCAGGAGAATGAGACACACATTGTCTCTGGTCAGAAATGAAGTCAGTCTCCGGGGAGTTACCTGGCGGTGGGACTGCAGCACACACACAGCAGAACCACAACAGACAGACCCACCGGGGCCAGAGTTTTCACCAGAATGATCAAAAGGCCATCTTGTTCTGCGAAAGAGACAAAAGTTTTCTGCTGAGAGAAGCTGCCTCTGACTCAGGTTGTTCAGGTGACTCACAGGGTCCTGAGGTTTTGAGGGTTTTGGTGACGAATATTTACAATTTTAAGGCTCTAAAGAACAGAAGAACTATGCAGAGCTGCACTTCAACAATAAAACACCAAAACACAAAAGTCTTTTTGCTTAAAGCTTGAGTAAAAAGGGTTTCTAGTTACCTTTGTCGTTAGTCCAGCACTCTGCTCTGCTCCAGTCACTCCAAACTGATTCATAAGTGTGTACCTTCTGAACCTTGAGGCGGACTTTGACACAGTATTGAGCTCCTGGTTTCAGAGTTGATCTTTCAATCAGAAAATATTTTCCAGGCAATTTGATGGATGCATTCTGGGAAGAGACAAAGGCAGTCAAGAAAAAGCGTCCGGGAACAATTTGCAAATAAGCTTCACGTCTAAACTCACTCTGATCTCGCTGCTGTCAGATCTTTGAAGAGCCATTTGAAATTCCAGAAAATCTTCTATGTAGACGCTTTCCGATTTTCCTAAATCAGTAACGTTGATGGTCTCTTCTGCATACTGGAGCTTAATGTCAGGCGGAGCCAGCTTAACTGTTTAGGAACATTCAGGAGCAAGATGGTATTTATTTCCTCAACTTGATGAGGTTTTTCTTTGTGCTTTTTTATTAACGGATCACATTCAATCCCACTTACTGTTTTTGTGTGGTAAAAACTGTTTTATGAGAAGGCTGTTGCTGGAATCATTGCAAAGGCTGATGTCGTATTTTCCGTCATCAGAGAAATAATCATACTCTGTTTGAAAGAGCTGACAGTTGGCCCTAAATTTGTGACCCACAGCTCTGAGTGGACAGGAAACTTTACCAACTTTCCTAAAAATGACACAGAAGCAAATGTAAGTACATTCTGCCAACATTTCCCAGAGTGTTTGTTAAAATTGCATTTCTTCTTATAATACCAAGTGATGGTCAGGTTGTAATTGCTGGCTTGGTCCAGCGCGTCGAACGTGCAGGTGATATTTTGGTAGTAGTTGCTCACACACATCTGACCTGAGGAGAACACTCAATCAGTCACTTGTTAGTTTTGAGAAGCGGGTTTAGTCACAGAGGAGCACAATGTAAAGTACCAGCTGCTCAGTGAAATGTCAAAGGAAATTATAGATAAGATGTGGTATTACCAAAGCCAGATAATGTGAGATATTTTTCACAGGTAAAGATTTCCCAGTAATTCCCACTCACCTGAAATATCTGAGCTAAAACGACTAAATGTTTCCGTAAAGTGTTTTTCTTGGTGAAACATACCTTTGAGGCAGACGATCCCTGTCTGGATGCTGAAGCACCAAATCACAAAGAGGAACCGCCCTCTCTTCATGTCTCCCTGCTGAAATGGAAACACTTTCCTTTTAATCCTCTTAAACACAAGCCTTCACAGAATCTCCTTTGGGTTTCATCTGGAGAGGCTTTTCCAAAAATGTGTGGTGGAGCTGGTGTTCCTCAGAGGATGAAAAAGTGCTGTTACCTGAGAGCTGCGGTGCTGCGTCTGCGTCCCACAATGAATGAGGTGCCGCTGCTTAAGTTGACGTGTTATCATGTTCCATCACAGGAAGTTATTCTTAACGCAACAGTTTTTCTCACAATGGTTTGATGTGTGCCAATTGCTTCACTTCAGAGACTTTTTTTTTTTTTTAAACTTTGATTTATTCAACTAAAGTAAAAATCTCTTTAATTCAAATTACACAGCATAAAAGATTGGGGGAATATTTTTTTGGTGGAGGGCGGTCAAACTTTCAACAACCACTTTTTATAGAGAATAGGAAAACACAACATTTCAAGATAAAAGCACAAAATTTAAGTCAAGTTAACGAACAAGATTTGTTGTGTTAGCATAACCTTTTGTTGGACTGACTTACACGTTTCCTTTCTTTAATTTCTTTATTTAGTTTATTTGAAAAGGACAAAGTTCAGGAGCGCTAAACAAAGAAAAGCTTCTTTGTATCAGATTGAAGCTCTCAGAGTTCATTTCCATTTGCGGTCCCCAAAACATACAAATGCAAGAATTAACAAATAGCATAAAACAATGTAATGTGACTATATAAAAGTTACAATTATTTCATAAAAACAGGAGAGTTGGAGAAAAAAAAACTTTCAAAGCAAGACGTCTACTTTGTTGAAAAAAATTGTTTTGTTTCCATGACACATTTTTTAAACTTTTTGTACATTTTTAAGTGTGTTGACAGTTTATTCCACTCAGTTATACTGATTTAAAAGAAAATGCTGATTGGCCTGGAGCAGTTCTTGTTTTTGGTTCTGGCCATTAGATGTGGACCTTGTTGTTCTGCTCATTTGTTCTGATGTCAATATGGGAAAGCTTTTGAGTGGCGGAGGAGCCATTTTATTTATAATCTTAAACCACGGTCATAAATTTGCAGTTTGAATCATGTTTTCAGAGCTGGACATGTGATGTTTGGTTAATTTTTTGCCATGATGATGATGATGTTGTGATTTTCTATCAAGAATCCTAACTTCTTGTTTGTAGACAGATTCCAGAGGCTTCATACCGGTAGTTGTCCTTTTTGCTTGTGACCAACATGAAATACCAAATGTTACATGAAACACTATCACAGCATTCACGTAGGGTTTGGCTCTGTGGGTTGGTGATGAGTGTCGTATGGACCTAAAATAGGACAAATTGTATTTTAGTGCGTGACAGACCTTTTTTATATGGCTCTTGAAAGTTAATTTGAATCCAAAATGATTCCAAGGTATCTGAATTAATCTACACTTTTAATAATTCTTCCCTTAACCTTAACTGGAGGGTGGGTTTTATGACTTTGTTTTATTAAAAAAAACATTTGTTGTTTTTTCCACATTTAGTGTCGACTTGGACTTGTGCAACCAATTAGCAACTTTGTCCATTGCCATTGGTAATTTGGCTGCCACTTGTTCAGGGTCCTTCCCATTCATGTAGATGACTGTGTCATCCAAGTACATATGGATACCCACACCATCACACACAGATGGGAGGTCACTGATTTATAAACCAAAAGTGACACAGAAAAGCAGGTAAGAAGCATTTTTAGTGGTGTTAAAATAAATGTTATAACAAGTAAGGAGTTGGACCATTTTTCCTGTCAGATAAAACAAAAATCGTTGCTTTCCATTTGTTTGCGGCTCATCTGTTGTGTTATTCCTACTCTGTTTATATCACGTGACCACAAGTTACGGTGGCCGTTTTTATCCAGTTATTCTGCTTCAGGAGCAAATTGTATTCAGACTGAGAAATCTCAGAGCGAACTGAAGCTCAGTCCGATTGGAATCGAACTGAGATCCCCTTGAAAGATGGGTCCGAGAGCGGTTCCTGGTCCAGGGTTCGCTTGGGTGTATTCAGACTAAGTATTTGTTCTGGATTATTGGGGGAAACAAACTGTGATTCTCTTTAAACAAACCAAATGGGTCCAGTCTGAAGACACCCTTAACTTAATTTATTCTAGCAGATAACAACATGCAGTCCCAGTAGAATGATTCTTTCTGGAATCGAACTGCATAGGATGTAGAAGGGCATCTCTTTCTAGATGTGTTGACAACTGCTCTGCAACGACTTTCTCTGTATTAGAGTTTGACTATATTTTTCCATAGAACTTTATTATTTCCTTTTGCTTCCTTAGTTATTTCAAAAAAGTGTGGTTTTAGCTGCTCTAAGTTGTGAAGAAACCTTCACAACCGACATGTCGGAAAACCTGATTTAAGGTGCTTTTTTTAAGGTAGAATCCCTTTGCTTCATCAGAATCTTGTTTCACCAAAGCACTGGTGGATTATTCTGATGTAGATTTGAAACTTTGTTTGGTTTTTAGAACTTAAACATTTTTTTCTCAACTCTTTTAAAAAAATTAAGTTGTGTTAAGCAATGGGTTTCAGTCAAATTAACTTGCAAATGTAAGTCAAAAGAACTGAGATATTTATACATATTAAAAATATCCCTAATCAGAACTACAATATTTGAACACCACGATTCCTCAGTCCATCCATTTTCTTAACCCACTGCATCCCTTTCAGGGCTGCCAGAGCCTAACTTGGCCACTGCTGGGTACACCCCGGACAGGTCGCCTGCTTGTCACCGGGTCACGCAATCACACACATCTAGGGACAATTTCAAGTAATCATTCAACTTATGAAGCATGTTTTTGGAGTGTGGTAGGAAACATGGACAGAGAGAGAATGCAAACTCCACACAGAAAGATCCCAGCTGGCATTCAAACAGGGGCCTTTTCACTGTGAGCAAAAGAAAGCTTCCACTTAGCGCCATCTAATGGTTGCAACATGGAAGGTTCAAACGAACATTGTACTTATAATGTTAAATCAACTGAACACAAAATCTAATTTTAAGTATTTGTGTTTAGTTGTGATGGATTTGACCATTAATGCAAACAACTAACATGTCGAATTGTCATTTACAGTGTACAAATCCTCTAATTTCTTTTTTAAAATCTTCACCGGTGTTACCATAACAATAAAAACACAAACCCCATGTTTTCTCTACAAAAAGACCATGTCATCCCTATAAAATGAGCCAAAGTGATATCATCTCACAGTCTTGCTGGTTTTTATCTTTCCAAATATCACCGTCTGAATCCTCACTACTCTGCTGTGTCTCTAAACTGGGTTCAACAAATGCTGCCTGCAACCAAAAAAAAAAGAAATACTTTAAACAGGAAATATTAGCTTTTGTTTCTTTGTTTTAACAGTTAAGTAATAAGATAACAAATGTTTATAATATGCAGAGTGGCTCAATACACTTTACAGTCAACTTCTTTAAAGTTTTGTGTCTAAGCTCACTGATCTACATCAGTTTGAGAACAAACTGGGAATTTATTTTGCACATTTCAAATATGTCTGGAAACATTTTGCAGCTTTTCAGCTACTTTTCTTCAATGGCAGATGTGAACAAAACCCATGACTTCCTGTTTAAAGATGGCTTAAAAACTGATATTGGTTCAAACTGAAGCAACAGTCTGGTTCCAAAAGTTTCTTTTTTTAATGATCAATACCTGTCCTTCTTAAAGCTGTCAGACCATTTAAAAAAAAAAAAAATCTGTTTATAATGTACAGTGTTCCTGTATGCATATGTTGCAATTTAGCCTAAAGAAAACATGCGGTACACTTTATCAGATGAAAGTACGATTTTTTTTGTTTGTTTTAGAGTTAGCAAATGTTTTTTCAGATGACCCATAGACAGCAAATTTATGCCACATTTCTCATGTTAAAGTGTCATGGCCTGTTTTTATGTACAGAACAAAACTGAATAGCTCTGCCTGATTCTTAAAGGTCAAGTATCCCAGTGGTTTAGAGGAAATGCCTTTTTAACATTTTTACAAAAAAAAAAAAAAACAGCCCAAATCCCACCAATAAGAAAATATGATCTCAGACAAATAAGAGTAGCATAATAGTTGACAGTAAAGTCTGTCATTTGACCAAAAAAAAAAGAAAATCCAGTTTAAAAAAAATTCAGGAACTGTTGTTTTAAGCAGAAATTCCTGTTTTTAAGCACTTTACATCAACTTCATGCATTAAATGCATCAAATAAACAATCAGGGCAAAAGAAAACAATCTTAAACAGAACATCAGTTACAGCCTCAGAACAGATCCTGTTGGAGATGGTCAGGTCAGAACCCTGAGGGACACTTGTATTATCTTCTGCAAGTCAAGTTTGCTCCTCAAAAAAGATCCTAAAAGGAGTGAGAAATTTGAGTTTTTCATTTTTATTAAAACTCAGTTGTGTAGATTATATAAAGAAATCAAAAGCTGTTTGACCTGCTGCCTTCAGAATATTATCAGGTACCAGACTCGCAAACAGCTATTTCCCCTGGGCCAAAAACCCTCCAACTATCTCTCTGTAAATAAGAAGAGTACCGTACTACTGTACACTGCTTTTTATCCATTTTTAAATGTTGTTCTGTTATTTTTAATTCTGTGGGTTCTTTGTTGTGTATTGACCTGTACATTGCTGCGAGCAGAGCACTGACACATTTAATTACAAAAGTCTATTCTGTTCTATTATTTTTAGCAAAAGAAAACAAAAGCTCTACTATAAAATGTCTTTTCAGTTGTACAACGATGTTTTCCTTTCAAGGTTTTAAGTCCATCACCATCACATCCCAGAATAATTTCAATTTGTTTTAATTTTTTAATAAGCATTTGGTCCACTTTCTTTCTACAAAAGAGAACATATATTTTATGTTAAAATTTCCAAGAAGCACAATAAAGTAAGAACAAAAATCAACTCTCTCTGATTAAAAGACAAACTTTATTCATGTTTATACCTTCCTAATGTCTAAATTTTGCATTAATCATTTGTTTTCTTTTTCCTCCTGAGATTGGATCTTGGAGAAGCTGGCTTATTAACCATCTCTTGCACATGCAGATGAACATAAATTTGTTTAACCCAAACATGAAGGCATTTAGTTTGCTATAAGTTTGGTTCTGCATTAGAAAAAATACCAGTTTTATTAAGAAAAAAATGCTTGATAGTAACAGGAGAACTGCATTACAGTAATTTAGGTGATTCTTCAGAAAGATGACTCTTTTTTATGCACCAGACAAATCTCTAACTTGTTTTTGCGAATGTGTGACTAGGCTCTTAGACTAAGCATAACCGATTTTTTATAGTTTTCTTCTTCTGATCTCTGATCCGGGTGAGGCTTTTGTCTTCAGGTTTGATCTTCTCAGGAAATCTGCACGTGTTTCAACTTCAAAATAAATCAGTTTACTGATTTCCTTTAGTGTTTAATGTTAAAATCAGCAGCATCCTGTTTCCTCCTTTGAGATAAAAGAAGAAAAAAATCAGTCATTCCATAAATGATTCAGCCAAGTGACGCAGAAAAATACAAATATCTATGGGTTGTGTTGGAAGAGGCAGGCGCTGTGGTCATGGTCTGTGTCACACTCTGCAAACCAAACTGAAGAATCTGAAGAGATAAGGCAGGTAGACGTCAAAGTTGGAGAGATCTCTGGGTGGGTATTGTGCAGTCTTTGCATAAGTAGATTTTTTTTCTAAAAGGCTTCATAGTTTCAGAGCAGTCTGATCTGCTGGTTTTCATCTTCCTGATATTGGATTCTGGCTGAGTCAGAACAGGCTGCAGAAATTGAGGCTTTGTGACGGGGAAGTCAGACATCCTGTTTCAGATAATTGCCGTCCTCAGATGATCCTAAAATGTTGGTTATTATTTCAAAATGCAGACCATGACATCTGCAAAATTTGATCTACATTCACCTTGACTGCTCCCTTCTGTCTATTAAACTCCCACTCCAATGGAAATGGTGTTTAATGTGTTATAGCAGTTTTCTCATGATGGACATATTTAAAATAAAATAATCTTAAAATCCAATTTCAAAGTATTTCTTTATTCAAATCATTGTGAATTAGAATCAGATGAAAAAAATTGAAAAAACTAGTAGTTGTTAGTTGGAAACTAAAATTGATAGCTCCAATGTAGCTCGCCATTTTTGTTACACCACTAATGCTAGGGGCTGTAAGCTAGCAAGAGAGCATGTAAACAAAAGGATGATGGGAAATGAAGGTAGGCTCACTCCACGGCAACAGTCCCGCCCACAACTCAGAGGTGAATTTCTGCAGAAACTATGTACGAGAAAACAATGGATTTTGGTTAAAAATGGCCTCATCATAGTTAAAAGACCACTGAGAATATTATAAAATGATCAGAAGTTGATGGGAGTGGGTCTTTAAAAGCATTTGAACAAGCATTCAGTTTAACTTGACCCAGTTTAAGAGCAAACGAAGAGTCTGCAGCTGGAATGTCTGGTCTTTGGCTCCTGATTGGGCAGCAGGTTGATCCCCTGCGAAGATGCAGCTTTTCAATTATGCAAAACAGCAGCAACAAAATCCTCAAATTCATTTAAAAACAAGTCTCTGGGAATATTATGAAGATTTTAAAAAGAAAAGTAGAACAACATGTTGTTCCTCTACGTCCTGTTGATTGTTTTTTTTAGGCTCGAGATAAGGTTATACTTTTTTGTACCAAAAGATAACATTCTGCAGACGTGTGGTTAAAGTGGGTACAGACAAAAATGCAAGCGCAAGGACACAGCATTAAATTTGCACGCTGGTGCATCAGTACAATCGGCTCATGATCACAAGGTTATGAACTTGCACAGGGAGAAAAAGATCAGAGAAGAAAAATAAAAGCTTCACAGTAGTGAAAGAAGATAAAGGCTTTTTTTTTTCCTTCTGGTTCACAAACATTTAACCATCATCAGTGATCTTAGAGCAACAACTGCTGCAGCTGAGAAAGCTGGTCACCATGAAAGACCCACTGCGATGAAAATTGGGTTTTTAAAATGTTCTTGTGGCATTTTTCTGATGATGGAGGACATTCATAAAGAAAATTATTCTCAAAATTGAATTTCTGAATATTTCTTTTTCAAAATCATTGTGATGAATCAAACTATGTCCTTGAAAACGACACAGGATTTTGATTTGGGCTAAAAACAGCATCATCATAGTTAAAAGACCACTAGAAAACTTTACAATAGATTAAAATATGATCAGATTGGGACTTTAAAAGCATTTTGGTAAAGTCTTTCGAGTCATGGTTTTTCAGTGAGATGTCCTTTGGATTAAAAGGATTGTTTTTGGTAAATATAATCTTAAATTTGTTGTTGAATCATTTCTCTTAAAGTGGTTTTTAAAGGAATATACCTTTTTTTTCAAGAAAATAAAATCCTCAGTGTTGGTTAAAGCCAAGTGCATTCAATTTTTCTGACAGATTTATATCTCTGTCTATATTTGGTGGCAGAGTTTACAGAAGGAAATTTGTGCTAAAATTTACTCTGTGAACTAAACTGAACTCAATTCTTAAAATGTTTTTATATCTCGTGGCTAGAATCTTCATAAGTGTAAAACTAAAATCCTTCTTTGGTCGACTCACGAGACACCAAAAAGACTTTGTTTTAGGGGCGGACCTACAGGGGGGACAAGGGGGGCAGCTGGCCTCCCAGCAAAAATCTTTGCCCCCCTAATTTTCAAGTCAATATTAGTGTCATTATGGACAAAGATTAAGAAATCATCAATACAAGTTTTAACAAAATCAAAAAATTTGAATGAAATCTTGAGCCCCTCAAATGTTTTGCTCCCCCTCTGCATTGTGCATGCTGACGCACTCTGCTCTTCTCATTTGCCAGCCTTCTATAGTCATCTGCCCCCCTCCCACCCCTTCATATGAAAAGCTCTATCTCTGCCATTGCTTTGTTTTAAGAAAGAGTTCTAGTAAAAGTATTACTGATATCATGGTGCATTGACTGCACTGCTGGTGGTGAAATGTAGCAAGTGAACACATGATGCAGAGTTTCAGCTTATCCAGAAAAAGTTCTGTATGTGTTTGTGTTCTGTAAAGTTCACCTCACCTTCTGTCCTTATAGTTTTCAGCAAAAATGTAAAGACAATAAACATAAGTTTCTTGTGTGTAAATAAGTACGAACAGCAGCTGGAAACCTGGAGGAACAGGGTTGAGCAGCTCTGAGTGTTGGACCCAGCAGCATCTGTGCTCCGGCATGGATCATTTCATTGTCAACATAAGCCTGACACAAAATAATTGAAAAGTTGAAAAATTTTTATGCTGACAGTTTGCTCATGATGAGTTTGCTCATAAATATGGGTTCCAACATGGTTTCTGGGGGGATTTGTTCTAACTAAAAAAATCCCAAATGATCTTGGCAGCCTGGGTCTCCTGAGGCCCTTTCCTACTGTTATTCTGAATCTCTTCACCCTTCCCACTGCTTGGTCACACTGCCAACCATTGAGGACCTGGAAAACCAACACTCCTTGAGTGCAACACTGTTCACCAGGGACCTCACTCACCTGCCTTCCTGCCTTCAGTCAGGAGATACCGCAGCCTGCCCTGCCATGCAGATTAGTGAGGCTGCGTAACAGCCTATAAATACCCCAGGGTGATTCCTATAAGGCAGTTTTTGTCTTACACATCCTATTCATTAAGTCCCCTTGTACAGCATTGTATTTGTTTTTATTTCTTCTGCATTTGGCTTACCGACCTGTTCTGACCTGTCCATGCCCTTCTATTGCATTTTCTTTTTTGTGGCCGGAGCAAAGTCATTTTGCTTGGTGGTTCATCTTTAGTGACGTACAGGAATAGTAATGAAAAATAAATCTAAATCCGCCTTTCTGTTGGCAGCAAACAGAGAGGGAAAGAGAAAGGGGGGAATAATGAGCGTACAGGAATGATGGAGGTGTAGGGACTTAAAAAATGGATGATGGGGATTTTGAAATGAGGAGAGGAGTCCTGATTTTCATTTGCTTTGGGCGTGGTTCCCTTTCAAGCTTTTGTTCACTACATTTTACTTGCTGCAAGTGTATTCAAATTTGACCAACAAAGCCTGGAAAACTTTAAAGTTCTACTCTGATCATCTTCTGATCTATTTTCAAAGCGTTCCTGGTGGTCGTTTAATCATGATTTGGCCGTTTTTAGCCAAAATAAAAAAACCTGTGTCGTTTTCTTGGACATAATTTCTGCAGAGCGGCAGGAGTTCATCAGAAATTTTCCTCCAACTTGTGGGTCGGACCGCTGGGGTGGAGCAACACCTCCCCCTTCCTATCACCCATCTATTTACATTCTCTCCCACTATCTTATGGCCCCTCACGCTCCCAACCTAACATTAGCGGTGCAACAAAAAATTGCCAGCATTGTTGGAGCTATTCAGCCATGCAGTTTAGAGCCAGATGCATCAGAATGAAGCGGAGCAGGGAGCTTGTGGCCCACCCAGTGTCTTTTCTACGTCACAAATACGATCTTTTTCAAACAGCGTTTTTTTCCATCTGCTCCTGATTCACAACGATTCAAACAGAAAAAATATGCAGAAATGCAATTTTAAGCTGAATTTTCTTTATCTATGTCCATAGATGAAAAGTCCATCATCAGAAAAAGGTCACAAGAACGTGTTAACACAATTTTCTACTAGAGTAGAGCCTACACGTCTCTTAAGAGAACTTTAACAGGCATCAAATTGGAAACTAAACAGTTGATGAAAATAATAAGTTGCTGCGGTTGACAGTGTGAGACACCTAAGAGTGACTCTCTGCAAACCTTAGTAAATGATCACTGCAGAAAGCTCTGGGCCAGACTTCTCCTGCAATGCAAAGCCTGATAAAAGCCAGACAAAAAACATCACATCATCTGCAAAAGGTGCTTCCAAAGCCTGATGACTTCTGAGATTCTCATATGCTGCCTAAGCATTTGACAAGGGTTTGTGTAATAAATAGACATGGAACTCATTATTAGCAGTTCTTGGTTATAACCCAAACTTTTTTACATTTGAATTTACATCTAGATGTAAAACCATTAAATAAACAGAACAAAAGGTACAGTAAAAGAAGTCAGACTTTGTACATAGCTGCATAAAATTCTGTTGTCAAAATATTAGTTGTATTTACACTTTAATACATATACACAATTGCAATTGATGCATTTTTGCTTGATTATTGTTCACAACTGCTCTCCTCCTGAATTGTGCTGCAGATCATCCACTGTTTGACATAGTTGGAGTTTTTGTGCTCAAGAAACGAGTCCATCTGCTGTGCTTGGTTTGAGTCTGTGCCTCCAGGGCTGCTGCACTCTCCAAAACCACTGTCAATAGTGTCCAAGTCCACCCGAGGGTAACCGTCCTCTGACTGCTCTGTGGATGCAAATGAATTGAGAGATACCCTTTCTGGTTCAGGAAACTCTTCCTGCGGCTCAAAGTCCTCCTGTAGTAGCTCAATAACCATTTGGTTTTCGTGTTGTGGACATATCTCATTGTGTCTGTCCATCATGGATAGCAGGGATTCCTGGGAATTGTATCCAGCGCGGTCTATGTTGGGACCGTCAAATGAGCCGAAGCTTTCTCCATCTTGGTAGCTTGTGATTGAGCTGCGTGATGTGACTTCGTCTTCATACTCTTCTCCAGAGAGTGTCACGGTGTGGATGGAGATGTGTCCAGTGGAGTGGCCCGTGCCCTGTGAGCTGCCACTCTCTGGGAAAAAAAGCAGGATGTTGGAAGGCTGCGTGGATCGGTGGAAACCTTTCAGCTGACTTTCCTCCCTGGAGCTGCGCTTCTTGTTGTTCCACTTAGGGATTTCGTATTTATTTGTGCTCGCCTTCTGAGCACTGGTATTGATTTGGAAGTAGTCGTGCTCCTCAAAGACGGGCTTCACCCACTCCTGCAACAAAACAAAAGAATGATGTTAAAGCTGAGTTATAGTTAATGTTTGAATTTTACCAGTACTTTACTGGGGTTCTTCAGACTCTTTCTGGATCTTTCCTGCAGCAACATCAAGAGGAAAAAGAAACATCCAGTGTTTTGCTTCCAACACATGACTCAAAAATGACTGATCTGCTGATGCTCGTCTGGAGGAACTTGACATTAGTGCCAACCCAGGCCCACAGGCTGTCCGGCCTGCTAAATGCTAGTTTACCACTCCCTTTAAACAATGGTCCTGATTTACGTGTACATCTTTCCAGGGGCTGTAAAAATGGATTAGCAGGATCTGGTTTACAACAACTCTCAACAGGCTTTTGGGGGGAATATTTGTGCTGCTTGGTACTTCCTGCTTCTCTGTTTTCAATTCATCCTTCTATGAAAGGAAAAAAACAAAACAAAGCGGAGTGTTTTTTTCTTGGCTTTAAACTCAAAGGAAACTACGTCGGTTAGCATCAGAGTTTGCACTGATATGCTACTTCCTGCACATCACCTGTAGCGTAGGAGGAGCCTCTTCTGTCTTTCAGTGTCTTCTGCTGTTAGTACAGAGCTTTGCTAGCATCGGTACAGAAGGATAAAAAAGAATGCCGGCAAAACCCTGGTAGCTTTGTGTTGGTTTGTTTGACTCAGAACCACAATCTCCATCCCTCTCTGGGAGGTGCAATCTATTACTGTCAAACCAAACAGAAAACAGGCTCCTATGTACTTTTTTCTGTCCTGTGGAGCAAACTGTATCAAATCATAAACTGGGCACGTCCAAAGTCCGGCCTATGGGCCAATTGCGGTCCACATTCACATTTCCTGCAAGATCCTGTCAAAACAATAAATAGTATGCAGCCCCAAGCACTCTGTACAGATGGTGTGTTACTTAAAAAAAAGTTGTGCTTAGCCATAGTAAACCTGTGGCGACACTGTCACCGAACCCCTCGGTGAAACTTTTCAGCTTATTTCTAAAATGTTGAAGGTAAAAAAATACTTTCAGACTTTTTCTTTTTTATTCATGGTTTTCAATTAACAGTCATTTTGTTAAAAAAAAATTCATGTATTTCTTTTCTATGTCAGAAAAACAAAGTATCCCACAAAACTAAAATTCTCATTAAATAGTTCATCTGCCTTTAACGCCATTATAAGGGTTCAAAAATGTTGGTTGATTGAATGGGCCTCACACATTTTCTCTTAACTAATATGAATCAACATTCTTATTAACCAATGTTTTCTAAGCTATGTCAGGCCTGTTATATAGAGGGTTTAAGGCCGCAAACCACCTTTGCCACCCCCCACCCCTCCGACACACACACTCACAAAAAGTCGAGAAAAGAAACAGAAACACAATTCAGACAGTTGAGGTGGAATTTTCAGGTGTTGCAGCTTTCACACATTTTGTACAGAAAATAATATTTTTCATGAAATACCCCTTTAAAAAGCACACATGCTTTCTCTTTGGGAAATAGTAGGTGTATAGTATTATTACAGGGCTTCTGCTTTGGCTACAATCCACTCCAAAGATTAAATAAACAGAATAAATATATATATTTTTTCTTTTTACTTCAACGCATGTTTAATGCATGAGAATCCTCTGAAATGACTTTCGCCCTAAACCAAAGAGGCTTTTGCAGTCACCTTGAACCTTACTGCATCAAGATGATGTCCAGATAAAGGCGCCCGAGCTACCACATCCTGACAGTTACATCAGAACAGTATCACAAAATCTAAAGAAACATGAACAGTCAAACGTGAGAAACAACACAAGAGAACAGTAGGAGCTTGTCAATGAAAGCTCTGTCTGGCATGAAGTCTAACACTCCTTTATGTTCCACTGCTTCACATCTCATCATAATGACGAAATACAAATCATTTAATTCAACTAAATTTAAATTTATTCTCTCTTTTTTTGTTTTTAAGGAGAATGGTTTGAGCTCAAAGTTGGGCCTTCATGAAGGCCACACGGAAAAGGTTATTGCAAAAATGAAAAAAAAACCAAAAACGAACATGCAAATGCCCAGATTAAATCAAAAACTAAACTAACCCATCCATCCATTTTCTAAACCCGTTTGGTCCCTTTTGGGGTCATGGGGCTGCCGGAGCCTGACCCAGCCATTTGTGGGCGAAGGCTGGAGACACCCTTGACAGGTCGCCAGTTTGTCGCATGGCCACAATCACACACCCATGCACACTCGCATTCACACCCAGGGACAATTTAGAGTAACCAATTAACCTGTGAAGGTACGAAACTAACCTTTCACCTAAAATTCAATGGTGCACCAATCTTTGCATCACAGCATTGCAGCAGTTTTTGATGTTTGCTGCCCTCTGATGGCAAAGACAAGTAAATGCATGCTGTTTAAGATTTTAGTGCCTGTATTTACTGCAAGACCAGGTTTCCTTGCAGGCAAAAAGTCTTACATTTTTATGATAAAATTATATAATAAAAAAATGATAACATAAGGGTGTTTTTAAGTATTTTTTAGGAGTTCTTGTCAATTGTAGAAATGACTGTTCATGCTTTACAATGTTCTGCTAAAATGTTTTTATGCTTTTTTTTTTCTTCTAAATTTAGCATTTCGTGGTTGAGTAAAACTTCAACTCTCTGTTAGGATAAAAAAGACTGCATATTTATTGAAAAGTTAAAATTAGCACACCTGAAAATGAAACTAAAAACAAAGATTCATTTGTATGAGGGGAAAAATAAAGCTAATGGAAGATTGGAGATAATCGCACAGCTCTCATTTTGTGCACAAAAACAGAATGATACAAGTCAGACATGGGGGGTATTTCCACTGGGGTGGAACACATCTGAGTGTCATACACAAATAGCTACCCACTGTCTGTAAAGTGGGAGGTTCCTAAAGCCCCTGAGAAGTGACTCATTCATATCACTGATTCCCTTGTGGGTGAGAAGGAGGGGAAGTCCCACAAGCGGGGTCCAGATGTGCTGAAAGTCCCCCTTTAGAGCAGCACCTGCTGGACCGCTTTGGAAGCTACACATCAACTGTTTTCCTTTACCTTGAAGTTCCCTTTGTGCTTTTGATGAAGAGGCTTAAAGAATATATCCGGGCTCGGGACAAACGAAATCATCTTGAGTTTCTTCAGCCAACACCTAAAAAGGACGAAAAAAAATACAATTACAAAAAAGTCAGATGATGATAAACGCCATAAGATGTGGCAAACATTAAACTACTGTTACAGTTGAGCAGAGGCAATGTTTAAAATCTTAACCACTGATGCTGATGGCATTAGTCAAAGTCAGTTCTCTGCATATGACTAAATACCCCCACATTTCACCTTTCAGAACAAAATGCATAATCAAGACATTTAAAAATGTATGTGGCCTCTGTTCTAGTGTTTGAGCTCTGACAGGTATGGGACTTTACAGAGTTGTCTATTTCTCATCTGCTATTAGTTTTACTGCTTTTCTCAGCTGCTTTGGTGCATTTCTAGCAACAGACTTAAACTTTGCACAACAGTTAGTGCAACCTCCAGAACATGAAGTTTTTGGGCGCAGCCTAGTGGCAGTTTCATGTTCACTTCATCCAGATGTGTAGTTTGGACACAAAGAAACAACTAAGTATGAATATCTGCAAAATGATCACATTTGACTTGCTTTTGATGATTTTTTATCATGTCTATCAAAATTAACTACACTTGTACAATAGTCATTGTTCCTAATGATCTTCATTTCACTGCTTGCATCATTGCACACAAAATTGTTGAACATGTTAAACAGTTTGTACGTGCATTTAAAAAATATCTTTTATTGTTTTTCCATGAAAATGTCCATAAATAATTTCTTTGGGGAACCTCATTATACCCTGAGGAAAAGGGACGCGTGAACTAGTAGTTGAAACCACTCTCCTTCACAGTTGAATCACATGAACCCACGTCCATGTAAACGCAGCTAATGTCAGGTCGATTACTCATATTTTGTTGAGGGAACAGATGAGCAAACTGTAATTTATTTGTTCAGCTCAAACTAACTCGCTCAACTCTATCATAGTCATACAATTTACTTGCATTTGAACCTGGGAAACTTTTACATGTAGACTTACAATTACAACTGTAGCTCAGATTTGGCGTGGCATAGTGTTCTGTTGTGTAATAGTAAAGAAACAAGTATTTTATTAAAGTATTGTGAAAATGTAGCATGCTTACATTTGTTTTTGTCTGCAAGTCAAAAATGATTGCAAGACAACTGACCCTTCTGATTCTGCAGCAGTGCAGATTCTTCAGTGTCGGTTTCTTGATTTGTAGTTAATTCTAGCTTTATAATATGCCATACAAGGCTGTGTTGACTACATGATACTGGAAAGCCCTTCAAGAAAATCTGTTACAACAATGCTGGTGCTGGTGATTCACGTTCAGAAATACTGGAGTCCTAACTTGTCATTTTGACGACACTGACACTTTCATTGACATAAATGTTTGATTTTGAAGATCAAAATATCCATTTGGATTAATTGACTGGCTCTTAAAAGCACAAACTACTCATTTTGAGCTGCTGACTTGCTTTTGAGCAATATTCCATCCTGAGAAAGGGACTGGCTTTTGCAGGTTACCCACCATGATTTGCAGTTTTCACTAAATGTTTTGAGAAACGCATTAGCAGGAGTGCAAACTTTAAAACTGTTGTGAGAAATGCACCAAAGCCACGGAGAAAAACCGTAAAGCATATTCGTTCAGTAAATTACACACACACAACAGTTGCAATGAATTGCCTGCACCTGATAATTCACTTAAAAAGGATTAATTTAATGTAAAAATAACCCAAATTTTGTTCCGTTTCTTTCTTACTTTCAGACATTTTTCTCACACTATGGCAGCTGTTGTTCAGGCCACAAAGCACTGTTGAGCCATCTGTTTGCATTTCATCCAGAGAGTTGATGCTGCTGTTTTCCTGTACAAAACCTGAACCTCAAATGCTATTCTTGGTGACTGAGTCAGTTGGTTCTCTGAAAAACACCTGCTGTCTTCTTTTCCTATGAGAAGATAAAGGAGATGTTTCCATTTGTATACTTTGAATTCTTCAAACATGTGCACCCTCCCAAAAGAACATTTTTGATGTTTCAGGTGCCACAAACCTATTCTTCCTCGACTCAAGAGAAACAGGTTTAGAGCTCTCAATATTGTAACCTTTATTCTCAGATATCAGACAAGGTTTTTAATAAAAAACATTTGTTTGCAGAGATGTGGGGTTCTGGATTTGAGTATTTCATGTGGGAGTTTCATAGTTTCATCTGCATGTTCCTCGTGTCCAGACTGACTTTGAGAAACAAGTCTTCAGTTTTTCTGCTGCTTCTGCTTGGAATACTCTCCAAACTGAACTAAAATTGTCCGAACTTGTCGTCAGTGCCTGTGTTTTGAAGTTGTTACTGTCAAATAGTGCGCCTTTCATCTAGCTGCATTTAACATTCTCATGCTGTTTATAACTTTTGCACCTTATGTCAGACTGTTTTGCATCGACTGCATTTTATAGCTACTTTGCTGCACTTTAAATTTAAAGTTTAATAATTCCAATGATATTGTTTTGTTTTATTCTGTTACCATATTTTGTGCCATGCACTGCTGACCTCTAGGACAGGTCATTCTTGCAAAAGGTGCTTGATCTGATTGTTTTTATTACCTGGTTAAAAAATGGTTAATAAATAAATGGTCTTTCCTTTTGGAACATCCACATTCTTTTTTAGGAGGCTTGGGTGATCTGGCCAGGAACTCCATCAGACAGACAGTAACAGGCAGGGTGGACGTCTATATATAAAATTAGTAAATAAGGTACAGGGTGCCCCGTAATGCGTACATTCCGGATGGGAATAATTCTAATCAGTTGGCTAATTCAAAAGTTAATAAATCCTAATTTATTAACAAATTATTTCAGTTTAGTATTAACATTTTTGTAATGTAATTTTGAAAGATGGATGGATGCTTTGAGGTCAGAGTTGGACGGGAAGAGTGCACTTCCTTCCTACCACACTGGTAAACAGGAGATCTGCTGTGACTGTATGTGACTGTAACGAAATGATCACGTAAGCAGCAGCGCGTTGTCATATCTTTGACACACATCTACACCGCAGGCGAGATCAGTCAATCTGGAACTTGGCAACCATGAGCGGAGACACGGACGGCACCGAGACTGTCAGTGCAAACTGATGCACTGCACAGATAGGATCACAGATGATGGTTTTTTTTTTGGTTTTTAATTTCGTGACTTTATTATTCACTTTATTTTCTTAGGTTCATCTTTATAATATAGTAGTTGAGTTTTCACACAAACTCCTATTCAGAGATGATCTTACTAAGATGTCAGATGTTTATTTGCATGTTTGGGATCTTGAATGCAAAATGTGTTGATTAAAAACAATTTTAACTGAACAAAAGAGACAAACAAAACCAAAATAATCTGGTGCGTAAATCAACAGTTATTTTGCACTAGATCTTTCAGATTTTTATTTTTTTATGTACAAGGCTAAAAATCTCTACATTTTAATCACAAAAATGTGAATGAAATAAAGGAAATGCAAATCATTTTTTAAAAACTGAAATAGATGTATATTAATTTATTCCTGTAGGAAACTAAACTTTGCCTAGTCTTTCAGCAAAAGTGAAAAAAAGATCAATTTCCCTTAGAAGTTTTATTTTCTGAGAGATTTTCAGGGATGTTTAAGACAATAATTTTATTTGTAGAACATCAGGTGTAAAACGCCCAATTTAAATCCTTGAATTATTGCCTTGACTCAACTTTCATAAAGACATAGAGGATAACATTTTATCTTTTACTTCTGGTATTTGTTTAATAAGCTTGAGTATTACATCAGTCTGATTAAAAAGGGGAATTTTGTGTGGAAAGTACCAGCAATGAGTCTTTACTATAGAAAAACAGGAAGAGCAAAATAATAAAAATAACAAAAGTAAAATAATGTTCCTTTTATCATTATGGACAAGTATTCTGTAAAATACTGTGGAAAGGAATGACCTTCAGGAACACTTTCACCCGCATTTAAGTTGATTTAGTTGCATATTTGGTTATAAATCCACATTAGCTTTACTATAGGTATGTGCCCCATCTAAGGAATATCTGAAATATCATAGTTCTAATCCTGTTTCAGGAAGCAGCCACTCCAATGATGAATCCAGGAATTGTTGCTGCAAAAAAGATCAATTCAACTGGACTGTGAGACAAATTTAATGCTGAATTCAATGTAGCTGAAATTCCTGGTGTGCTGTACTCAACATGTTTTAGAAGCAGACATTTACACAACTAAATGTTGAGATTGAACTCTTTTTACCTATTTTATTAATGAAAGCTAACATGTTCTCATGCCTTTGTCTGGTGACATAATCATTATTAGTATAACCTTTTGCTGCTTAAAAAGGACAAAGTGTTGTTTGTGATTTTACAATCTGTGTGGATGCAGCCACCTCACGGTGAGTCAAAGGCTCCAGGATTCACTGAATCCACTTGTCAGTTACGTCTAAAAGTTTGCAGTTAACTTAATGGGGACTGAATGTTTCATCAGAATCGGTCTGCTGATGAAGTGCTGCAGCTCGTGCAGTTTTTGCACCTGATTGGTGCAGTCCAAAGATTTCTCCTCCCTTCATCAGCAGAGGCAGAAGGCTTTTTGTAAAACAATTGTGCCTTTTTTTTTTTTTTTACTTTTCATTCATTTCTTTCATAAGAAGTCCATTGTACTGGAGCCATTGATACTTCACTTTACACCTGTTTGCTCCATTTAAGGAAACACTTTCAAGTAATTTGTTTTAAAAGAAAATGATTCGACTAGAACAAATGAAGGCTCAACAAGCACTCTTGTGTCCAAAGTTCAGGTTTTTTCTCAATACCGTCCTTTGGCAGACTGATAAAGTTTTGGACGATGCTGGTAAAGGATGAAAGCACTGCCGCTCCATAGGTTGCTGCTTTCAACAGGAATCTAAACCTCAGAAATGGTGCATCTTTGTTTTTGTCTCAGGTCTTTGTCCTAATATTAAATGTGCGTTAAATTCCTGCTGTTTGTCTATGGGATGTAACACCTCTTGTTTAAGCGCTTTTTAGATTTTGGTTTGTTTTAGTGAGCAGCCTTCTCTGCTGCTAACATTATTCAGTGTTAAGGGTTTTTAAAAGCTGTGCATTGAACCGAAACCAAATTGTGATCTCCGTTTTCTCTGACATCAGTCAAGAGCTTCAGTCTGCGTCTTGTGGCCAGAGGCTTTAAAGACGCCTTCCCTTCTCAGTTCTCTAATGTGCTGCATGGCTTCCTATTTGTCCCAGCCAGTTCAGTGCAGCACGCTGCTGCACATACAGAGCTGCAGTGGTTTTTTGGCATGTGGGAGGTGATGCTAGGAAAGTGTTCATGTTGCTCTCTAATCATTTACTGGAAGAGAGCACAACGTTGACCTTTCTTGAAGTTGAGTTCTGTTCGCTATTGCTCAGTTTTGTACAGAAGCAAATTAAAAAGTTATTTGTGACCTTGGTAATAAGTTAAAGAACCGTCA
Organism: Adrianichthys oophorus; assembly: GCA_036245035.1. Lineage (NCBI taxonomy): Eukaryota > Metazoa > Chordata > Actinopteri > Beloniformes > Adrianichthyidae > Adrianichthys > Adrianichthys oophorus. The sequence continues at coordinate 1,694,772 of BSAI01000207.1, forward strand.
CGACTGAAAGTTAAAGTCAGAATCCTACTCACGGTTTCTGTAAGTATCCCAGAATCAGGAGGCAGAAGATGAGAACAACAGGAATTGACAAGAACAACCAAAATGTGTCTTTTCCTGAAAAGAAAAAAACACAAATTTACTTTTCTTTCCATTTTATGAAGGGTATAAAAGCCTGCTGTGACTCCAAAAAGCAGAAGTTTTCTACCTTCAGCATTTCCAGGGGTTGTCCATTCTGTCCCGGAGCTCCACTCACTCCATGGGCCGTAGTAGATCTCACCAGGCCGAAGTTTGGCCTGAACTTTCACAACGTAGCTGACCTTTGGTTGGAGTTCGTTGACCATGAGGAGAAGGTTCTCTTTTGTAACTTGGAGCTCACGAACTGGAAACTGTTCATGGACAGCAACTTTATTCACTGCGACAGAAACGTGTGTCTGCTTTGACTTGTGATCTTTTGTTGATGTTACCTTTAGGTTTGCAGCTCTTATCCACAGCCTGAATGTGAGGGGCTGCTCCTCACTGGTGCTCCAGGAGATGTTGTAGAAATCATCCACTTTTGTCACTTTGACGTCAAAAGGAGGCTCAGGTTTCACTGTGGTGGCAGAACATTCCAGATGTGACAATGGAATTGAAAACAAAGCTTGACGCCAGCAGTGGTTCTGGGGCTTTAATTTTAGCTTTTTGTTGCTCTGGAGATCACAGGTGTGTGGAGGTTTGCTATGAAACAAGCTGTTAGAGGAAGCTGGCTTTAGAACGCTTTTGTTCCTTTTTACAGCGAAAGTGTTAAACAAAAAATGTAGTTTATGCAACAGCTGTGAACTTACATGTATTCCATCAATTCAGGGAAAATGAAAGAAGCAGAAATGTCAATATGAGGAGATAATCTGTCGAACCTACCCACATCACACAAACTAAAGTTGGCTGACTCGATGGCGTTCCCCGTCAGCTCACGCCGTCTCACTGATGTTGTACAGATAGTTTCAATAGAAGCAACTCTTTCAAGAGACTGGGTAATTGTGCACCAGGTCTGGGTGGAATTGATGGCACAGCTGCCGTTGGCTTCAGCATCTTCAGATCTGAAACACACCAATGCTTCATGAAGGTCTTCACACAAACATCTCATTCTTCATTTATTGAACAACAAGCATCATTCAGGACACCTCTAAAGGTGTGGCAGTGCACTCCCACAACGCAAACTATTTGATGCTACATTTCAAACCTTGTTCTTTGACATTCAATATACTTAACCTGGTTAGAAGTGGCTTTAACTCATCATTTTTTTTTTACTCCTGTCTGCAGGTGCAGACAGGAGTAAAAAAAATAATTGTGACATTAATTGTGTCATTAATAGCTAGGATCTAAAAATAAAGAAATATTAAAATGAGTGCAAATCATTTTGCTCTAAATTCTTGCCACTAAAACTCTATTAAAGACTTTAAAAAAAAACTTTAATTTTTGGTTCAATTTTAAAAAAACATCATTTAAAAGTTTAATAAAGTTAGGCTGGTATACATTGTCATTACTTTAAATCCAAAACTATATTCATGATTTAAGAATGAGTGGTTGTTTGAGATTTTAGGATGACTTTAAGATGGGCCAGCTTGCTCTAAGATTCATATTTTGTTTGCCTTTTGTTCTAAAATGAGTCATTTCCACTTAGTAGTTTTTTGTCTCTGGAATCTAAATGAACGACAATAAAGTGCATAAAAACTCAAAATACAAACTGTTTACTTGGAACTAGCAACGAACTTCTTTTTGGGCAGTATAAGATGTAATTCTACCTAACAGTTAACTTTTTGAGCTTATTTTTCCTTTTTATGCCTGTGTGGAACTCCTTGTTTCTAGATTTTGCTCTCCTATCATAAGACTTTTGTTAAGTAAAATGATTTGCTGCATGGACAGAATTTTGCTACTTTCAAGTGATTTTTCCTCTTAAGTTTAGTGCTCTTTTCCTGTTTGTAGGCTACCTCTTTTTGCAGTGAATTTTTATTAAGTTCTTGAACACTTTGTAAACATTCACTGCAAAAACTGAATCTTAAAGTAAAAGCTTCCTTGTTTCAGGTCAAATTGCTTTATTTTCCATCTTCCAAGCAACATTATCTTTTCAATAAAGTTTTTCAACAGCAGAAGAATTTCAGACTGAGAAAATGTGTCTTAGTGACTTGAATTTTTTTTTCAAATAAAAATTCTTGGTAAGACCATTTTTCTTACCCCCTAGCAGATTTTTTTTTTAGGTTATTTGAAGAAAAACTGCCAGTGGGGTCAGAATTTTTGACTTATTTCTAAGGGGCCTGTTTACTCAAAACGTAATCTAAAACTTTAACATTTCTGTTAGTTCATTAAGTCAGTCTTTTATAGTATAAAATGAATATGATGTTACTTCATCTTCATCAATGAAATGTGTCAAATATCGTCTTCACAACTTTATTTTTGAATTAAGCCTCCCAATAAATTGAAATGATAGAGACGACGATGTGATGGATGTTTTTTAGGAGGTAGTTTCCTAAAACAGGAATGAATCAAGTGGTTTAGGGGAATAAATGTGTTCAATCTGCAAGTGAAAGTGAAAAACGTAAAAAAAAAAAAAAGAAGAAGTGAAACATTAAAAAAATGAACTGATCTGAGGTGACCATCACAAAACAAACTGTTTTGAGACATTTATACACATTTGTGACAAATAAAAAAGCAAATACTTATAACAACTGCTTTCTAGTTGTAAATGATTATTTCTGTTCCCTTTCCAAGGTGAGCTGGTTGTTTTAAATCTGATTCAGGTCAGTTTTAATAAGTTGAACTACACTTATAACCCAGTTCTGCCTTATATCTCTTTCAATGTTTTATGTTTGAAATCCATCAAACTTGGGGATGAAAGTGCAGCATAGTGGAACATGGCGGCTACCTGCAGATGACAGTCAGGATGACGGGATGTTCGGGGACCGATCCCGAACAGGAACAGTTCAGAGTGGAAGTGTAGTCAGTGGAGCAGGTGACATCACACAAAGAGGCTGCAGATTAGAGGAACGATTGCAAGATTGAGAAAGAAATCCTGATCAAAGAAATCTGGTCAGGGTTGTGGGACCAAGATTAATTATCACCGATCGGTTTGACAAATGCAGCAGATTAGATCACAGATTTGGTCAGATAATTTACCGAGATTAGCAGGAAGAGAGAAGGTCCACAGCAGCAGAAGGACAAAAGGCTTGAGAGCCATGCAGGCACTGGCAGGAAACCCAAGAACTGGATCAAACTTCAGGGATAAACTCAACTTCATACAGCGAAGGAAAACAAAACTACCAAAAGATGAGAGGGTGGTTGAAAAGTGTTAACGTTATCCTCTTCATGACTGAAAATAACAGTTTTTGAGCATTTTCACAAAACGAAGAAAATAAAAATGACTAACAGCAGAAAAACTTCAAATGATCACATTGCTCTCAAAGTCGTATAAGGGGCATTACCTTTTCTAAGGGAGCTTCTTCCCCCGGCAGAGTCTTACTGAGCGGCTCGAAGACTGAAGTGTTCACTGAGTGGAGGTACAGACACTGAAGCGCTGTCACAACCCTGACTCAGGATGTGGTTTTTAGAGGGGTGTACGGCGGCCCTATCCAGCCACATCCACATCACTGCTATAAGAATGCAGCAGCTAAACCGAAAAAGTCAACAGGAAACCGAAATAACTCATTCATCATGGTTGTTTCACCTGCTGCCAAATTGAGTGCAATGAATCTCCCAAAATTATATTTTCAAATATTTTTCTGAAAGCTAAGATTCTTTCTTGTCAATGTATTTGTGTATTTACGTGAAGGATTTTCACTTTTTACATTTTATTTTTCCTTTGAATGGATAATTTTTAAACTACATTTAGCTTTTTCATGGCTTGTATTTGTCTGCTTTTTCCTGCAGATAATTAGAAAATGTACTCATGAAGCAACTCGTTTTGAAATTAAACTTTACAAATAAATGTTTTTATGGAACAGTACAGGAACATGACATGACAGAGACAGGGTTTTTTAATGAGTTTTTTCCTCACTGAGAAGGAGGGTGTAAGTGCAGAGATGTTTGTTCAGCTTAGTCTGTTTAACAACCAGCTATTGTTTACATTGTTATGATTGACTTTATGTTCTTTCAAATACTGGTGTAAGCCCTAAGAGACTGCTATGGTTGTGATATTGGGTTTTATAAATAAAATGGAATTGAATTGAACATTTCACTACAATGTCACTGGTTACAATGGTTGCAATAGGCCCACATTATTGCATGTTATAAATCATAAATATTTACAATAAAATCTTTATTTTTGTTTGAGAGATTGTTTCCTCCTGAGCTTTACGATAGTTGTCTTATTTGCGGACCAGACAATAGCAAAAAGTTCCTATAATTTTATTCTTATTTTCCCTCCTCGATCAAGTCAAACTGGGTCACAGAGATGGAAGTATCACTGAAAGCGACCGTCGTCCAGATGCAGCTCCTGCAGTAAACCTCACTGCACTGGGAGGATTTGAAGGGACTATTTTTCTATATCTATCTGTTTGGAAGGCTAAATGTAGGTGTAGGGAGAAGCTGGAGGGGTCGGGGAGGAGCTCTGATTCAGCCATAGTAACTTGTGTGGTGCACCATGTTCAATCTTACATGTTTTTTCAGTGTGAAATGTTTACTCCATCTGGTTAAGTAACTGAAATGTGGGCAGGACACCCAAGCTAACCTTTGTCGTTAGTTCTCCAATAAAGCTTAGACTGCATGTAATATACCATGGTATGCTTTCTGGTACTAATAATGAAAAGTAGCTGGAGCCAGCTCAGTTCTACAAGTAACCACGATCTGGCATGTTTTGCAAAGCCATGCATGCATGTACTATATGCGCTGAATGCTTGAAATTGAAAGTTTGAACATAAAGTCCAATGAGTTGTTTTTTTGTTTTGTTGACATTTAACTTGAAACACAATTAGGGTAATGTACAATTTATTCTAATACTAAAGTACCACTTTGATCATCTTCTGATCTATTTTCAAAGCATTCTCAGTAGTCTCTTAACTATGATTATGCTGTTTTTAGCTTTAAAAAAATCGTTTTCTTGGGCATAGTTTTTGAAGATCGGCAGGAGTTCATCAGAAATTTGCCTCTGAGTTGTGGGTGGGACAATTGGCTTGGAGTAAGCCTTATTTCCCATCATCCCTTTGTTTACACTCTCTCCCACATGCTTACAGCCCCTCACATCCCTATCCTAGCGTTACCTGTGCAAAAGAATGGAGAGGAGCAGGGTTCTTGTTGCCTGCCAATTGTAGTTTGAATACAACAACTACAAGCTTTTCCTAACGGCATTTTTTTGTTTGCTCCTGATTCCCAATGATTTTAATCTGGAAATCATTGTGAATGATAAAACTAAAGTTTTGAAGCCTAATTTTATATACACACATGCACACATTTAAAGCTACGTTCAGATTGATTTGTGTTGTCCCAAAAATGTGTTCAGAAGCCTGCTGCTCCCGCCTCATGTGGGAAGAGCTACCATCAAACTTTTTTAGCCTTATTCTTAAAACTTTACATTTTGTTTGCAATTTAGCAAATTTTGCTCTCAAAACTGTGAATTTTGCTTGCAACATGGTGGCACAAATATCACTCCATAAAAAAATGTAATACTTGCATATACTTGAATTTAAACGCAAACTTCTCTGCTTCAAAGCACAGATGCATATCACAGCGCAGTACGGATCACCCTTCCGGTGGAGGGATAACAGTCCTAAGTCACTACAGAACAAACAAAATCCGCAAATAAAGGCTACCAAGGTCCAACTCCCGAACTAAAACAGCAAAGCCCAGCAGTATGTGACTGCTGAGGACAAAAGAAGAAAAGGGAAACAAAACAACCCAGCACAGCAAAACTCAGGACTCTGCTTAGCTCTCGCTGCCCGCCTGCCTTCTGGATGTGGGCGTCCTCTGACTTAAATAGCTAGTAGGTGTCAAACAGGGACATTGGTCACACCTGCTGGGTGAGCAGAATGGCAGGGGATGAAGCACACCAGCAGCAGACATAACACTTTCCAGAAAACAGCAGAAGAAACTTTGACGCTCCTTAGCTCAGCAGAATGAAAAGGTTGAAGAGCATTCATGACTACATCTGATTTTACTACCCATTATTTCCTTTAGGTGAGCAAAAACACCTTCATAGTAAAGCTTCTTGTTAAAAAAATGATGAAACATCAAGGATTCAGACGAACAACAATTGTGACCCAAAAAAATAGTCTTGTGCGGTTTGTTAAAAATAATGTTTCTTTCAGGTGAGAAAAGGTAATGAATTATGATTCAGATACTTCTGAACTTTTTTTGTTTTAAAATCGTTGTTGTTGCAAAAATAACAGACAACTCTCAGGAGTTTCTGTGTGGTTTTTAGATTCACTTTGAAACTTTATTTGGACTTTTTTTTTTAATATTTGATTTTGGTTGAGCTGGCTTTCAGGCATTTAGCAGTGAAGCACTTTGCCAGACCTGTTTTTGAAAGTGCTGATTGGATTTTTTGTGAGTTCACATCTGCGTGTGTGTGACCTTTGAGGTCATACAAGCACATGCAGAGAGAGTGGATGTTTCTCCCAGTCAGAAGGCTTTCAAAAGTCCTTCAAAATAATCTTTGTTTTGTTGTAACACAGACTGATTCATAAGGATTATTAAATTGTTAAAATATATGACAAGAATTGTCAGTTTTAGGGGCCGTGAAGCAGACACATTGTTTTAATTTAAACGACTCCCATCATCGTCACATTTTTTATCACTGAATTAATTGAAGTTTTGAAAGCAGACGTGTGACGCATTTTGAAAGACCCTGATCTCCCACCTACAAACAGAATCTGTCAGGGGGTTTCTGTGGAAATGAGCACAGATGAGTCATAATCAAAATGCTGCAATAATATAGAAAAACAAATTAATTCTGGATTTTATTCTTTACATCTAGATTTTTATGATGAGAACTGATTTGTATATCAAACAAACAATAGCTACCAAACCTCTATGGGCACAAACGACTTTGCTTCTCATGTTATGATCGTAATTGGGTTTGGTATATATATATATATATATATATATATATGAATATGCATTTTGTTTGTCTTTTATTTCTTATTTTGATTGCTTGAAATAAACCAATTTCATAAAAAGAATTTTGTAAAGTGCAAAAATGAGTTGCTCAAAAAAAAAAAGGGAACACCTAAACAACTCAGTTACTCCAAGTCAGTCACACTTCTGTGTAATCAAACTGTCCCGTTAGGAAGCAACACTGACTGACAATCAACGTCACATGTTTTTGTGGAAGTGGAACAGACAAGTGGAAATAATAGATGATCAACAAGACACTTCCTATAAAGGAGTGTTTCTGCAAGTGGTGACTACAGAAAACTTCTTTTGTTTTCTGGCTGATGTTTTGATGACTTGAATGCCGACAAGTATCCCAGGTAGTGCAATTCATCCAGGATGGCACATCATTGCGAGCTGTGGCAAGAAGGTTTGCTGTGTCTGTCAGTGTCCGTGTCCAGGGCATGGAGACGCTACCAAGAGACAGGTCACTTCATCAGGAGATATGGAGGAGGCCGTAGGAGGGCAACAACTCTGCATCAGGACCACTACTTCCTGTTTTGTGCAAGGAGAAACAGGAGTACTGTCAGAGCCCTGCAAAATGACCTCCAGCAGGCCACACATGTGCACATGCCTGCTCAAACTGTTAGAAACAGACTCCATGAGGGTGGTATGAAGGCCCGACACCCACAGGTGGGAGTGTGCTTTCAGCCCAACATCGTGCAAGACGTTTGACATTTACTGGAGAACACCAAGATTGGTAAAATCACCACAGCCTGTGGTCTTCACTGATAAAAGCAGGTTCACACTGAGCACACGTAATAGATGTGACAGTTTGGAGACAACGTGGAGAACGTTGTGCTGCCTGCAACATCTTTCAACATGACCGGTTTGGCAGTGAGTCAGTCATGGTTTGGCGTGGCATTTCTTTGGAGGGCCACACAGCTCTCCATGTGCTCATCAGAAGGTAGCCTGACTGTCATTACCCAGTGGGCAGCTTGATGTCAAAATTCAGTCAATATTTGATACAATTAGTGGACGCGCCCAGTGGACAGTTGATCTTGAAATGATGCATCAGCATCAAAACTTGACATCATATTGATGTAAAAAACAAGTTTAATGTGCAAATCAAATTAACGTCAAAACTTCTATATCAATTTGACATCATATTTACCCCTTTTTGATGTCATGTGAGTTTTAAAGTTGGACCAATGCATTAATACAACTAATAACAGAGGTATAAAACATACAATAAATGCTTTATTGGAATATACATACTGAAACAATCAATTGTTGGGTGAACATAAAAACATTTTGGATAGGATTTCCATCTAAATCAAATGTGTTAAAATAGCAAAAAAAAAGTCTGTGTAATTTGATTTAGAAGGAAATACTTTCCAAAATTTTATGTTCACGCAACTAATGAATATTTTTGAGTTTTTATAATTTCAATTAAACATTTATTGGATTTTTTTTATACCTCTGTTATTAGTTTTATTATTGTGTTGGTCCGACTTCAAAATTCACATCCAGAAGGGGTAAATATGTCAAATTGAAATGAAAGTTTTGACGTCAATTTGATTTGCACATTAAACTTGTTTTTGACCTCAATTTGACGTTGAGCTTTGATGTTGATACGTCATTTCAACATCAATTGTCCACTGGACAATGATGTCAAATATATTAAAGTTTTGACGTCAATTTGATTTGTACGTTGAATTGAATTGAAATGGTTTATTTCAAGCAATCAGGCAAGACTAATACATCTGGAACACAATCAATCAACAGAAGCTTGCAGCCATAAAAACATGTCAAACATAGGATAAATAGGCATCAAATGATTGCTTGAAAGGGAGTGGGAGGAAGCAAACTTATATAATCCCACCCTGGCTTGACCAAACCATTTTCTTTACATAAATTATCATTATCCAGTTCGTAACTTAGGATCAGACTATGCTAGACCTCATGTGGCTGGAGTTTCTCAGCAGTTTCTTCTAGACCAATGTATTGATGCAAACAGACCGGCCAGCCCGCTCCCCAGACCTAAATCCAACTGAGCACATTTGGAACATTACGTCTCAGTCCATCCACCAGCGCCAAGTTGCACCACAGAACTGGACTTTGGTCCAGGTGTGGGAGGAGATCCCCCAGGAGACCTCCAGCAGTCTCCCGCCGCCTCATCAGAAGCAAACCCAGGCGTTGCAGGGAGGTCATACGGCCACGTGGAGGCCACAGCCATTCCTGAGACTCGTTTTGACTTGTTTCAAAGACATTACTTCCAACTTGGTTCAGCCTGTAGTTTGTTTTTTCACTTTAATTCTGAGTAGGATTCCACATCCAGACCTCCATAAGCACATTTAATCTTCATTAATAATTCCTGTGTGGTTGTGTTGTCAACACATGCAAATATGTAAAGAATAAAGCATTTAAAAAGAATATTCCATACATTCATGTCCAGGATATGTTTTCATAGTTTTTCTTTTGTATGAGATATGTATAATGTATTCAAAACCATCCTTCAGATTTGTTGAAAAAAGCTGCCATGTTTCTTAAGGACAGCAATGCTTATTTAAAGAAAGAAAAAACAAATGTACAGACAACTATTTTAAAGTCAATTAATATACAAGAATTGTGAGGGTTTTTTTTCTTCTAGGGGGTGTTCCAGCTCATGTAAAAGCGAGGTCACTGTCAACACTTTTTAGGGTTTAGACTTATTAAAACAGGAGTTTTCCGAGTTGGCTTTTGAAACTTTCACAGTACGACACTACAAAACACAATATAAATCTTAAGGAGGACAACACTTCAGTTTAGCTTGTAAACTGACTGTAGTTATATTAGAAAAGGCTTTGGTTCAGTCTTTGGTTTACCTTTTAAGAGTCACTCAAATGCTGAACATCTAACTTTCTGCTGGCAGCTAAAAGAACCGGAGCAACAGCTGAAACTCAGCGCCTCAGAGTCAAAATGTAAAGTCTACTTCAAGTTCAGCGCGGATCTCTCAGCATTCTGAGACCGAAAACGAGTTATGTGAGGTGTGATGTGAACATAGCAGAAATGTTTGACAATAAAGGTGTTGTAGGTGTGAAAGCGAGCGTGGGCGTGCATTATCAACAAAATCTTCATTTGATGACAGGAACTGAAACACAGTCAGACTGTTTGTTTTTGGAAACACAAGGTAAGAATAGACCATCACAGCCTCAAACCTGCATGTTTACAGTTCTATTTAATCTATTTATCCAGTTTTATTTATTTGAAAAAAATAGGTCCCAAAGTGTATTGAATGATTTTTGTGCCACATTATTGCAAGCAAAAGTCACAGTTTTGAGATGAAAACTTTCTAATTTGCAAACAAAATCTACAGTTTTAAGAATACAATTTCATAATTTGCAAATGAAAATATTTATTTGCTTTCAAAAACTTATTTTTGCTTTCAAACTTTTTTTTGCTTTCAAAAATATTTGAATAAATCTATTTTCATTTAAAAGCCACAAAAATGCAAAACATGATTACAGCAAAACAGACTGTATAAAAAATAAATCACCAGTGCTCATTATTACTGATTACAAATAAGTAAGATATCCCAAAAAGAAAGTGTGGGCATTAAATAGATAGTTTGATTTGTTTTCCTCAGTCTATGAGTCCTCATCTGCTTTTCTGTCATGTAGTACTCCACAGGATTCAGTTTCCAGCACTTTTTACTTTTAAATAGATTTACAACCAATTTAGTTCCAAATCAAAATGGTTGTAAATGTTACATTTATGTGTTCTGGGAACAGAAACAAAATCTGAAATCTGTACTTTCAGGTCAGATTTGTGAGCAAAATGCAGGCCCTGAGTTTACTCACATTTGTGATGCTTCAAAACAACTGTTCATCACATGATGTCTCATAGTATTATTTTCTTTCAAGATAACAAAGACCCACTTTGATAAAAAAATATATGTTTTTGTTTTTTTTTAACATGTTCTTGTGGCATTTTTCTGATTATGGAGGCTATGTAAACAGAAGAAGAAGCCTAAAATTGCATTTCTGGTTCTTCTTTTTTCAAATTGTTGTTAATCAGGAACAGAAAAAAAAGCTATTTAAAAAAGTTATTTAAAATATGCTGGGTGGGCCACAAGCTCTCTGCTCCAGGATAACAGCAATGGGATGGGAAGGGGTGCGGTGTTGCAAATCTACTGTCCCTCCCACAACTCAGAGGTGAATTTCTAATGAACTGCTGCCGCTCTGCAGAAACTATGGCCTGGAAAATGACACAGGTGACTTAATTTTGTCTAAAAGCGGCTTAATCCTGATTAAAAGACTACTGAGGATGCTTTGAAAACAAATCAAAAGGTGATCGGAAAAAGACTTTAACTGAAGTTCACTGAGCGCAGCCTTTTCCAATCTGGAAGGTTAAAGTTCACACTGCCGCATGTTCAAAATCAAAACTTCTTAAAGGATTAGTTTGCAAAAATAAAAAAAGGCAAAGTATATTAGTTTTAATGGACTGTGTTCTGTTGGTTTAAAAACAAGTGAAGTTGAAAGAAACCTGTTTTTGTTTACAATAAAACTCCATTAGTAGCATTTAGTTCACATAAAACTGTTGCATAAAGCTGACCACGCTAGGTTTTTTTTTTAATCGCACTTGCATTTTTTGAAAAAGGTTGACGGTGAAAAAAGTAAAGGGAAATCAATACTGTACGTCAAGAAAAAAAATGTTTAAAAAAATGTGGTAATTATGATACATCTGTTTTCATTTACAAATTGTATTTATGTGCAAACCCTAAACTGATCTGTATTTAACTTTACATGTTTTTGCAAAACTTTGTTCATTAATGTGGTGCTTAAACTCTGTTTAGGATTCAGAAAAAAAAAAAAAAAAAAAAAAGCTAAATGTGTTTTTCAGTCTTCAGAAATAAAGGCAAAGAAGTGAAATGCAGCTCTGAGGGGAGAAGCTGACTCACAAAATAGGTTTGAAAATAAATTAACACAACACCAACAGTGAGGAATAAAAGCAAAGATGAGTGAAGCACGAAGCAGCTGAAACTAGAGGGACAGAGTGAGAAGCAGATTCCAGGGATTCCTGAGGAGATGGGAGAAGCAGAACTTCACTCTGCCTTCTGCAAATGCAGAACCTTACAGCTCCAGTCCAACACTTTTCACCTGCGGTGGCTCAGCCACAACGGCAGTAAAGCTGTTCCAGCTTTACAAAACCTGAAATTGCAGAAAACATTTAGGAATGAGTCATAAATCTCCTTTTAGAGAGAGCTTCATACTGAGTTTTTGTTCGTGCATTTCAGCTTTGTTGGTTTTTATCTGAGATGAAAATGTGACGCTGGCCCTGTGACAGACTAGAGAAACCATCCAGGTTGTTCCCGGCCTTTGCCTTAGGTAGGAGCATTCCCGTAATCCTGAATGGGAATAAAGCGGGTCTGGGAAATGGATGTGATGCTGTTAGTTTGGAAACAAATGCAGTGTTATTTGAGGATGAGGCAGCTCCATTACAAGCAAAAAATATAGAAGGTATTTTCATTACAATTTAGATTCACACAAACGCACATTCACACTGTCAACATTATAATTTTAGATCTGCCTTTTCTCAACACATAACATCTTCTGCTTGCTTTCAGCTCTTTTGGTCTAAAAACAATCACATTTTACATTTCTGTTTTGGTTTGCTCACTTAAAAAACTTGAGCTTTTCATCCAAAACAAACTTTTAGCCTGTAAATGTATTTGAAAAGTCCTCGAGACATTTAGCTGAACAACTCAAAACACAAGTGTCGTACTGTAGTCTTGTCAGGCCTGATTCAGGTACGAAACAGCAATAAGGACACCTCCCCTTGAGACGAGGGGTTTGACATCTCTGATTTTAAATTCACTTTTTTTTTTTTGCCATATTTAACGTTTTAAAATAATTTTAGACCAATAAACAATAAATGAACACATTAGTCTAAATGATAATATCTATTAAATAAAAATACTTTTTGGACTTTGAAGCACTTATTACTGCTTTTCTTTTTTTCTCTCCAACAGTTGTATTGAGCTAATTTGGCCTCTTTCATTACACTTTGCTTTTCTTGCATGCTTTTATCTTCCACTATTTTGGTTATTTTTAACCTCTTTAGCCAAATTAACATACAGTCATTTTAGAAATGACCTTAGACATATTCAGAAACACTTTAACCCAGAGAGCTTTGCACAGACAGAGCAATCTTACAATGTTTTTGTGCTCCTCTGGGATTGTTAGGTTCAAAACCTAAACATTAGTAAATCTGCAAAGAAACACAAGAGAGTTGAGTATGGTTTTCACCTGCAGGGAGAGTGCAGGAGATCGCTCAGTTACAAGCTCCTCCAAGCACTCTGTCCGACCTTAGCCTCCCCCTGCTATTTATTAAAGGGAAC
>BSAI01000207.1:1718206-1820313 GCA_036245035.1 Adrianichthys oophorus
AGCTCTGGTATGTCAAAACAAGAAGCAAGAGTAACTGAAGAAAACAGAATAATAAGAATCATAAAATCTCTAACATTTCCCTCCTGTTTATGCTGTTTTCTAAGCGTGCATCAACTGGTATATCTTCACTGAGGATTTTTAATAACAGTCTCATAGTAGCATTAAGAGAAACAGGTACACTCAGAGGAGTTAGATTTCTGCTGTGGACGGAAAAAGGTCTAAAGGAGAGGCCTCGTCGTCTTCGTCGTCTTCCGCGTCGGAGCGTTGGTGGATCAGTGCGTACATCTCGGTGACATCCGTTTGGACCGGTGCCAGAGCCTTGTTAATGACCCGCAGCACCAGTGCCCGGATGCAAGGTATACAGCAACATCCACAGATGGTAAGCAAGGCTGCAAACAGGGCAATAGACATTAGTGCAGAGACAACCAGTGCCTGATATTAGCCAAACATGTCTCCGAAGCCGCTCCAGAAGGAAGTGTCCACCCCAGAGTGGTCCTTCATTTTGTCGTTGAGGGAGCGGAGTCCTTCTAATGCCTTTGTCAGCTTCCCATCAGAGGCCGTGTTGTTTGGGATGAAGGTGCAGCATTGCTCTCCGAACCTCGCAGACTCCTCCTTTTTCCGCCAACAGCATGTCCACAGCAATCCTATTCTGAAACGCCATCAGTGATGTGGCGGAAAGTTGTTCATGTACTGCAGAGAAGCCATCAGCTGTCATATTCCCTAAACGTTGCACATTATAATGTACATAGTTAATTCTATCAACATTTTTGTTCGTTGTACACCACCAGCATATGGAGGACTCCCATCCTGCCGCAATCTGGTTTGCAAGTTTGTACTCATCTGGCACCCCTCTTGGTACTCCAATGCCATCTATATAAGTGGGGTCATCCTCGCTCCAGCCCGTCATGGATGTCTGCATGGAGCGTTTCTGCCTCCAATGATGAGGCAAAATGCTGCGGAGATTGGACAGGAGCTGGACAGGTGTTAAGGGAAAAATGAGTGTTGGAAGAATGAGAGAAACAGAAGCACAAAAGCCTGTGGTATCATACGGCAGTCGGTCGAATATGCGGTCATCTCCACACCACCACCAGATGTCACTTCTAGACCGAGGCCTAAAGGTAGAGTTGACCTGTAATACTATGGCACAAGCTTTGGAGGACAGATTACCCACTCGGTCACCATTTCCGGTCCGGTTTATGCATGTGTAATTTGCTGATGCAACTCTGGAAGAGAACAGAGGTTTCTTCCTCTCGTCACCGGTCAGTGGATAGACACTGTCCCAATAAGTACAATTTCCAGTAGGATTTGTATTATTCATGAGTGAAATGAGACATGCGGGGGTTACAGATGAGGGAACAATGTGCAACAGAGGACGTGCTCCCATACATACCACACAGTCCACTGCAGCAGCAATTGCAGCCTGCTCGGCCATTAGCAGCCAGTTATTACTTCGTTGGCTTACCCCCGTGGTAACCTTAAACCAGTCGTCCACCGAAGGTCGAACCAGCACTTGTCTAGGATGTGCTGATGTGGATTTTGGACCGGCCGTTATGTCGGGGAGGTCGGTGGCCGCTGTAATATTTGGACAGAGGAAGAACGGCACACACTCGTCCCAATCGTGGGGCCTCCATACACAGAGGCGGAGCCCGTGACATTTTGCATCCTGATAGTGGGTTCCTGAAACAACAGAAGGTGGTGCAGACAAGGGACTGGCAGTGGTATTTATACTCACTAGGACTTTTCCATCAGCATACTCCATGGTAAAGCGACCTGTCCATGGGCGGGCTCTACTGCCATACCCATAAGAGCCCTTTGTCCAGGTTCCGGTAGTGGCCGCAACATTTCCCCAATAGTAGCCCTCATTGCGTATGCTGGTCGTGTCCAGGTACCAGTCGTAGTCCCTCCATGCTTTGATTGGATATCCTCCTACTTTTTTGTCAAAAATAATAGTGCTTTGCGTAGAATTAGTCTGGTAACAGTAATATAGCTCATAAGTTGTTAACCCCTTTTCAGATTCATTACAGGGATTCTTAATTTTTTCCATGCTGTAAGAGGGAATTGGACTTCCACGTTGCACTAGGTCCCACTCCCCAGGCAAATGTTTGTGTAGCCAGCGCGAACAATGCTACGAGGAGAACGAGGAAATTCATGTCTATTTTTAGTGAACCCTTCCTACACACTTACACAAGGGGTTGACAATCTTCACCAGGGTTGAGACAAAGGTAACCTATTGTCACCAATCCCTTTGTAGCTGGCCTTTCCTTGTTAGTGCCTGATGAAGGATTCCTATCCTACACGGGGAGCAGCTATCTAGTTTTACTCGTTCTTTATCACTCTTTTGCAGTGAGTTAGATGGATCCACGTTGTGCGCTCAGCTATTTTTACTGCTGTTCCTGTGGTGAGTAAGACCTGATAGGTCTTCAAAGATAAAAATTAAATGTGTTTGTTACTTTATTTTGAAATGTTCTAAATAGCTTAAGGTGAGAGCAAGCAGGCTTCATTTTTCTCCTTGCAGTTTTTTCATCTGCTGCTTTAAATGCTTTTTTTTGGTGTTTAGTCTGTAGGTGTTACAAACATGTTATGAGGAAAATATTCCTAAAAAATGACCTTCAAACAACTTAACATAACTTTGTTTTAGTAAGAGTATTGAGTTGCCGTAATGTAATCCTTTCGTAAAGACCCTTAACATTGATCGAGTCCAACAGAAAATCAAAAAGTATTTTACGGATTCAGTTTATTCACTATCAAACTCTATATCACATGAAACCTTGTCCATTCATCTCTCATTGGTTTGTTCTGGAGGTGAAAGCTTTTCCCATCATTTTTTTTTTTTTTTTGCAATCACTTCGTTCACCTTATCAAAGCAAACAGCTTCAACTCAGCTGCTGTGACGCTTTACAACCACAAGAGGTCACTGTAAACAAAGTTTCCACAGAACCTACTGTGTTTTCATCAGGTAAACTCATAAGTTCAGAAATCTCATAGTAGACACTGTAACATTTTAAAACTTAAAAGTTTTGCTTTTTGTATACACATGTCTTTATGTTGTTAATGTCTGTGAGTTTGAAAAGGTCAAAAACGTTTGTTTTAGAATCAAACTGAGTAAAATGATGCAGTTGGATAATCTGAGCTTCAGTCTGCAGAAAGTGTTTTAACTGGGCTGCCCTTTTGATAGAAGCGAACATATTTCTTACAGGGCTGCAGCTTTTATGCATTTCCAT
Source organism: Adrianichthys oophorus (assembly GCA_036245035.1). Taxonomy (NCBI): domain Eukaryota; kingdom Metazoa; phylum Chordata; class Actinopteri; order Beloniformes; family Adrianichthyidae; genus Adrianichthys; species Adrianichthys oophorus. Next base: position 1,721,428 of record BSAI01000207.1, read on the forward strand.
ACTCTAATAAGTCAATTACAGTACAGTTTCTTTGGTTTCTGCAATTTTTGTTGATGTTGGGTCAGCACAGTTTAAAGTCTTAGACAATACTGGATATTTCATGATTCTTTATCATATCTCTCTGTCTTTGAACTTTTTTTATGTCCGTTTTTTTTTTTTTTTTTTTAAATTCTGAGTTTGTTTGTGAGCTGATTAGGGTCAACTGGAAATAGCCCCATTTGAAGCCAGACAGGGGGGTATCAGCATCTGTTTCTAGTGACTGCTGGGTTAAAACAAACCGTGCATAGAAACAAACTTAAATCCTTGTTTGAAATAGTTATTGTCGATGATACATATAAATGTATTATCAACTAAATCACATCTAAAATTAATACAAAGTTTTATCTCCTAGTAAGAAATATTTTCTTCCACATTCAAGTTAGGGATCTGTTGTTTTGGAGCCATTTTTGCCCCAAATCGGTTCCAAACTTACCAATAAGAATCGAATTCAGCCGTGATTTTCTTTATCATTACAATTTGCGAAACACAAGACGCACAAAAGTGATTTTAAATGCAACACATCTGGAAAAGTCACAAACATCCAAAAAGCTGCTACGTCAGCTATTTAATCTATTTTACAAAAGCAAAAATAAAAACAAAGTCATGGAAGTAATGATTGTGTTTTTGCACAAACCTTTGAAGGTTCAAATCCCTACCTTTGTTCAGGAAGTCCTGCAGCAGGTTGCTGTGGCAGAAAAATCAATTTTCACCGACAGAAACACAGTAGCTCATCCAAGCGTGTGCCTTTCTCCCTGGGGAAGTCCATAATGTTTTCATTTTTCATTTTCGCTTTTTGTGACTCTGTTCATCAACCCAGAAAATGTCGTCATTTATTTGTGCTCTTGCTTCTCTTTGTGAGAAAAACTTTGTGTTTTCACAAGATTAAAGTACTTAAAGAGAGTACTTTGACATTAAGTATGGGAAGCAAAGTGGAACAAATTCTTTTATTTATTTTCAACATAATGTGGAATAAAAAATGAATGGAGATCAATTGATTTATTGAGAATAAACTGTCAGTTTTTAAGAACTCTGACATTTTTCTGTTTTCAAATTTTAGAAGAAACTTTTTGGCTTTATATTTGTCAAAAAAAGAGAAAATGTTAACACATTTTTATTTTTCAGGGTAAAGAAGAATCCCTGTCTTAAAACATGTTGTGTTGTTGTAGATGTGACACCATCAGTTAAAAAAAACATTAGTTGATAGCCAATGTAACATAAAAAAACATGCAACAAGTGTTAGCAACATACAAAAATAAAGATTGGTTTAATCCCCTGACTAATTTTTTGTTTGTATGTACACTACAGTTTTTTGACAGCAGCATTTTTTATCACTTCCTGCTGTTTTCTTTAGTTGATTTCTTTTAATGACATTGTTCATACTTCCACAATGGGGAAGCAAACATTTTAAGGGCCATTGTCCCCCAGGTACATTTAATCTTTGTTTAAGAAACACAAGTATACATACGCATGTTGTTTTGTAGGATGCCTGCATTAAAATGTTCTGATTTATCTCATCTCAGTTAAAAAATAATGAGGGGAAAAAGTATGAAAACTTTATAAAAAACATAGTTATTCAGATAATTTTACAACTTGTGAATTTATATGGTTACAAAAGTAATGCAGTAATAGGTTAAAATGGTGTTTTGATCTGTTATTTTGGATACTAATAGTTTGGTTTCTTTCAATATTTAAATTCCATTTCTGCCTCCTTACTCTTTCCTTTAATAAGCAGAGTCTCTGGGCGAAATCCAGCAAAGTTAATGACATCTGTGCTCGAAGTTTGGCTGTAATGAGACATGATGATTACTCAGAGGAGAAGTTTGAAGTTACTGAGTGTGAAAAAAATGTTTTTGAGTCCAAAGAACCATGGAAATAGTCTTTCCTTTACTTCTGACTGATCAGATTCAATTTTACAGCTGGACAGAGCATACGTGGAACTGTTTTTGTTTTACAGCTTCTTTTTATGCTATACTGTAATAACTGAAGTGTTTTAGCAAATGGATGAACACAAAAAACAATTTGCATAGAGTTAAAATCAGAGTCATGTGATCATTTGACTTAATAGTTGCTGCTGTTGGCAAAAAGGTATTACTGACCTGGAAGTTCATGTTCAATTTCTGTGCTCAAACTTGCACAAATGTGTTTCTTTGTCTGAGAATACACTTTCAAAGGCAATTTACCCTTCAATGTAGAAACTAAAAAGAATTAAGTGCTTTTATTTTGAAAAAAAAAAAACATCCTGCAAAGATTTTTGGGGGGCTACTAAACCTGTGTAGTGTCTGTTGACCACAGTGATGTCAATAAGTCAAATTCCATAAGCTTTACCGTTGAAATTCACTAATAGTCAATCAAATGACCCAAAAGTGACCAACTTCAGCCATATGGTCCACATTTTTCACACGTTGTCCTCTTACATTTGTACGTTTACTTTATTTTCAAAAACAAAACAATCAAGCAGTGATATTTGTTGACAACCGTCTGCTGAGCACAATTTTCCCATTAATTGAGCTTTCTGCTGAATCCTCCGTTTGTCGTGTTTATTTTTATGATTTTAAATGTTAGAATTTTATTTTAGATTTAGTTTTTGCTTGAAGACCTTCGTCATTTCGAAGATGGCATATTTTCTCATTCTTGTGTGTTGAATCGCTCCCATTTTGGTGGTCATCCTAAATCCTTCATGACATCACAGATTCTGATGGACAGAAAGGATGGCTGGATGAAATGGCGCCCCCATGTGAAAGGATAACATTTTTGCCAGTAAGTCAGAAAGTTGCTTTATTTATTAAATTTACTGATTTGACAATATATGTGTGTGGGCATATATATATATATATATATATATGTATGTATTTTATGTATGGTATGTATGTATGGTATGGTATGGTATGTATGTATGGTATGGTATGGTATGTATGTATGGTATGGTATGGTATGTATGTATGGTATGGTATGGTATGGTATGTATGTATGGTATGTAGGTATGGTATGGTATGTATGGTCGGTCGGTCGGTCGTCCATTAGTTTGTGGTTCTTAAAATAAACAACTAAACAGTCAAAATGTCTTCTCCCATTCAGATGATCTGAATGCACTCTAACACTCTGAGGATGTTATCTTACAGGATGTGGTGAATTCCTGGTGTTCTGCTCAACAAGCACATTTGAAAAGCATTCATAGAAATCGTCGCGGAAAACTTTAACCTTGCTGGTTCCAGCAGACGTGCAGGAAATCTGCCTGGTGTGCAGCACGCAGTTGAGAGGCGCCTCAGCACTGTCGGCGCACAAGAATGCATCATTTAACCCGTCAAATATCATTGCTTTAGAGTGCGGTTTCTTTAGATGCTGTAAATATAGTTCTTTAGTTTTATTTTAATGTCTTTGTCAAATAATTTGTATTTTTTCCCTCAATTATCGTTAAAACAATAAACAGATATTTTCTTATGGAAAATGCATTTTGGGAGTCACAGCATGATGTCAATTCCACTCAACGAATACAGAAGAAATTTATTTTTAAGTGAAAGAAGATGAAATAACTCACTTGCTTTTTATTATTGACTATAAGTAACACAATTAAAACCTAACAAATTGTTAGACCTAAAATAAATATAAAGAACCTGAGAACAGGCAAAAAACAATTATAGGTACATTGAAATTCATTAAATCCAGCAGTGAGCTGTTTAGTTTCTAAAAAAAAATTTTAAAAGATCTTTTTAAATTGATCTTTTGCTATTGTAGAAAATAGTTAGTTTTTGCAGCAAATTCCAATTTTATTTTTTTGGCTCTTATTAAGAATTAGGCCATTGTTTTTTTTGGGGGGGGGGGAATAAATCTGCATTTTTTAATTTACCAAATCTTCTGAATTTAATTTCTGAATTATTTTTTTGTTGCTGCCATCTGGTCAAAGATTAATCCATAAATTAAAACTGCACAACACTTAATCTGGCAGAATCTTTATTAACCGCATAAAATAAGATTTAATTACTAGTTTATAGGTTGTTGTTACTATTTTAACTGAAATAGTAAATGTCTGTTAATTGAATTGTAGAATGTTTGCCTTTGTGCACACGGGAACATGTGTTTTTTAATATTTGCAGACACATACTTTTGTATTTTTTAAAAAACTTTTTCAGATTAAAATGTTTTCTAAAGCCATTTTCCCACACTTGAGCCTAGTTTTTAAAACAAAATCCAAACTGTCTTAAAAAAAGAAAGTTGTCGTGCTTTGATTAGATTCAAAGCAATTCTAGACTAAAAATGCTACATATTTTTTTTGTTTTGTTCAATTGTTTTCTTTTGTTTGTTTGTTTATGCTTTTATTTCATCTGCTTGGTAAAAAATCCATTTAATTTTTGTTCAAAAACTATTTTCTAGTTTGAAAAAAGGCTCCAGCAGAGGACGCCATAGATATAACTGTTCTTCATGCACTGGGAAACTATTTTTATGTGAAAAAAAGATATTTTTGTTCACACAGAGTGATTTATTTTCAACAAAGCTTCAAACTCTTTCTGTTCCACCGACTCAGTATTTATTAATGGCTGGGAAAGCTGGTCATCATGATCTTCTGGTGTTGCTCACAGACTGAACACAGAGAGCAGTGCAAAAAGGCCCTTTCAATAATTTAGGACATTTTGATCTTTACTGAGTGAAAAGGAAATGTTCATTTTTTGCTTTCAGTTAACATCTTTAAATGGTCTCCTTTGAAGATTCATTTATAGGAAGATCAGCTGAAACTTCTGGAAGTCGGGATGAGTACATGTTCTCCCCAGGGTCTCTCCCTGATCAAAGTGACGCGAGCGTTTCACGTATTCTTGGGGACTCTCAGTGGAACCTACTGCAGGAACAACATTGACTTGAAAAGCAGTTACAGCACGTTTGTGACCTTTGCCAGTTTTTGTCGGATCTGAGAGGATGTTCCTCAGGGCACAGTGTGTGTGCGGTGGGGGTGGCATTGCTCTTTTAAGTGGAGGCGGCTGAAGCATCTCTCCTCACCTCCAGAAGGAGTTTTTATCTGGTTGGAAGGCTGCAGGCCCTCCATGAGTTGTTGTGTCTAGTGACCCACACGCTAAAGCAGAGTGGTGGAGGTGTCTTTACGGTGAGGGTGGCAAGGCCGTGGTGTTGCTCCATGCTCTGCGGTGGTGGGGCTGTTGACTGTGCTGGGGGAAGGTGTTTGGGTTGTCAGGGCAGATACGAGGCCTTGCAGCTGTGCGTGTGCTTGTTCATGTCTGAGTGGGTAAGGGGGGGCAACTCAGGTTCAGAAGTGTTGAAGCATAAAATGTGTCTCCCTCGCTCTCTTTTTACCTTATCTACCCCCTCTGTTGCAGGGCCAGACGCAAAGCAGCAGCAATTTGTGCGATTTCACAGCTCACCGGATCCCTAAAACTCTGACAGCCTCGCGCTGAGGTGGGGGGTAATGAGCGTCAGGAGGGGAGAGACGGAAGGAGTGAGGATGGATGGATGGAGTGGCAAAAGGGGAAAATGTACGAGGAGCGATGGATGACGCTGCAGATGAGAAGATGCGTGGTATTTTACACAAGATATAGAATAGAACAGAACAGAAAAGAAAATTATTCAACTTTACTGTCACTACATGTCACGAGTACACGGCAGCAAAATGCAGTTTGCATCCATCAAGAAGGAGTGAGCATGGATGGATGGAGTGGTAAAAGGGGAGAATGTACGAGGAGCGATGGATGACGCTGCAGATGAGAAGATGCGTGGTATTTTACAACTCACTCTTATCTCGCCACTGTGATGTTCCGTAAAGTGTATCCAAGAATGAAAGAGATCTGACCAAAGAGGCATCCTTTTTCCATCCAAAAGAAGACCTTCTTTGGTCAGAACAAAGCAGGATTTACATTGAAGAGCTGCTCTGTTCTAGTCAGCCGGTTTTACAAGAACACTTCAAAGTTTGTTTGACTGAAGAACACAAAGGTGGACTTGTTTCTATGCGTAAATCACTGACATGCTGCAGAACAATTCATTCAGATGCTGAAGCTGCAAAGCAACCCTCATCATCACACTACCATCTCCATGTCTGTCTGTTACTCTGATGTTCTTTTTTTTCTCCGTTTGAGTTCACACTTCTTCCAGAATGTTCCTCTTGTCTTGTCAGAACATAAGTCCAGACGTTTCTTTGTGTTCTTCTGCTTTCTTCATATCGAGGAATTATGGTATTGATTTAAAAAAAAAAATCAGGGATAAATAAAGTTATTTGGACGTGAATTTCTCCTTGAGCTCTACTGTGGATCCATTCTGTCCAAAAGTCTCTTTCCAACAGCTGAACTGAGTCAGAGGGGTCAGTGTGTCATTCCAACTTCTTCTTAGATGACCTGAGTTCTTCTTGTGTTCTTGGACATTTTGGCAGGTGGGAAGGTTCTTCACTGTTACGCTTTACTCCACGTATGGATGATGGATCTCTCTGTGGTTTTCTGGAGTCTCAAAGCTGCAGAAATGTCTTTGTAACGCTTTCAGCTGGAAAGAACACTTCACTTTGTCATTGCAAATCTTCAAAAGGTTACAAGTCAAAGAGTTTGTCTTTTGGATGATATTGTTCCTCATCACTGCTATAGGAGCAGAAATGTTCGCTTCATACTTAAAGTGCATTCACACCAAACGTGATTCGCGCTGCAGAGGCGGCCAATTTCAATGTAAAGTCAATGGTTTAGATGCGAATTGAGGTTCTGTGGCTTGAATTGAGCCGCCGCCACGGCTGGCCAGAGTTAAGAAAAAATCAGAACTCTGGGGAGGTATCTGTGTCTCCTCAAACAATCAGGGACTCAACTTCGAGCATGTGACATTTTCAGAGACAGCGGGGAGAAAACATCCAATATGGTGGATCCATCCATAGCTCTCCTGAACGTCCATTCATTTTCTTAACCCGCTGTATCCCTTTCTTTACAGCAGGGTTTCCATAGCCTGTCCTGTCCTGTACTGTTGGGTGAAGGTGGGTACACTCTAGAGCATGGTTGCTCATTCCTGGTCCTCGAGATCTACCATTCTGACTGTTTTCCAGCTCTTCCTGCATTGCTTGCTGCTGATTACCTGTACCAGGTGCGTTCATTCAACCAGAATGGGGAGACATTTGATGGAGCTAATCAGCAGCTAGCAGGGCTTGGAGATCTGGAAAACAGTCAGGTTGATAGATCTCCAAGACCAGGAAGAAGCAGCCCTGCTCTAGAGAGTCTGTCACAGGACCTATGGACTTTAGGATGCTTTTAGACAATAATCAAAAACAAAGTTCCCTGCATTTTATTCTTGTTTTTATTTTTTCTCTCTCGGTTTAATGCGCAACAGTAAGCAATTGAATACGGTCAGAGAGAGACAGAAATCCCACAGAAGGGACTGTCAATCAGACACAGCAGCAGGAGAGAAAGTCGGTGTAGCTACCAGGACTCTCTAAATGTTTTAATGAACCCAAACATGGAGACGTGATCACCGATGTTTTTGTAGAGCTCTTAAAAATAAATAAACCTGATCTCTAAACAATGTCTCCCATGTATCATAAATGAGATTAACAGATGTCACTCCATGTAGCTAAAAACATGAGCTGCTAGCTCCTCCCACATACGGCTGAGGTGGCGAGCTTAGGGAACACATTTTTGGTCACGCGGCGAGCAGCAAATTCTCCGTGCGGCAAAGGAGGGTGGGCCACTCGAATTAGCCGCGCGAATCGCGTTCAGTGTAAATGCACCTTTAACTCGTGTTGAACACAAAAGGGTTTTTAAAATCAATTGAAGAGCAAATAAATCTTTAGTTTTATCTTGATCAGGTTAGAGAAAATTGAAAGCTAAATTTCTCCTTGTGTGATGAAAAATTTTTCCATTTTGGGTCAGTTTTGGGATTCATGAAGTAAACTTTGGTTTGTGGAATCTAGTAATGGAGATTCTCTGCATGGGGAGGTGTTGACATGTTTTTTTTTTTTTTTTTTGCTTTCGTCAAGACAAACAAGGAATTTTTAACAAAAATGATCTGAATCAGAAAAAATTGGACTGTAGATTCAAACATTTCTTTTAGTCTCCAATGAAGCACACTTCAGTTCCTAAAGAAAGGTCATAACCTAGAACAGGGATGGGCAACTCCAGGCCTCAATGGCCGCATTCCTACATATTTTCCAACATACAATGCTCTGGCATGTTCTAATTGGTTGGACACACCTGAACCACGTAATCAGTCATGAGTAGGACTTGGATATCTGGAAATCATGCAGACACTGCGGCCCTCGAGGCCTGGAGTTGCCCATCCCTGACCTAGAAGAACAAAAGGATTCAGCAAAAAGATTTGTTTCCTATTCTTTGAATTTCATCCACAATAGGTGCTTTGTGTTCCTCTTGACCTTGGGTTGATCCTGAACACCGTACACCAAAGGGCAGTGAGGGACACATTTTTCTGCTCAGTTCATGGAGGAATCTGACCATGTGGGTGTCTGCAGACAGCTGACACCAGGAGGAACCCTTTCAGGACCAGAGGGACCGAGGAGGAGAGGCAGATGTACACCAGAAGAGATGAGATACCGTGGTGCCCTGTGAGTGCTCTTTGTGATAAGCAGCGTCACCTGAGTGCTTTGTTTTGGCTGGAGGGTCGAGGGAGAGTTCGAGGAGAGGTGGTGGGGGGTTTTGTGTGTGTGTGCGTGTGTGCGTGCGCGCGCAACGTTGGCGGTTGGGTGTATGGAGGGGGATCAGGACATCTGTACAGGCTTTGGAGAGATCAGCCACGGGACAGGAACTATTCTTAATCCCCCAGCTGGGCTTGCAAGAAAGGATTTGGACCTCTGCTCACTCTCTGCCCCCACCCACAACAGTAGCTAATTGAACTGCAGGGCTGTGATGGGGGCGCGTCCATCTACAGCCCTGCAGGCTTTCACAGGGCTGACCAGGAAATCCCCTTCATGTCTACCTGCTTTCATGAGCTGGACCGGCACCTCCTGTGTGACTCTGTGGCAGCAGATAATTAAACACCAGCTAATATAAAGCACGTTCGCATACTTTGATTGGCCAAGCTTATGTTCGTTAAACACACAAAGAAAGACCCAGACGTGATGATAAATTACAACATTTTAAAAATGCCTAAAACGGTTCCCATCAGTTCAGGAAAACATGTGGAGTACTTAGGAGGAGTAGTCTTCTTCTAAAGGAAATTTTGGTGGTTTGAATCCCCAGCCTGCTGTACGTGAAAATGCTCTTATCCAAGAAATAGAACAGAATAGAATTGAACTTTACTGTCACTGCATGTGACAAGTACACAGCAGCAAAGTGCAGTTTCCATCCACCCACAAGTGCTATAGCAATACAAATAAATACGCCATAGAATAAAATGGCTATAACATTTATTAACAATTTTTACTGTGTACCTACTGTGGTGATTCAGTCTATCTCTTATTGTTGTTTGTGTGTAAGGATACGGTCCATTGTTTGTGTGAACCTTTCTAACTTTGATTGGTAGTACATGATATGTGCAGCTGGAGCTAGATGTTCTTCCTCAGACTTCTCTGTCATGAAAAGTGCAGTTCTGGAACAGAATAGAAACTGTATAGAACCCTCAAACTCCCAGTTCTTCTGAGTTTGGGTGTGAAACCACTCATGGAGGATGAGAAGAGATCTTTGTATTTATCACAGGAAACTGTCATTCAATAAGGGTCTGCTGTAGAACCAGAATGAAGAGCAAATCTGTGATCTTCAAGGCTGCATCTGAATAAGGTGAGATCTGTGCCATTTAAGTAAAGATTTATTAGAGAAGCAAAAACTTGTGCATGAAATAGGTCCATAACTTTTTGGCGGTTAAGCTCTGGGCGAAAGATGTCTTTCCTGCTGGTGGGATAATCTCGGACCATAGATGAATAAACCCCAGAGCCCAGACGCTGATGGGGGTTAGAGACCAGACCATTACAAAGCATCCTTCCAGGTGGAGAACAGAGTGGAGGAGAGCTGGTGAAACTGTCTAGAATGCAGAATTAACTGTTGATGAATGTAAACGTGAAAATATGATTGGATGAATGGTTCAGAGGGAAGGCTCAATTGATGAATAGGAAGCAAAGTGACACAACAACCCAACGTACATGTACGTGAGGTAGATCTTCCTTAGCGAAACTTCACCAAAGCTTCCCTTACAGTTTGCAGTACCAATCCATGCCAAGTAGAGTGTTCTCCCGGTCCAACTTCTCCATGAACAGCCCTCTCATTGTCCATAGTCATGACACAAATCTTGGTTTCTCTCCCTGCAAGACTCTGCAATTTGCTGCTTTTAAAGCGTATATAACATGAAAAAAGGAAGAAAAAAAGTTCAGAAGTTAAACCATCCATCCATCCATCCATCCATCCATCCATCTTCCATTGTATCCCTCTTGGGGTTGCTGGAGCCTGTCCCTGCTAATGTTGGGCAGAGGCGTCCGCATAATCACACGCGCATTTACACATAGAGGGAATTTAGAAACTTCAATCAACCTATGGAGAATATGTTTTAACTGATGGAGGAAACCAGACTTCCCAGAGAAATCTCACGACAAGAAAATCAACCATGATTCAAACCAAGGCTTTCTTGCCATGAGGTAAAGCGCTAACCACTACATCATTGTGCAGCCCGACTTCATGAGAAGAAACAAAGCAGAATGCTGAATTTACTGCACCGTTGTCCACAGTTTAGTCTTCTGAAGCTTGACTGCCAAATGGCAGTAAACAGGTTTATTTTCCCTCTCTCTTCTTCTTTTGCGTCCGGTCCAACAAAATTAAGATAAAAGATAATCAATATAAAGTTTAGTCTAAATTACAAAAAGGAGTTTATACAAATACACACCTTGTGTGTCAGATTTTAACAGTAAAATCTGTCTCATGCAAGAGGCTCTCAGCTCATATCTGATTGCTTGGCTGTTGGACAGCGCAACTTAAAAAACTAAAAACTCTTAAAAATGACAATGCTTTTATGCATAATGGCATAATTAGATAAACCAGTAAAGAATACTTTTTTTTAACTGTAGTTAAACAAGCCACAAGTGTATCAAGTGCTGGGGAGGAGTTGTCACATCCCTCTACTGCTGGAGTTAGTCCAACACAAAAAATAAAAAATAAAACTCATAACATTTATGAGTATTTATTGTAAAACAGAACAGGTTTATTTTCATTTTTTGTGATTGAACAGTGTTGCCAGATAGGATCATAGTTTTCCAGCCTAAAAGTAATCTAAAAGCCATTAATTAGACCCCACAACAAAAAAAAAAGCCCAAAAAGTTAATCTAAATAAAAAACGCCAAACCAACCCTAAACCAACCCAAATTATGTCCACCCATACAACGCAATTTTTGCCCACAAATTCAAAACCAAAATTACCCAAATGGATGAGAAACTGGCCAATCAAAAACACTGTTGCTGCCAATTCTGTTGCTGGTAGACCAAGTCCAACTTTCTTTTCCATCTAAAACTATCCTGTTGATTTAAAATGATCCAGTACAGACCTTCATTTGGGACATGATGGTCTATTTTTCAGCTAAATTGAGAAAAAATTTAGCTGTGCCAGATTTAGTTCCTATGATTGGAGTCTTTTTGAGTAGTTTTGCTTTTATGTCGTTTTGGTGGCGTGTTCATCCAGGCAGGCTATTTTTTTTTTTTTTTTTTTATCCACAAGGAACTAAAATAATTCTAAGGTGCAAAGATGTGGAAAAGATGTTAAATTCAAAATAGAGAACTTGCATCATATAATACTAGGCTGGTTCAAAGACATTTTATTGAGAAATTATGGATGAGCAGAGTGATGACTGTCTAAAATTAAAGTAGTCATAAAAAAATTATACCAAGACAGCATGAAACAGGAAGGGATTTACAAACTCCTGCAGAATGTTCTTCTCCTTTATCCACAAAATTACAAATTCCTGACCTTTAAGGCTTAAATGTGGATACAATGTTTTCAATGGAGATATGGAGATTTTGTGTTGATACTCAGGTATGCATCTTTTTGTGAAGTTCAATAAAAAACAAGATAATTTTAAAATTTACTTTTATTTTATTAAATGTTGTTTTGTTGGTATTAAATGATATGTATAAGCAAAGGGCATGATCTAAAAATACAAACTGGAAACAGAATAGACATTAGTAGACAACGATTTCACAGAAATAAAATGTAAAATGCAAAAAAAAAAAAAAAAAAGAAGAAAAAAAAGTACTCTTCAGATGGCAGCAGGTTGTATTTCTTCCAATTTTCTTTTTCTGTTTTGTTTTGCTTCATTTGACAACATACACAGAGAAACTGAAATATTTCAAAAGTTTTCAGTTCATTAAAAAAATGCGCAAAATCGAAATAAATATTCTATGTTAAATAGAAACAAAAAAAATTAAAAGTAAAACAAAAACATTTTCTCAGCTAATTCACGTTTTTCCAATGTAAGGATCATTTCTTCAAGATATTTTTCTCTTGTCTGTATTTGAATTATTTGAATATGGCAGACATACATTTAGGGGCTAAGCACAATTTTTAAGCAATAAACTATATTTGATGCAGCTCATTTACCAACTTAAGAAATACTTCACAGCAAAAGAATTCCAGTTTTTCTGTATTCTCTGTAATGTGCGATCAGGCTTCTTATCTGATGCAGCACAACAGCCTGATCAGCGCCCCTCCCCCTGGTACAGGGCATCGCCATACAGGCTGAGGGGGGTCAAGTAGAGGTTCTTGCTCTGATCAGTCAAGTGGAAAACTGGCTGGTTCAGAGGTCATGGATAAGCCACCCGGGTGGGTGACTGGTCAGACAAATTCAATTAGCATTCACAGGTGATCCCCTCTTAAAGCACCACCCATGAAGGTTTACATGAGTAAGACTCATCTGTGAATGCGCTCCCTGATGCTCATAAGAAGGTAAAATCCAACAAACAACTCAGATTTGACAGATTTTTAAGGAAGAGGAGCCAATCAAAGCAGGCTCTGACATAACTCTGCTATAACATGAGATTATTTTCTAAATTAAACACAGCAGATTAGAGTTAAGGGTAAAAGCCCAACAAAATGGTAATTCAGGGACTTTGAAGCAGCAAATCTGTTTCTTTAAATATACAAATTATGATCTTTTTTCCTAAAATGCAAAGATAAGAGGAACAGCTCTAGAAATGTTCTTTTTATAGAAAATTAAACTTGTGTAAATAAAGAAAACTACCAAGAATTCTCTTATCTGGACAGGGCAAGTGAACAAAAAATTTCCCTGATGGATTTTTAACCCGTTAACACTGGAGATTTCGCCGCCGACACATAAACAACTCACGCTGTTTGACCTACTGTAACTCTTCACCCATTTGCGTGATAAATGTAAATCAGCTGATTCTGAGGCAGAGAATCTGCAGCTTTTCATATCGGCTTTGCACAGATATGCAACACATTACAAACGTAAAGTGTTGAAAATCTGCGCAAAGCGACTTTTCTCTGCCACAGAACAAGCTAACATACATAGTTTCCTTAAACACTTCATTACTGTTATGTGTTACATCCTCTTAACACGACTATAGCAGTTGTAGCTCTGAAGCTAGAAGATAAGGACACGTTTACAACTTGCATTATTGGATCACGATGGTTCACTTTAAAAGAAAGAGTAATGATATTAGGAATTTCTGTGGAGTTTGTTTTAACAATAATGATTACTTCTGAATGTTTTTGGGATTATTTATGGTGGCTTGCTGATAAACTGCTATTATTTGTCTGGGGTGTATTTGTGTACTTTATGGACAGTCCCTGCCATTATCCTTACAAATACTTGACCATACCCTTACCACACGCACGCCAATGGTACGTACCATTTTCTTGATGGTTTCTTGAGGTGGCCGTATGAGCCTTGAGGGACTACAAGATACACCTGTACTCCCTTTATATGCGGCCAATACTTTCTACAACCCTCCATGTGCTCAGACAACCCAAAAACCTGCAGCACCCGTACAAGTCAACCTTCTCTAGGAGTGTATGTGACTCAGGCTTAGGCAGTCTGCACTAGCCGTGTTTCTGGAGATTTTTAAGTGCATGGCAACAGGGTTTGGAAGAGCAAAGGTTAATTCAGACTTTAGGTGCATGGTTGTAAATGCATAAAAGAGGCAACATTTAGGTTGCTGTGGCTCTGAGGAACAGCGATTGCTATCTGATGAAAGGAATAGTGGTTCAATTGTTGCCAAGAAATAAAGTTAAATAATACTGACAGTCCTTACATCATATAATTTGAATGTACCAACATAAACTGAAGTTTAATCTAAAATTAAATTGTGTTATTGGGTTTGAGTTAAACCACTAGTATACAGGACATCAGTGCTCAATAATTTCATTTTTATTCTCTTACCCACCAGAGTCCTTGTACTTACCTGCATTTGGTAAGCAATGATTTATCTGCCAAATAAATTTGTTGGTTCCATTGAAATACATTTAAAAGTGGGGGTCACTCAGTAGGTCAAAGCTGGCAGCTCATAAATATTACTCCCAAACTTTAAAAATGAATCATTGGGACATGGATTTGGAGTTAAAAAGGATTTCAGAATGAAAAATTGGATGACTTTTTTTTTTTAAGTCAGAAACAATCTGGAGCTTAATATGCTGCTATTTATAACTGCATGGCAGCAAGACTCTGAAGATGCTGCCAATGACCAGCTTACCTTGAGTGAGATCCAGAGCTAAGATGAATCAGTCCTTCTGACAGCATGAGGTTAGAGGGCTCATTAAAGAAGTGAAGGCCAGTGTCCTCCTCAGCGATGCGAGATCGTGAAACTTTAGCTGCAGCTCACCTGCCTGGAAAACCTGCCCCTCCTGCAAAAGCATAAGTCTTCAGCGTAGCTGTCTGAAATGACATTGGGTGTCAGTGAGTTGAGTGAGTGACTGCCCAGTGTTTGAAACAAAGAAGTCTAAGAACTAAAACTGTTAAAAGCATTGATGGAAAACTGTAAGCGTAAATAATAGTTTTTGGGGGATTTTTAAGTGGTGTAAAGAAGGTTTTCCTCACTTCTTTGTTGGATACTGGTTTTGCCATGTGCAGGTTCTGAAAAAGTCAACTGGCATCATCTTAGTCACTGCCTGCAGAGCTCTCAGAAATTAATTTTCATGTTTGTATTTGCGCTTCATGAGGTCGATACATCATTAGTTTATTCTCTGTCTTTGCATTCTGCTAATTTAAATTTTTTGCAGGGGTTGCATACACTTCCAGCCACACTCCATGTCCTCTAAATTAGAAGCCTCTTTTCCAGGGGAAGCACATTTCCTTAATAATGCAGGAGCCTGCACTTGGATGTTGCTGCCTGCGATGTTGAGCTTCATGCCAACAACAAGATTGCTCATAAGTTTAAATAAGACTTTGAGTCTTAGTTGACTGCATAGGGGGTGACATTTACAGGCGCTCTCTGGTTTTTGGGTTGTCCGGTGTTGTAGAGGGCCGTATTTCAGGTGTTTCTTGCAGGTTCTTTGAGGCTCATGCAACCACCTTAAACATCCACTCTTATGAAAAGAGGGTTTTTAGCATGTTCCTGTGGCATTTTTCTGGTGAAATATAAAGAAAATTAAGCTTAAAACTACTACTAGTGTTTCTTATTCAAATCATTGTGAATCAGGATCAGACAAAACATTTTCTTTGAATTCTTCTTCTTCTTATTATTATTAGAAAATAGGCTAGATGGACTACAAGCTCCCTGCTCTGCTCCATTCTGATGCATACACTTTAAGACAACCCTAGCTACACACCAGGCAGGAACGCACTTAGTATGGGCTCTCAAATGCGCTTTTAGCATGTGGTGTTTGCACTGGACTTTTGCTACCTAATACTAGCGCATGTTCTCAGAGTTGGAAGAGTCTAATTGCAAAATATCAAAGCAGTGCAACTCTTGTGAATCTTGCACCATCTTTCACAGCTCTATTCTGACATATGGAAGACTTGGTGCCATAGAATTTGGGCCGGACACAAACCGCAATTATTAATTTATCCTCCATTATCAATTTTCAAACGGTTGGCACTTCCGTGAATCCCAAAAGGACGTTACCCACATGTCACTACTAAGTCTGAGTCCAAATCTGGCAAATTTTTAATGACTGAGTGCCGCTCTGCAGAAACCATGTCCTAGAAAACGGCATGTTTTTGATTTTGGCTAAAAATGAAATAAGCATTATTAAATGACCCCTGGGAACGCTTTGAAAATAGATCAAAAGATCAAAAGTGGGTTTTCAAGGGACGTCATGAAAATGCAGTGTACTATTGTCCTAGGTATGATGAGTGCATCGTGAAGTAAGTCTAATGGAAGTTGCACGGACTTATGACGTACGGGTGATGTTGTTGTACGGTACCTTTACGCCACACTAGTTGTTAGTGAGGTGCGAGTACTGGCTCCTTAATGACCCTGCACAACTGCTCCACACATGGGGATGTGCACGTAGGAGTTTCACATGAATTTTCTCTGATTGTTTATTTCCTCATTTCTAACAGTCAGACTGCATCAAGGAGCGCACACTTCTCACATGAACACCACCAATGGGCTCTCTCTGCAGTCTGCAGGATTTGGGGGGGTTGAAAAAATGAAAAATCCAAATGACACGCCTGTGTCTCACCTACTTCACCCTTACTTAGAGTAACTTTATGTGTTGTATAAATGTTCACCATGACCTGTCACTCAGTATGCTCGTAGAAAAAAGATGTGTATGAACACTTTCACTTTACAGGTTTATCAAGTGGTCTAAAACCATGATATTTCATGCAAGTCACAGCATGCCTTATACAGAACTTCCCATTTTTCACCTGCAGACAGCTCGTATCCACCATAAAAGGCAGACAGAACTAAGGCTTAAGGTCTTTCCAGGTAAAGTTTAAATACATTTTATTTAAAACTATTGTTTTCATTCTTAATTTAGTCTAAAACCAGGTTTCTCTGGTCCACTCGTGACTCAGAATAATAGGTGATGAATTTGGACGTTTGTTCTGTGTGTCTCCTTGTGGGCCCCAATGGGCAGGAGGGCGGCTTGGGTGTACTACCTTAAGCTTCCCCTGCAACCCTGAACTAATGAAGAAAGCAGAAAACAGATGAATCATTTCCACCCTAAAATAGCCATGATTTTAACTACAACCTCATGTGTTTCTGGGTTTAGAGTTGTCCTTTTATTTCTTTTTTGTTTTTTCATTCATCCTTTAATGTGCTGCTCCTGGAGTAAGGAAGGAGGCTGCCTCTTGTCTTACATAATTCTTACATCACAGAGGTCAGGCTGAGGAAAGAAAGACTAGAAAGTGCAGCTAATGTGACATCTATGTTTTCTATGTTTAAACCACTTTTTGTGGTGTTCCCATTTAGGTCTCAGCATGGCTGAAGACTTGATCAAATGACTGCATGTGAAGAGCAGCTTGCCAGTTCTGCTTTTGTGATGAACCTTTGAACGTTTGTAGAAAGCATATGTTGTCAACATAAAAGCCAAAGCACTTTTGTGTTTTTTTTTTTTTTTCTGTGCATTGGAGTTTCGGCTTGAGAACAGCCCCGGTTCGTCTGCATCCCGCCCCTTGTTTGGTCTAATTTGCCACCTAATAAATAGCCACCTGCAGCTGGCTCACATCTGAGGGGGTTAATGCTGCTGCCAGCATTTGATTCTCACAGCTCGAGCCAGACTGCATCGTTATGCCTGGAGATGTGAGAAAGTGCATGTGGTTGGTGCCCTCAGCAGATGTTGAGTGTCCAACAGTAACAACCGTCTAATCACTAATCAGGGCCGGTTCTAATGAGAGTCCAGCCAACTAGACAGCAGGGGCTTTACCTCTGCAGAGAGGAGGACAGACTGAAAAACAACCTCAATCATACATTCTTGCATGCACTCCCATTTACCATATGCAATAACCTAACAAAACAGCATGCACACACAGACACGCTAATAAATGGAAGGAAACCAGGGGAAAGAAAATAAAGCTAATGCTCTCCATTGTTGTCTTTGGGTTGAGTCATGGGTGCAATGACTAGTGGGGATTTGAACTGTACCTGACCCGAGGGTCAGTCTCAGTGTTTGTTTGTACTGGAATATGACTGACTTTGGTCTGATGATGCATTTGCCCCGTGGACCAAACGCAGCAGAGAAATCAAAAGGGAGCGAGAGCAGGAGAAGGAGAGGACCAGATGGGAGACTGAGATGGATGGACCGGACAAACAGGCAGATGTTTATGGGCCATTATTTACAAGCTCTTTAATCTGGACTATTTCCTCGCCCTTGGCAATGGATAGGTCTGTGGGTCATGCAGCTTGAACCCCTCCACCAGCGGTCATCCATCTCCCACTCTAAACGACAGGGAATTAAGGAGGGGAAGAAAAGGGGAGATGGTGGAGCAGATGAAAAAAATCTAAAGACTTCTGCTTCTTTTTAGGAAATGCAGTTTTTTGAAATAACTATCCAAAGCTTTTCTTCATAAGTTGTTGATTTGAGTTCAATTGAATGTTTATGAACACAAAAATATTGAGAAACTAGAGAAACGGAAGGGGGCTAATGAACCAGCACTCATACAAGTCTCAATATAGGTCAAGATAAAAAAGGAGGAAGGATGAGGGTCTCACCATGACATCTCACCACTATTCATTGCATTTACTTATCCACTTAGCTGTCTGAGTTATGTCATGACCATTAAGACCAACACCGCATCTCCCCATACCTCTTGCAGACAGACTTATGCCTAATTTTCCCATCTGCTCAATGAATATTAGCCCAGTGGCTCTCCATATCGATTTGCACTAAGGTTAAAAGCTTACGAGACCTTGGCTTTTAATATGGGTTGCTTGGCAACCGCTGCATTCGACCCTCCAAACCGCGTTTATGTTTGAGTCGACGCATAGAGCTCTGTGTGGGATGTTGTCGAAGAGGGCGAGGCCTTGATGCCTTGATTTGGAGCCTCATCTGTGATTAAAAGCTCTCCCGTCTGACTGACATTGTGACCTTAACCCGTGGACCTCCATGCTCCAGGGTCACTTAACCTTGAACCCAATTACAAGATAAGGTTACTTAAGTTTGACCCTCACTGTGCTACTCACTGGGTTAATAGGACAGGCTCTAGGAGAAAAAGGCCAGCGCAGCTCATACACTTCTAGGTTAATCCTCCGGGTTGACAAAGGTCGCGAGCAGCGGCCATAAAGAACGGGACGGCACTTCGATTTCTCATGCAAAATGAGAGTCAGCAATACGATATCGCAGTGGGAGCCAAAGAGCAGAGGCAGCAGAGCCCCTGTTCTGATAAGATGCTTTCATCACCAGCTGCCATTGCTGAGCACGTAGTTTAACCAGATAGAGAGTTGTCCTCCACTTAGCCTTTCTTTCTAACAACTCTCTCCATCGATGTTAATGCATGACTGTGCAGTCATGCAAATTCATGAGGTGTATTTTTTACCTAAATCAATGAAGCTCATGACTTAAAAAAGTTCTAAGATAATTGCTTGCAGTTTTGGCTGTTTATTTTCCTTACGATTGGAGTTAATTTCTAAGATAAGATCAGTTTTGATGGTAAACTCCACATCCCTGAACGCTCAGTGGGACAGCAGACGGGACTGTACATGCAACATAGAACATGTTAACATAGATCAGAGAAGATCTGCTTCTTTAAAGACTTACACCAATGAAACTGATATTTTTTGTGTTTTTAATATGCTCTGGTGGTATTTTCATGATCGAGGACAAATAAGAAATTAAACTTAAAATTAATTTTCTGAGTTGTTATTTATCCAAATTTTTGTGAATCAGGAGCAGACACAAAAATGTCATTGGAAAAAGCTTGTAGTTGTGATATAGAAGCTATGACGGCAAGCCACAAGCTCCCTACTCTGCTCCATGCTGATACATTCACTTGCAGACCAATAGATCCATGTACGTCTTTGTTTTCCTCGTTTGAGCTGGAATCTGGCTCAGAACTGTACAGCTGGATAGCTCCAATGCTGCTTGCTATTTTTGTTGCATTACAAATGTTAGGCTGTGGGTGTAAGGGCTAACTCAGGGGTTGGCAACCCGCGGCTCCAGAGCCGCATGCGGCTCTTTCATCCTTATGTTGCGGCTCTGCATGGCTTGAGAAAATAAATTAGAAGTGTCTGATTAAAGTGTATTTTATTTGTCTCAAAAACGTGTATCATGTCTTCTTATTAAGTCAAAGTTTTTAACTCCTTTCTTCAGACCTTGTGCAATTTTGGTGATCAGAATTTGTCTTCCTTAGAGACATTTGACAGCACTTGATGTGTCAGCAGCAGCAACACCGAAATTGCTCAATATCTGAACAAGTATTTTATTAGTGTTTTTTCGTTTGTTTAATTGTAGTAGTAAATTGTAAAATGTTTGCAATCTCGAAATATTAAAATAATACTATAAATACATAATCAAAATGACTCTAAATGTCTCTAAATGAATACCCGCCCACCCTATAAATGCGGGTAAAATTTTTACTGAGACCTTGTTTATCATCTCTGACACGGGACTCAAACTCACAACCATGACTTTTAGGTGTCAGTTTTCCCTCCCCACTTGGCCACCACAAACATCCATCCCAGAGTTTGTTCAAACATTTAATTCTGATTTTATTGCACTGATTTAATCCTCACTTTCACCGCAGCAGCTGGTTCATTCAGGGGCTTCTTAATTTAAGTGTTTGCGGCTCCCGGTGTTGTCTTTTCCGTGGAAAGCGGGTCAAAATGTCTGTTTGAGTGTTAAAGGTTGCCGACCCCTGGGCTAGCGGGAGTGCTTGTACACAGTTGGATGATGGAAGTGGGGGCAGGCTCACTCCATGCCAACAATCCCGACCAGAACTTAGAGGGGAATTTCTGAAGAACTCCTGCCGCTCTGCAGAAATTATGTCCTAGAAAACAACATAGGCTTTTTTATTTTGGCTAAAAATGGAATAATTGGGAATGAAAGACCACTGGAAACACTGACAACAGATCACAAGCAAGAAGGCCGGTAGCTGAATTGGACCGGAGTTTTTGAACTACTTGGCTCAAGAGTTCTTCCTCCTCTGCAAACTGACCGAGCAAATCTTCTATGACTCAAAGTTGTTACATTTCATAACAAACTTTTTCAACTTCCAAAGTGTTTTTATTGGAAAGAAAAAGTCATACAAAGATCTTCTCTGAGCATCGTCGTAGTCTCAAACTTATCTGAAGGCGATGAGTCGGAAATGCTCAAAATGAGAAATGACTTATGGAGGGTTCACCAACCTATCAAACTGAATCATGATTGATTGAGACAAAAATAAGAACCTATCGTAAGTTTAATGCGCTTGTATAAAAGAAGATTTAACCCTTTAATGTTGGAGCTTTAGCTGCAGTGTTCTTTGAATCACAGTAACTCTTTCACAGTTTACGCAATTCCTGTAATTCTAATGGACTCTGAATCAGAGAAGAGCCAGGTACTTGAGTAAAAGTGTGAAGACTTATGGTAGTTCAAAAAGCCTTTGTTCTTTAGGTGTTGTTGGCGACACTTCCAAGCAGGTTTAAAGGGCAAAAGAGAGACTTTATACTACTTCTCTATTCCAACAGAATCATGAGTGTAATTTTGTTAGAATTTTGTGTTTCCCCCAGTCCAGCTGCCTTATTTCCAGTCAAAGTGGCCCATCTAGAAGTGACCATCTGATTTTCATGGCAAAGGTAGCCATCATGTCCATTTTTAGGAATTCATCCAATGTCTGCACCCATGTTGTCCTGAGTATCCTTATGGGGTCTCTGGTACCCATCTCAGCTGTCTTTGGATGAAAGCAGGGTCTATGCCGGACCAGTCACCAGCTAATCTCAGGGACACATGCACAGACAGTTAATTGCACATACTCATCTGAAGGAAACATTTGAAACCTCCAGCTAATTTATGAAGGATGTTTATGGACTGTTGGGGAACCCATGGTGCCACATATTCAAAAGGAGAACATGCAAACTCAACACAGGAAGGACCCAGCTGGGATTTGAATCAGGACCTCAGCTCCTGTGAGGGGATTCACAGTAGAGCTCATTTTTCAATTTACCTTTATGCAGAAGAAATGTCCACAAATACTGGGAATCTAATTTGTCCTCAACAGTACAGCTCTAGACAACATTCTCACATACAAAAAAGAGGGAGGCTGTTACCAAACCATTCAGTTCGGCGATGCAGGGCAATTTGAATCTGCATCCATCCATTGGGAAATCTGACTCAAGGAAGCTCAACAAATGAGGAAAAACCATTTGATTTGTGCTGCAGCAAACTCAGACAAAACTTGTGCAAATGCTGAAGCAGAAAGTTTCCTTTGGTCCACAGCAGCAAAGGCCAGAACACGTGGTCATTCCTGCAGTAATAACTTGAATAATGACGCTTTACAACCGCTTTGATGCAAGCATTCTCCTCAGGGACGAACAAAGCATCGTTGTGTTTAATCTTGCATTCATCAGCCCTCACATTTTATAAACAGCCACCTCAAAAGCCTTTGAGAGCGAGGCAAGGCGTCTCATCTTAACTAAGCCAATAATGTGCTACTGGTTTGTTTTGTCCATTGTCACGTCCTGGCTGTATCATGCGGTAAACTCTTACCCTAGCTCTCACCCCTCAGATCTGGCATTATCCCTGCTGGATCAAAGCCAATGGTCTGGCTTAACAAGCTGGGCCGCATCAGAGGTGAGGTGAGGGGTGAGCCCAGCGGGCAAACACTCTCAGTGGGTTATGGCACGACCTGCTGTGATGGTGGCGGCAATTTGGCAAAGCCAGAAAAGCAGTTTTGTTTATTATAACAGGTGCGTAAAAAGCTGATTTTCAACAAATCCAGGCTGGATCAAAAAGTCTGATCAAGGGGAAAACAGTTTTCTGAAAAAGGAAAATCCTAAAAGACATTTAGGATATAATGTTAATCTTTATTTAATACCCCAAACCTATTTGATGTAAAACAGGAGCTAAAGTCAATTTACAACCAACAGTCATCCAGTTTGAAGCCCACAAATAACCCAGCTGGGATTTGAACTCTGCATCAGTGGCTTTGCAACAGAAGGAAGTTAATTCATTTATCTGGTCAATTAAAGCAACTAAACTGCATCCTGTCCCTCACATTTCAGCCTTTGTTCAGGTAAAACAAAATCCTTCATTGAAGCCCTGCCTTCAATCTATTCTAATAGGATTACACCAAAGATTTCAGGACTAACAGCCTCTGAGAAATAATTAAGCTTGTTATTGAGCAGAAATTGCAATTACTTTGGTGCATTTTCCAAATTTGGCATGGGTCTGCTCAAAAATAACAGAATACATTAATTTTTTGGAGGCATAAATAGAAACATCTTTGCCTAAGAGATGCTGGAGATAAAATCAGTGATAAAGGCGTCTCTGAATCGACTGTCTCAAGAGTCAAACACAATCTGACAAGCCTGAGCAGCGCTTCGTTCAAGGTTTTCCATGCAATTAAGGACAAAAGAGGTTTCTGGTTGCATTTTGCCGCCGAATAAAGACAATGGCAGCACATGCTGGTGAAGCAGAAAAGACTATGTCCTCATCAAAATTCCAATCATAAAACCAAAACAAAGGCTTTTCAGGTTCATTTAAATGATGTGGATAAAGTATCTGAACTACAAATAAAACGGATTAACGCAGTTGATTTGTATTAAAGGCACAAATCTACGGGGCAAAAACCCTAATGGGGCAAATCATTTTAAACTTTAGTACAAGCAGCTTTGAGATGAACTTCCGACACATTGCTGCGGACAATGAAGTTTTATCTCCATGTTTGTTTGTTCTAAGAAAGGACGGTCACAAACATAAAAAGACAGCATCGTGTTTGTGGAGTCGCACTTTGCCAGCTGATTGCCCCGCAACCCGGGTCAAACTGAGGGCAAAAGATCAGCTGAGCGCAGCAGAGGGGGAAAGAATTTGAATAAAATAGAGGGCTGTATGTAAAGGAAGGGAGAGAAAGAGGCTGAGTGTGTGTGGATGGGGGGTTGGTGGTATTACGGAATCAGACTAGAGAGAGGGAGAGAATGAAGCTGCTCTGACAGTGGCCTGCTGACCGGCGGTTGAACCTTTAGCTGAACTGAAGATGAACTCTAAACTTGAGGATCACGGTCACAGATCTCCCTGGGAGCTACAAACTGTGGCAGCTAGCCACAGAATGATGCTCGCACACGCACGAGCACTCACGCACACACACAACAGAAGCCAACGAGCTGCACACACACTTTGCTAATGTTACACAAAGATAATTCCATCATCATCACTGTAGCGTAAACAAATCCACTTAAATTCCACTGGTGTGGTGCATGAACACAACGGTGAAAACACACACATCGATCCTCTGCAACCTTTTCCTTCACCCCCCCCCCCCCCCCCCCCCCCCCCCCCCCCCCCTCATTTTATTTTTTATTTTTTGCCACATGCTAATCCATTGAGTTTTTGCGTAGTAAAGAAACACACTCAATCTAAAGGTGTGGGACATATGTGTAAAAAAGAAAAAAAAATCACAAATGCTTTCGTGAATTTAACATAACACTCCAGCGGACTTGCCGGAGGTTGCGATAGCTCTTTAAACGCCTGCCCTCCCCTGAGGCACACCCTCCAGGGCACAGCAGAATTCACTCTGGGGTCATGGACGGGTCACCACGGCATCTAATGTCCCAGTTCTGTCTTGTGCTCAGCAGAGAGACGAACGGACAGACAGGCAGACAGACAGCAGTAGGGGGTGATGATGGTTGAGGTTAGAGCTTCGTAACCTGTTGGTTCCGTTTAAATGGATCTTGCCTGTTTTAAAGCTGGTTTAACGTCCTCGTGGGCTAATCCCTCAATGCGAGGTCAGGATAAGCTGCTAAAATAGCACAACAACAATTACGCATCGGATCCTCTGCGTCCTTCTGTGACTTTTCCATTTCTGTCACATATTTCTGAAAATGATCATGGGTCACTTTGTCATAATTTCTCTGGAAAGTCTGAGGTTAATTGTAGAGAACATCCATCAAAGCTGAAATCACCAGAAAATACTTTTTCACAGGGGTGACATGCACTGCTGCTGATATGAATTATCTGCAGACATTGATGTTTTATCACTTCAACAATCCTCCCCAGTTTTGTGTGTGCTCTCCTTTTTGTAGGACAGACCCTACACACCGAGCAAAGGTAACATTTTGCTGCAACAGAAATGCATTAAATGCATTCTTTTCAAACAGGAAGCCTCGTCTCAGCTGATTTATTTATGTCCCACAGCTTCCATTTTGTGAAGAAGGAAAGTGGAGTAGTGTGCTTAAACAAATGGATGTTAAAAGGTAAAAAAGTCGTCAGATCACAGCAGGAAATATTTTTGTGTTTTTTCAAAGCCCCATTTTTAGCACCCTCATTCGTTGTGCGTACGCGTACAACCTCTCCGGGGATTTGTCTGGAGCAGCCACGGTCTGCCGGCGAGGCTGCTGTGCAGCTCCAAACAGCTGAGGGTCAAGGGCGCCTCAGCGGCATCCGTTCAGGGGCCGTCTTAGTTATACAAACACTTCTCAGAAGCTTCTGGAAGCGGAAATAATGTCCTTGGTTTGGTTAAACCTCAAAGTGCAGATGCAGGGTGAGCGGATTAGTGTGGCAGCTTTCAGCAACAAGGAAATTCAAAGTGCTTTGGAGGGGACAGAGGTGTACAGTCATCCAAAGGAAGGGAGGAATTTAGTCATGTGATTTTCCAACAGACAGATTCTGTTGTTTACGGAGAGTGATAAGTGAAATCAAGACATTAAAAACAGTTGATTCTTTAATTAGACCAAAAAGACTGTCATCACCATTTTGTGGGGCTATAATAAGACTTCAGAAGGAAATTCTTTACGCTGCACCAGCATGCAGCTGTTGATCTTTCATTTTGATGTTTTTGAATATTTTCTTGCTTGAGTGAAGAAGAAGAAAAGAGGAAACATGTTTGCTCTTCTTTACGTTCTCCTTAGAAAAATTGAAAAAGGACATTTTGATGAACATCAGGAAAAACCTGCTTTATCAATTAACAATAAAAAAAAAATAAGCAAAAGATATAACTAGAAACATTTTAGCATCTTTCAGCTTTATTTTAGAAAAAAAAAAAAAATTTTACTGTAAAAACTTCCAACATTGAACTGTAACTGTTTTGTTTGGTTTTTTTTAAAAAGAAAACATCATTCCAGGTTTCATATATATCTTTATTTAAACTTAAAATAATATTGTTAAGTACTTCGTCCATTCTTTTAAGACACTATAAGAAGTTTAAGTTATAAAACTTTCTTTCATTAAAATAGTAAAATATAACAGTAACATAAAACACTAACATATAAAGTTATAATGTTGCCTATAAAGTTATACAATTTTCCATTGATAACATTTAATGTTTTTTTTTTTAAATCACAATTATCTTGAATTGTACTTAATCTTTTTTCATTGACCATATTCAATGCTTCATTTTAAATAAAAAAAATGTTTTTAACTCTTCAAACATATAAACAAATTGGGCAGAATGTTACTTTATTTCTTGTATTTTGATTTATGTTTTGTTATTTTTAAAAAAAAGTGTTTAAAAAACTACAGATAAAGAGGGCTATGTGGTTAAATTAAAAAAATAAAATGAAACAGGAAACCTTTAGATACAAACTTAAAAAAAATAAATTCTGATTAAAAATTCTAATCCTAATAATAACATCATTTAACAGGAATGACAGGAAAAGGATTTTAAAAATTGGGAGAAAAAGTTGCACATTACTCTGAAAAAAGTAAAAAAAATTGAACAATGCAAGAAAGTTAACACATTTTTTTCAATTGAAAACCACTTTGAAAACAAAATCTGTTTATAGTTAGCATTTTGTTTAAAATCTAAATATTTACTATTTTTCTAACATTTTCTTAAAAATCCTTTTGCTAAGTTTTTATTGATGCTATTTTTCTGCTTACGTACCTTATTTACTCATAAATTATAATGGTTAAAACAAACTTTTACATATTTTTAAATGTCATTTATTTGTACAAATTATGAAACAAGTAAAAGCCTCCTGAACTGTTTGACTAACTAAAGTGGCAGCAACAGCAGTGTTTAGGATAATAGTCGGAGTGTTGCTCGGGTCTGTGGAGGATTTCACCTCAATATTTGCTGATTTCTCAGAATTCAGACACATTGGAGGATTTTTTCGCATGGAAGTTTTTGTCTGAATTCAAGTCCAGTCTTAGACGCGACGTCTCTGAAAAAACAAAAGGAAACCTGATTCGTTATACATTTGTGCTTTGTTTTTACGTAAAAGTCCCACTCCAATCATCTTCTGATCTGTTGCAAAATCATTCCCAGTGCTCTTTTAATCATGATGATGCCATTTTTAGCCAAAATAAAAAAGCTGTGTCATTTTCTAGGACATAGTTTCTGCAGAGCGGCAAGAGTTTCTCAGAGATTCATCTCTGAGCTGTGGGTGTGAATGTTGGTGCGGAAGTAAGCCTGCATTAACTTTCCATGATCGCTTTGTTTACTCTTTCTCCAACTAGCTTACAGCCTTCAAAACCCAAGCCAACACTATAGGTACAGCAAAAATGGCGACACCTGAGTTAACCAGCTGTACAGTTTGGCTTCAGACGCCAGCTTGGACTAGGAAAAGGAAGACATACATGGATCTTGGAGCAGGGAGGGAGCTTGTGACCTGCCAACTCTAGTTTGTATGTAGCAACTGTCGCTTCAAAATTGTTTGCTTAGACTGTGTTGATTTTCAACACAATAAGAGAACTTTCTACAAGTTCGGAATTTGAACATCACAGAGAGTATGACATTTCCTGACAGGAATAAAACATTTCATGTTTTCACCACCCAGGGAAAGCCCATTTGCATGTTCTCTCAAAGCATAAACCAACGTCTTTTTTGTCCTTTTTTGTCCTACGTGTTGACTGTTGAACCATGAAGTCGACGAGGCTTGCACTCCTTTCCTACTTCTGTTCTTTGATGACCTGCAGGATGAGTTCTTCGACTCATTTAAGTTGTTTGATCTCTCCTGAGAAGGTTCTCCGCCGTTCCAGGTTTTCTTCGTGTTTGAATGATGGATCCTCTGTGGTTCTCTGGAGTCTCAAAGCTGCATAAAAGTCTTTGTAACCATTTCAGTCAGAAACATTTTTCGTGTTTTGGTTCCTGAGGTTAAAGTCAAAAAAGAGAAAGTGAAGTCATCTTTCAGGAACTTGTTTATGATGTGGAATAGAGGAAGGGGAAATGACTTTAAAAAAAGCAATTAAATGTTCAGTAATTTAATTATCAAAGTACAGTAAAGGTCAGACATTCTTAAATAAATGCATAATTTATAAAATGTGTATTTTGTCATGTAATAATAAATCTTAATCAGTGAAATCAATTTGCAGAAAAAAGTAATTTCTGCATTAACATAATCTATCCATCTATCTATCCATCTTTCCATTTTTTTATACTGTGCAAATAATGAATGAAGTTCATGCCCTTTTCAGCTTCATTAGGATTTTTTTTTGCATCTCACTTCCTGGTCCAGAATCATGTCCTGCACAGAACCATCTTCCCTGTTCAGCTGAATTCCGCATGCCACCTTTCACCACACACTTACAGAAGACATACAACACCTTGTTGCAAAGACCAAAGGGCTTCGGCTGCCATCAAAATCTTTCAGATAGCTCCTGATTAAAAATAGACGGGATTAAGTCCGGGAAATCCCAGCATGGGTTCATGAACTTTGGGGAAAACCGTTGTCAGGGAAGAAGAATGTTTGACATTTGGGTGAGCAGCTTTAACCTCTACCAGAAAAAGAAGTTTTTTTCTGCCTTCTGTGGACCACAGGTCATTAAAAATGAACAAAGGCAAAGATTAAAACTGTCTTGTACATCTAAGCAAAATACTTCAAATCCTCTGTAACAGCTTGCTTTCAATTTGAGATTTGGTGTTTGCTAAAAAACTGTCAGCAGTGATAACGAGCAACCAGGGGTCTTTTTTTAGGGAATTTCCATGAAAACAAAACCAAAATCTGTGTGCATCGTGACAACTTCCTAAAAAGGATTTAACTTGATAAGAAATGCGCCATTTGTCCTGTAATTATTTAATAAAGCAGTTCAGCAGCAGTTCTGCATTTCTCCTTTTGCTCATGTTAATTGGACTATGTGCAACAACATGTGGGTCAACATTCTGAAGCATTACCATCTGTAGAAACTAAACTGTGACTGAGTAGAGACTTAAATGAGAACCTCTTTTTTTGTGAACACCTGTGACTGAGTGTAACATCAATGTGAACTCAGGAGAACGGGGATATTTTTCCTTAAAACGCCAATTTTGATTTGACCAAATTTAACTTTATTTTATTTTATTTATTTTTTTAGGGATGGATTTTTTATGAGATATAGATATTATGAATAATGACCCATTGGGTGATATACGATGTTTTTGCTCACAACAATATTAGTTTAAGATCTGAAAATATAAACAGTTTAGAGTGTTTAGGGACAAAGCATCTTATATACCCACTGTCGCAAATTTGAGCCACACATTTTTAACATGGTGTAACTGTATGTAAAGAATGCCTTATCAACGAATGTTGCATTATTTCAATACAGCAAGTAGTCCTTTAAAAAACGAATTCAAATATATGATTTATTCTCGCTATAAAGTTTAGAAAATTAGAACAACTTTTCCCACCAAAAGTGTTTTTGAGATTTCATGGAAGCAGTCAATTGAGCAGGAAAAGACCTTCTACTGCCCCTAGTGGAATGATGATGAACTACAGGGCAGAAAAAAATGGATCATTTTAAATCCAATGGGTTTTAGGGAGACGTTTGGATCATGGAAATTAGGTTGGGGTCTCAAAAATATGTGTATCAAAAATTACACGAATGGTTATACGGGGTTAAGGGAAGCACCGTTTTTCTATTTCTTGTTGAATAACTTAAATCTCTGATCCTGCCAGAGGAGTAAATTGATCTTGAGTTAAAAACATTTTTTTCTAGGAACAGAGGTGTTTGAAGCGCGAATCATGAAACATTTTTAATCTCTGCAGGTCAATTACACATTAATGTCAAAAACATTGTTGAAAATAACCAGTAAAATGTTAGTTTTTTTATCTCAAATTGTGCAAAAATATGGAATCCTGAAATTAAGAAGTTGTTTTATATCAACAGTTGTATTTGAGTTCAAACAACCCAGTTTGAAAACAATTCTGTACATAAACTGAACACACAGAACTGTACATTAACGACAAAAAAGATCACTGTGTCTGAACCCCAGATCTAAAAAAACAACAAGCCTGTCAGCAACATTTTTAAGCTGATAATAGAGGTTATAGAGAGGTTGTGTTCTAATTCTGCTTTGTACTTATGACGGTGTTAATACCATTACTCACCATAACAAACATACGGATATGAGCATTTCAGATGGGTTAGTGGTCACGAAGACAGCTGTGTGAGGTGCAAAGAGGATTTCCCATTGATCCGTTTTGTTTCATAACTGCATTTACACTGCTCTCCTCCGAGGTCACAGTGTGTGTCAGCCGGAGATGCACAGATGACAGTGACAGCGTGTCCATGTGTGTGTGTCACACTTTGACCACATGCTGGTGTCCAGCCCATGGGCATTACGGACTTCTGCCAGAACAAGTTGTGTTACTTGTGCTACACTACTACGCACACAGAATGTGAAAAGGTCACCATCATCTCCCTGGAGGAACGGCCGCGAGACCATGTGCTGGTCACAGGCTGGCAGTGAGTCCCTGATCCATAAAGTACATTTGCTTTTCAGAGTTTTGTTGATATTTAGTGTTTTGGAAATTCAATTTGTATTGAGTTTATTACAACTAAAAACAGATGTTTTAGATGTGCAAAACCAATAATTTGTTTGTGTTCAATGTGTTTTACTCACTCTTAATCAAAGAGCAATTTGGGTAAATCCTTTGGATTTCAGCACATTACTACCTTATTTTTTTCCCCATTTTTTATTTATTTCTTGCATAACTTCCAGAGGATCTATTAGCAAAAAGTATTCTTGGTCTGCAGTAAAAGGTAGTTTACTTTTTATATTCAATGTTTGTTTTGCAAACTAAAAATGTTCCATTTTAGTCTGAAAAAGTATTGGTATACTTCCTACGCTGCACGTCCATTTAATTTGGGTTCATAAACCTTTTTCATTTAGGTTTCTTTGTATTTTTTTTTTGGGTGTATTTATTAAATGTTTTTGTTTCCACCACCATACCTAGTCCTCCTGTATTCTGGGTTCGAAACCTCCAGTTTCTGACAGTCAGGTGGCCCTTGATTAAAAATTGGTCCCAACAACTTTAAATGAAACATTCAAGTTTAACCGTATTCACTTTTCTTAAAACATATTTTTTACTACATAGAATATTCTTTAGATTCAAAAAGAACTCTTTAAAAGTACCTTAGCAACCTTAACATAAAACTGAACAGCAACGCGTTTGTTTTTTTTCTTTCAATATCTTGGAGGAGCTGCAACAACAATTACTTGGCGGCCCTTGTGGTTGAAAGTAAATTACATCAAAAGTTCAGCCACATATTTTTCGAGGGGGACCTGGCTGCGGATAGGCCGAAAGCAGAAATACCACAGGTTTTCAGATAGCACCATTTATTAAAACTTTTTCATGTGAAGAAATGGTTTAGTGGGCAAAATGAGCTTTAAATGGGGCAAAAAAAATTGTTTTAATCCTTTCAAAATTGATATTAATAAAAGCGTTAACATTTGAAAACTGTTAACCCTAACCAACACGCAAAATTTTGATGGAGGACTTCTTGTTCCAGCTAATGATGTCTAGGCGCCATCTTGTTGTCTGCAGCCAGGTCCTCTTTTATTTTTTGGCCCATAAAGGTGCATCAGATCACAGTGTTCTAGGGTTCATTAAGTGAAACAAAGCAGTCAGACAATGTAATATGACTACGCTACCCAGAATGCCTCAAGAGGCAAAGATGCAGGTGGTTGGTCAGTGGGTTTGATGAGAAATTCTTCAAAAAAATTCTAACATTGCTGATATTTACTTCTTTTATGTGCAATTAGCAGGCTTTGCAGAGAGAGAAACATGACAGATTAGTCAAACTTTGTTCCTCTCACTCACAATAACTCTCAACATGTCAATGACAATTCTCATTCATTCTGGTGAGGGCTTGAAGTGAGTCATTGCTACTTGTATAAGCGGCAAAGAAGAGAAGACACCAAGTCCAGATGCCTTGACTCAACTTTCAGACAATACCTTTCAACATGGTTCAGTTCTAACACAAAAAAATATACTAAACAATGCTCTCACTTTTTAAGTTCATGATGTTGAAGCATGGTACTTTCCACTCTGTGATGCTCCTGACTACAGTACCCATAATGCTCCAACAATCATCAAGTTTTGTTTACAAAAGTCGTGAGCAGAAACCTGGATGGATCACATAAAATCACTTTGATGTCAGTAAACACAACCACTGATCCAGATCAGGGGTCCTCGAGATCTACCACCCTGACTGTTTTCCAGATCTCCAAGCCCTGCCAGCTGCTGATTAGCTCAGTCAGATGTCTCCCCATTCAGATTTAATGAACACACCTGGTCCAGGGAATCAGCAGCAAGCAGTACAGGTAGAGCTGCAAAGCAGGTGAGGTGGTAGATCGTGAGGACCAGGAATGAGCAGCCCTGATCCAGTTACGTTTTCCTTCATTTATTGCGTTCTAAAAATGACCAGCTATTGCTGAAATCTGCAAAGTAGGATCACAGATGTTGTAAGGGTGTAAGTGTGTCACTATACACTTTCTATAATTTTCTCAGACATTAGCATTTTCATACTTTTCTCCCTTGTTTAAATTCTCAAAGTTCAAACCTTCATAGAAAAATGAGTCCAGTTTTATAGAATGATACAAAGATCTGAGATCAAAGAACGATCAAGGATTTAATGCAATCTGTACAGGAGACATGACACAGGAGATTGATTGACAAGGTCTACAGCCAATCGGGGCCCAGGCCGCAGTGCACTGTTAAAAATAAAATAACATTTTGACCGGATCTGCGAAAGAACAGAATTTTGAACTGTGATATAGTGAGGGACCACTGTATATATCCTTACAGACTTTTAAAAAATATAATAACTTTATAAATTTTATAAGGTTATCATCATAGCTGCTTTATCAGTTTGGGTGCCTTTTGCCCACTTTTAGCAAACATTCTCTCTCTTATCGCATATAAAACATTATTACTGTCAGCTTTGTACATGGTGACCCACCAATAAAAAACAAAGAAGAACATGGACAGGATAATCGAAAAGATGCCATGAAAGAAATCTGTGGCTTAAACTAAATTGGCCCCAGCATGGGTCAAACTCTGGCCAAAATCCTGTGTTAAACCCTGGCCAAACACTGCAAAGAGGATTGGCCTGTGTGCAGGAAATCACATGTCAATCTCTTAATGAGGGATTTTAAGCAGATCTTGCTAAAACACTGGAATATTTAGGGTATAAATCATCCCTGAGTGATGTCTCAACGACTGCTTCAAAGAAAACAGTGGAGCTGAAGAAGTTATCTGAGGTCATGACCGGTGACGATGAACCCCACCTCTTACAGTGATAACAGCTGCGGTGAGGAGCTTGCAGTCAACGCTGTGATTATATGCAGAATGGCCAGTGGCGCTTTGAAAGGTTTCGCAATTGGAACTGCAGATCTTCACCTTCAGAGATTCTACTTTTTTCTTTACAATCATGGTATCAGTTGTCTTGTGATTTGTTTGCTGCTGACGTTTGTTTTGGGGGCTTGCAGACCCTCACTTGACCTCTCTGCTAAAGTTGAGCGTTCCCTCCAAATTAAAGTTGCCTTCACTGCTGTCTTTAGCAGATGATCTGGTCCTGTTGACGTCACTGATCAGACCCTCTGAGCAAATATTAAAAAGTAAATTAAAAAAGAAATCCCAAACTGGAAATGTGTGATTTATTTTTCACATGAAATAAAAATGAGGGGCTAAGGTCTTTTCAGAACCACTTTAGAGGAAAGATGGACTTAGTGCACATTTACATGCCCTGAGATGACCAGGTTGCTATAAGCTTCCTGGAGTAATCTGATTCCGTGTCATGTAAACAGGAATACTGGTTTCCATAAACAGATTAATGGACAGATTTTTTTCAAGAAATGCTGTTTTCTCCAAGAGAGCATATTTGCTGACACTCAGCAAAGAACGTTTGACAGATAGATGCATCATAAAGAGGTCGTTGATATAAGAGACACTAAGAAGCTTTTTAAATAAATATATATGTATGAAAAAGACAAATTTACTTTCAACTCACAAATAAAGCTCGAAAATGTTAAAAATAAGAAATAGAATGAACTCATCTCATTGAGTTCTTTACTTTCAAATTATTTTAAAAACTCCTGAATGCTTCAGTCCCTCCAGGATCTTGAAGACATTTCTTAATGTTAGAATTGTCATAATTGTTGTTATACTTGTTCTGACGCAATAAGCCTGAAGGTAGGAATATTTTTCTAAAAATTTGCAATAAAAGTTAAATATTCTACTATAGTAATTTTTAACTGAGGCTGTAGGAAGATAAACAAATTTTAAAATATATTTTGGCTTGTTTTAATACAGTGCAATATTATGTAATCATAATATTTATGATAACACAGATTTAAATTAAAATGTATAACTTTTGTATGGTTTGTGCAAGAGTACATGTACAGTTTGAATAACAAATAATAGTATCATGATTAGTAAATTTTACACAAAAAATTACCAACGTTCTTGTTAACCCTTGTGTGACACACTACCATGTATAGCTGCATAAAAGGTACCTTATCCTTTTCCAATGTTTTATTTTACTATTCCAAAAGGGCTCCATCATTAGAAAAAAATGATCATTTGTTTTTATTCATGTTTTCATGTGGGCTGTATTAAACTTGGGTGCCAGCTTGTCTAATGGGTCAGTTTAAACACACATTTTTTTAATTTAAATAATTAACTTTCTAAAAAATATACAAGACTAAACTGTTGACAAAGAAATTCCAGATAGTTTTTCCCTTTTCAACAAATAATTCAGAAGTAGCTACTTTATAATTCTTAAGTAACATGATGTTTTATTCATACATACTAGATTTTAAATTTAAATTTCAATGAAATTGCTTTATTTGGGGGCTTTGGTAGGGTGAGTAATTTTTAGCCCATAAACAGAATGGTAAGATTACGCAAGGATTACAAAGTTACATTTTAACTAGAAGAAAAAAAGGTGGTATGAGTAGTTTGTTTTTTTTTAGTTTCTCTATGTTCAAATCAAATAACAAAATATTTATTTTTGGGAAAGGAACCCAATTATTTCAGTGTAGCTTTTAAGTTGTTTTGGTCACCTCGCCCTGATTCTGTTTCTTTGATTTTGTTTTTACTAGTATTTAATCTTAACTTTCTTTTTTTTTTTTCTAAAGTGCTTTGAGTCTGAAATTTAATATTCGCTTTAACATGAGACTTTATTAGAAAACCTTTTTTCATAATCAGAAAGATTATTTGAAATAACACTTTTAAATCTGTTTGCTAGTAAAATCATTTTAATACATTATGTTTGTATAAATTGCACATGAATGCTTTCATTTTCAACACATGAGATCTATCACCTTAAATCAGTGTGGTCAAAAACTTGTCCTTTCTATCTGATAACATTAAATGATCTCATATTTTTCATCTAAACAACCTGAACACACAGGGTGTGAATTTACACACATGACTGCAGACTTTTACACAACTTTTGTCATTTTCTGCTTATGTTTCAGGGTTGAAAAGTTCTTGTCAGTCGTCGACTTTTGTTTGTCCAACATGATTTTAACATTTCAAGATGAATATTTTAAGATTGTTGAGCACGATCTTCTGCTTACTGTCACAAAGAATTGAATAAAAAAATAACTAAAATTGTATTAAAAGTAAAAAAATTTCACTGAAATGTATGTTCGATTAGTGTTGGACTAATGACATATGTCAGCCTCCAAACTTGATTTCATTGCAGTGATTAGATAAGTTTGTTGTGTTGGAGAAAAAGGTGCTGGGAATTGGTGTGATTGCAACATCCCAAAACTGTGGAGGGACTGGTCAAACTCTGGTGCTCTTCCCTACAGGGTAAAAATTGATCGATTTTTTTCAGTAGAACAAAGAGAGGAAGTAAATTGAAAAGATTTGCCACTTTGAAAACAAAGAAAATAAATAAAAAACGGATTCTAAATATTTTAACATTTTTTTTAAACTCCCAAAATGTTAATTATTTCTGTATGAAAATATGAGAAATGCCCAGAGAGAGGTGGTACGTGCTGAAGAGGCGCTGCAGTCAACAACAGATTCAAGTATTGATTCCACACATGAGATAACGTCAGAAACCATCATGAGAGCGCAGACCCGTGGGCCATTTCCAACTATTCTGTTTCTCATAATCTGTGGAAAACTTGTCTGCTTTTTCCAGTTCAATGCCCGCTCATCTCTGCAGCCATTACTGTGCCCCTTTTCACCCGGCCCGCTCAATAACATGTGCAAGTGATCTAATATGATGTAGATTTCCTGACGCTTGAAGCTCGGGGGCTTTAAAACTAACACTTTTAAATTCTTTAAAATAAAATTTAAAAAAAGACTGTTTAACCTGCTAGTAAATAAGTTCAAACTTTAAATCCAGGGCAAAGTCTATATGTTTAAGGGCAGAAAAGTCAATAAAGGCCCTGTTTATTGCTGGATGTGTCAGCAGTCAGTTGCGATTGAGAAAGCCCAGGGGGCACATGAAGATGACTTAGTGGGTCAAACGCAGCCTCCAGACAGTATGTGAGAAGCACTAATGTGGGCACACTCACGCAAACACATGCAAAGTGTGCACGGCATGGAAACAGACGACCTAAAAATAAGCCATATGAAATATTTAACTTAGTGACCCAGAAAACGACTTCAGTATAATCTGTTTGTACAGGCCGAGGACACCATGACAGCAGAGCTATGATATTATTGGAGCTCTTCATCAGATACTCTTGATGGTTTCTATATGCATCAAAAATATTGGTGTTTGGGATAGTGTCCTCTGAATACACTGAATGACTGGTGAAAACCAGCCAAACTGTCAAAACTAAAGCAAAATAAAAGGGTTCAAATATTTTAAGTGCTATCTCACCCCAAGCTGGGGTCCTCTACCAGAGGCCTGGGAGCTTGAGGGTTCTGCAGTATCTTAGTTGTTCCTAGCACTGCGCTTTTCTGGACTGAGTTGTTTGAGATCTTTCCAGGGATCTGCTGTAACCACTCCTCCAGTTTGAGGCTTACAGCCCAGAGTGTTCCAATTACCACTGGCCCCACTGTCACCTTCACCTTCCAAGCTTTCTCCAGTTCCTCTCTGAGACCCTGTTATTTCTCCAGTTTCTCATGTTCCTTCTTCCTGATGCTGTCTTGCCGTGGCGACTGCTCTTGGGTCCGCGATTCCCAACTCGAGGTATCTGAGCACACTCAGGTAGCAGTGTCATCCAGAAGCATGCTTTTCTCAAGCCCTGTCCACAGACCAGGGGCCTGTGCAGCATGCGCTCTTTTGCGATGTGCTGCCCACTCAGGCCTGACAATCATCAAAAAACTTGAGAGACTCCAGCATACTCCAGCTCCTGAGGATACCTGGTTGATCTTGCCAATAGCATATGCTTGTCTCAAAAATTAAGCCTAAAAAAAGCTAAGAGCCAAATGTGGAGTTTTTTTTCCTCCTCATCTTCAGAAAGGTTTGAGCGTTCAGTCAGACTCCTTACTGTGGATGTTGCTGCTAATGTGCATTATTTTTTTCTTTACTACACCAAGGTCAGTCTCTCAAACAGAACCAAAATCGGAATGTACACACAACGTTTTTAATTGTCGGCCCACCACACATGACAACTAGAAGCACACAGGTCCGATTTAACAAGTTGTTGAAGGCAAAATGACAGAGAAACACTTTGTCAAGTTGTAATCTTACAATTAAATCTATTTTATTCAACATAATTATCTGATTCACTTAAAAATCTGCTTTTCATATGAATCGTGTGAATTTATTTAAGCACATAAAATTAGAATTTCACATTTCATATATAGGTAGATCTTTTAGAGCTTGTCTTCTCAAAAGTAGCTTCAAAATGTGTGAGCACCCCTGATATACAGAAATCCAACAACAGATGATAAGCAAAGTCACTGATATGCTTCTGTCTGAAGGTACTGCTGACATTTCTGCAGCCAAGCGTGAGATCCATCGTACACACATGGAATAAACTTTGGAGAATCTTCCCAGCATAGGCCAACTGATCAAAAGGAAATCAAGAACTTATCCAGGAAGTCATCAGAGAAACCGAACATGGAAACAAGGTCAGGCATCAATTGGTACAGGTCAATATTCATGATTCAACAGTCAGAAGGAGACTTTTTGGACAAAACGTGGGGACTTCAAGGATAAAAACACTACTGAGCAACAAGAACACAGAGAAACATCTGGATTATCCACAAAACCTCTGGACAAATATTCAGATGAGACAGGAGAGGAACTTTCTGGAAGATAGTTCAGTCAGACATGGTGGTGGTACTGTGATGGTGTGTGTTAGAACCCAGACAAATAATTACTGCAATTATGAGTCCTTTTGCAAGCAAACCCAGACGCTTTTTTCAAGTGGACTAAAGTTTGTTTGTTTGTTCCAGAGTTCAGCATTAAGTTTTCTTTTATGCCAAAAAGAAGCAAACTTTCCAAGAAAACAGACACTGATCCAGACCACTGGGAAAAAAAGCTACCTAAAGGGGTTTACCACAGTCTTTGGTGCTGTCATTGAAACATCATTCCAAAAAGTTTACATAAAGGACATAACATAAAGTTTCTCCAGGAACCAAAGAAATGACCTTCATGGTTTTGGTCAGGCTGGCGAGGAGGACACAGTGATTGCCATGGACTCCTGTCCTTCGCAGCTAAACAGCTGTGTCCATATTCAGCAATGATATTGGCCTCTAACCCCCTCAGTCCAGATGCAATTACCATTTTAGAGACACACGAACGTCCCGGCTGCTGCACAACACTATCAATATTAATGTTCTGTGACTGAGGAAGCTTTGAAAGAACTTTCTCCCACATCAATATTGATGGTGTTTCCATACATTGGAGTCAGGGGCCCTTTTTAAGGATTTATAGGAGGAACACTGGTGGGGGGGGGGTCGGTGTCATTATACGAAGGGGCCAATGCCATTTTTTTTGTCAGCACCTCAATGATGTACATTTTGCCGCTTTTCCGGCGCAATTTCCAAAGAAGAGGGGCACCTCCAACTTACGCTTGATGAGATCTGAGTGAAGCGGGTTGTATGGAGACGGATCCAATTCCCCGGCATTGCTTTACCGGGGATGATAGCAGAGGGGGGAAAAATGGACGTTTCATTTCAGGGGATCTGGCAATGCTAAATGGACGCCTGTTGACTGTAGAAGCGGGAGGATTGCTTCTGGGACATCTTCACAAACAGCCCAGTGTCGGGCCACACATGCAGATACTGATTCAATTCATTATAATATTAGTTTTGGAGATGAATTGCTCTATACGTCATTGTCAGAAGGGTGGGCTCCATAAATTTCCCAGCCTGCTCCATTCAGGCATAAATCATAGAAAGCAAAAGAACAACAAGAAGAAATTAATGAAACTCGGGCTGAACTTTGGCTTTGTCTCCTCCTGATAAACCATTTTCTCAGTCAGCAGCAGCGGCTGGAATTCATGCTGCATCTCTCATCCTGCTGAGATAAACAGGATTGGTCAGGAAAGCTGAAGATCCCGATGGGATTTTCTAAAAGATCAAGATACGGGCAATAAACGCTTGAATAGAACTGAAACATTCAACGAAATAATGAATTCACGCAAAGAAGTCTGTGATCATTTTATAGCAGTTTACTACATACAATATTTGACCTGCAAATGATTAAAAACTCTTGATTTCAAACCTGCACAAGTAGATTTCCTGCAATTATGTCACTTAGAGGGAACAAAAACTCTTTTTACATCTCAAAGCAGTGAGGGTTGAAGAAAAGCTGCCAGGTCTTTGAGTAAATAAGAACTAAAGCAAAAGGTAAATACAAATTAGATACGCCCACTTTGCTGCGCATTCACGAAAACATTAACCCCTCTCTTCTAAAATTCCATAATTTTCTTGATAATGGTGATATTAATAAATGTTAATGGCACATGAACTCTAATGAGATACAATTTTTCTTATATAGAAAATAATCCATGATTCCATTGACCCCTACCATAACACTGCCTCCACCACACAATGGTTGCGCTACGTTTCTCTTTTGTGTCATTTTAAGTCCATATGTTTTGAGACACACTTCCTTGCCTCATCAGAACATTAGGACAGATGTTTGTGGACCATCCAAATGTTCTGTGTTCTTGTTGTTAAGCATCGTCTTTCTCCTATGGTTCCATTTCTGTCCAAAAGTCTACTTCTAACTGTCAGAACTGAATCCAGTGACGCCTGACTTTGTTTCAATCTTATTCTGCTTCTATAAAGATTTCCATTTTGAGTTCTGGTTGGTTCTTGGACAAATTTTGGTTAGTCGGTCGTTCACACCTGACCGACCTTGGGCTGTACAGAAGTGCAGGACCTTCTCATAGTGTGAAATGAGATGGTCCTAATTCAAATCCACTGGGTCCTCCCTGTGTGGAGTTTGAGTGCTCTCACGGACTTGTGGGTTTTCTCCAGGCACTTCGGTTTCCTCCTACAGTCCAGAAGGATGCTTCAAAAGTTAATTGGTGTATCTAAATTGCTCCCAGGTGTTCATGTGAGTGTGTGACCCTGCAAACAAATTGATGACCTGTTCATGGTGTCCCACCTTCACCCAACAGTACCTGGGTTGGTTCTTGCAGCCCCATGACCCCAAAAGGCGATTGAGCGGGTTCTGAAAATGTCTGGAACATTCTCTGCTGTTCCAGTTTCTTCCACATGTGGATATTGGATCTCAACGTGGTTCCCAAGTGGCTTCAAAACTGCAGGAATATCTTTGTGACGCTTTTAGATTTAAAAAGAAATCTGTAATTTTGATTAAAATCTGATCTTGAATTTCTTTAGATGGAAAACAGTCTTTTTTTAAACATTTTTAATGTTCATGCTATCTTTGACTAATATTAAGATTTTTTTTTTTTAGTCTGTGATTCTGAACCAGACTTGTGAAACCTGCTTTGGGTTCATTGTTTACATTGTTTATTACTCTCAATGTATTGTTCGAAATACTTTTTTTTATTGAACTGAATTGAAAAAAAGAGTCATTTGAGAACTCTCTCAGCTCATTTTCAATTATTTCATTCCTGAAAACTAAAATGTTACTTTCTCACATAAATGCTTACATAAAAGACTTGAGATTTTACCTTTTTTTATCAGGAGGAAACTTTGGATTCACTCATTTGTAAAGGTTTGTTAAACTGTCACTTCATGGGTTGATTGATTTTAAACACAACCACTGGTGAAGTCTTTTGGTAGTTCAATGTGCTCGTTTTCTCACGGGACAACAGAGAGTGAACATGTAGCAGAGCAAGTCCACCCCCCACCCCGCACACACACACTTCACTTAATACCTCACTTTATTTTGATGGCGAGCCTGTAAGTGGGACCTCTTTTGGGAGACAAAGGGTGACCTCAATTCAGTCTGACATTCCACCTATCGATCTGGCGTCCATATCCAAACCCCCCCACCCCTTTGAGATGGACGTCTGGCTCGCCCTTGTCCTGTCACCCTTCGTACTGAGCAAAAGATAAAACGCTCCTTTCTATTTCACAGAATCCCTCCTGGAAGGAGGGATGCGAGCCCCCGTCCCGCTTTGACGCACAGCACCCTCCATCTTCGGAGGAGCTCTTTGGCTAAATTGAAAGTGTGTCATAACAACTAGTGCAGGTGTCGAGCTTAAATGCATATGACTGGCCGCCATGTCATTTCTGTCAAAGAAACATCTCTTGTGTTTTGAACAGAAGAGGGGAGGGGGGAGGGGGGATACGACACCAACCCAGGACAATTACTGTCGGGGCGCAGGGGGTGATGAATCTGCTGCCTTATTGTGTTTGTCATTTCGACCTCTGCCTTGGACCTGATTGGTATGACCGCCCACCAACCAGCATCTCAAATGGATGCATTGTTTCTGTGTGGTTGGAAACCATGGTGACCTCCTCTGCTTTCAGAGCTGTGGAGTAAACATGAAAACCTCTGAATGACAACATTCTTGATTTATTTTGTATAAAAATAATTACACAATAAGTAAAACAACGACTACACAATAATTGTGTAACCTCTTTCACAAAGAATCAGATTTTTAATTTGCTCTGATTTTAAAGCTACAGCTTGGAATAGAAGTAATTGCAGCTTTAACTCTTTAAAGGTAAAAAAACACAATTGCTTCACCTGGTCGTTCAGGTTTGTAATATTTACAGGCGCTGATTTGTCTCTTGACACAACGTATTTTGCTTTTATAGTTTGTGCTGAGGCCGGTGGTTGCCATAAATGGCAGGTGTACAAAATTGAAGTGCAAAAGTAATTCAGCTGCTGCCATTCAAAGGAGCTGTGTCAGTTTGATTTACCTTTGCACATAAACACACACTCACACACACAAATCCCCTTTGGGCCACATGTGTTTTTTATATTCATACGGTGAGGGACAGAAAAAAAAAAAAATGAATGCGCCTCCAAAATGGAGGTTGAGGGGTCACGGTGTTTGGCCAGGAGTGACAGCTTTGAAATGAAGGCATAAGTCAATCGGCTACTCTTCGTACACGCTTGGTGTTGGGTGGCTGGGGGGGGGGGGGGCTGACGATTTGGGGGAGTAGATGAAGTAGGGTGAGGCTTGGTGGAGAGGGCACATGGGTTACGGCGCGGGGGAGCGCATGAGCGAAACTTGACGTCGTGTTTGAGAGCTTAAAGCTACAAACCTCTACCTGTCTGTTCTTCTGTCCTCTTTGCTCTTCGTCTGTTAACAATGAGAGTTACCAGCAGCCATATTTACTCATACTTCAACACACACACTCACTAGTTATGACACGTCTTGAACCCAAAGCCCAAAGGTCAAAGACCATGTGTGTTCTTATCTGCCAGCTCATTCAGGGTCATGGCGCTTGTTTGCTCTCTGCCTGAACTGAATGAATATTTGGGTTGCATCCCATCCTGAGTGAGGAAATCCCTTTTTTGATCAATATGTGCGATGAATCTACAACATTGATTTTTTCTTTAAATTCAAATGAATTGTATTGGAAAATTAAAAAATATGTTCCTTCAAAAGATCGCTACATAATCAAAAATAATCACACATGGCTCCTTTTTTATCATGTTGAAGCTCAACTTACCTTGTAATTTTCTGTTTTTTTGTTCACTGCTACATTTATTATTCTATGCCTTTATTAAGTTGGTTTTGCCCCCTTCACTTCTCTTTCTTTGTGCTCCTTTATACTGAAAAAATAAAAACACCAATGCTGAGTATGTCATGTGGCCAATGCAGATCTCTGGACTCATAATCATTGTATTTTAAATTTGTTCCAAATCAGTGATTGTCCAACTTTTTATGATGTGTTGCATTTATGTTTCTCCTTTTGTAACTGAGAAGAGACTTTGTGAGAAAAATAACCTCTTGACGTAAATGCAGCTATGAGAGAGTGCAGGTCTGATAGACCATCAAATTGTGAGAAACTTTTCCCACAGATTCTGTTGGATGACTTAAAGCCACAAGATTTTCTTTGGTCTACATGCATGTCAAGATGGGTTATGGATTTTATAAAAACTGAACCTGTTGGTAGACTGTTGGTTTAACACAAGTCACTCTTGACATTTACATTTGCTTTAGGAAAATACTGTTTTTACTAACTTCTCTGATACGTGGAATGAATTGGAGACTGAGTGATAATTTGCTATAAAGCTTAATGATTAATCTTAGTCATTTGCACATGTCCACACAAATATTTCATTTGTCTTTAATTTTGTTAGAAATGATCAGCTGATGGGAAACATCTGACCTTTTTGCTAAAAAAATCAATTTAGTAGGTGTAAAATTCTGCAAAAAACTTACTTCCTTGCAACAGACAGTTTTAATGTTTTTTTTTTCAGTCTTTGTTACAGAACATTTGTAGATCATTTAAAATGGGTATTTCACTAGTTTTTTTTATTATATTCTATTCTTTATCGTTCATTCTTTATCGTCACTGACAATAATCACTGTTCATTAAACTCTCCTCTGTTATGGTTCTAACCCTCCCTCAAAGTCCCATCAGTTGTTGTCACGCTGTGTGTGAAATGTATCCTCTGCATTTGACCCATCCCCTGGGGGAGGGGTGAGCTTGGGAACCATTTAGTGGTTTACCCCCCAGTCCAACCCCTTAATGCTGAGTGTCAAGCAGGTATGCAATGGGTCCCATTTTTAGAGTCTTTGGTATGACTTGATCTGGATTTGAACTCATAACCTTCCAGTTTCATGGTCACCGAGCTGCCCACCTTGTCCTCTCTGGTGTACCACAAGGCTCTGTCCTTGTTCTCCTACTTTTCATGACTTAACTCCTTCCTTTTGGAAGCATCAATTACATTCAATATTTAGTTCCACATTTATGCTGATGACACCCAACTCTACTAATCACCAAACCCTATTCCCCATCCCCCCCCCCCAAATTCCTTCACAACTTGCCTGTCCAAACTTAAATCCTGGTTCTTCTCCAATTCTTTCCAAGTTAATGG
Source organism: Adrianichthys oophorus (assembly GCA_036245035.1). NCBI lineage: Eukaryota > Metazoa > Chordata > Actinopteri > Beloniformes > Adrianichthyidae > Adrianichthys > Adrianichthys oophorus. The sequence continues at coordinate 1,765,996 of BSAI01000207.1, forward strand.
CAATAGAACTGTGGTTCTCCTCATTGGCACCAAGTCTATCCTTTCTAAAGTTAACAGCTTTGTGCTGTCCATCAACAACATCTGTCAACATGTGTCACCTATGAAGAGTCTGAGTGTCATCCTGGACAGCTCCCTTTCTTACCATGCCCACATCAATAACATCACCCAGACTGCATCCTACCACTTCAGAAACATTAACCTTCTGTTCCTCACCCCTCCGACTGCCTCCATCAAGTCCATAGCCTTATCCTCGGTCGTCTTGACTACAGTTACTCCCTGTTACTTCTCTATAAACGTCAACTGGTTCAAAATTCAACAACTTGGATCATCATCAAAACCCCCCTCTCCCACTATATGTGCCAATACTCCTGCAGCTGCAGTGGCTCCTGGTTCAATCCAGAATCCACTTCAAAATCCTCCTATATACTTTTAAAGCCATTCACAACCTCGCCCCTCTGTAGTTCTCCAATTTGGTCCACATTACAACACCATCACGCTCCCCAAGATCAGCATCCTCTCTACACCTGACTGTTCCCTCTGCCTGGCTCAGCACCACGAGGTGCAGAACTTTCATCTGCTCTGCCCCCAAACTCTGGAACTCACTTCCACCTGACAGTCAGAATACAGACTGTCTTCCCACCTTTAAAACAAAACTAAAACCCATCTGTTCAAACTATCATTAGCTTCCTCCACCACCACTTTCCTAATCTGTGTATTGCTTTTAATTGTTTTTAACTTTTCTCTACAGTGTAGTGACCTTAAGGGCCCTTAAAGGCGCTCTTTAAAAAAAATGTTGTATTATATATTATTAAAATTGCCCCTATGGAAATATTATGGAGTCAAAACTGACACATGCAATATATATCTTTAAAGGCACAAACATAATTTACTGGACAGTAAAACACAACATAGTTTGTGTGAACAAATGTTTATTTTCAATTAACGTCGAGTCCATAAATTCAAACAAAAGTGGGAGGAATTAAATCAAACTCATAGAAACGTGTGTGAATTCCTTTGCTAATGGACTGCTTCCTCAGGTCCTTTATGGCTTTTTCCAACACAGATACTTGAAGTTGATGCTATGGAGTCTTGTTGGAAATGTGACACAAACAATACACCAAGAAGGATGGAAAAAATAAACAAAAAACAAAAATAAAGTCCTATTCTAAGAGGCAGTCAGAAGTACAACAGAGATCATGTTGCTACTGAGACTGATGCTTAAAGGGTTAGTGATACCTTACTCCACAGTATCCTCATGATAAGCTCTATTGACGTGAGTTTTGGGGGCTCCTCTCTACACGACACTATAACCAGGGCGTGGAAAATAACTTCCATGAAGTTTAAAAAAACTCCAAGTGCTGATTATGTGAAGCAGAGCATTTCCATTCCATTTGTTTGTCTTAGTTTTGTCAACTAATTGCATAAAGAAACGTCAGTCTGCTTTACGCTTCAGTTTACACGTATTTCAACATCATGCAAGCTCATTTTCCACTCCTGGCATGACATAATACCTGTTATAACAGGTAACAAGAGATTATGGCACAGTCATAAGATAAATGCTCAGTGACAACATCTTTGTTCTAAGGCAAGTACAGCTACTTTTTTTGTTAACCCCCCCCCAATTCCATGTCCCGATTCTAAAAGTAAAATTTTTGACAATCGTTACCTTGACGCCCCCAGAATCATTCAGCAAATTACAGCGAGTGTTTCAAACACATAAGAGTTATATTTTCAATGAAATCAAATCTACCGGTCCTGTGGTTTAGCATATGTGAATAAGTGTACAATCTGACTAGTTTAAAAAGCAAGTGCGTCAATTCTTTTTTACAAGTGTCACCAAATTATGAACAAATTGGACATTACATTTCTAAGGCTGGCTTAAAAAAAAATTCCAAATTTTGTCAGCTTTGGCACAGGCTGCTGATACTCCAAAATTAAGATGAGGTTGTCTTTTTCTGATATTTATCTTTTGGTCTAACCCCCCCTCTAAACCTGAGTGTTTATCCACTGAACCCTACAATGCCTTAGACGTCTATGAATCAACGATAAACTGTACATATGGACACAATCTTCAGTTTTCTCTCCATATAAACAGTGCTAATACAAACACACGCAATAAAACATGTCCTCCAACAAGTCCAGAGACATTTTGGCGCTTGTTTCTTTATTTTATTGTGTTTTTTTTTTTAAATGGCTTCTTGTTTGACTTTGAGAAACTGGTGCTCTTGTCAAGTGAGTCCTTGATCAGCCCTTGATCAGTTCTCACCGAGCTCTGATCCAGCTTTTGCAAGAGTAGCCCGAGCAAGGTTTTCAGCAGCTGCACAGTTTTAGGGTCTGAAGCAAGTCCAACAGATGTCCATGTGAATGGGTCCAACTCAAATGTAGACTGTCAGCTCTGGAACTTCAACGGGCCAGTAAGTCTCTGGATGGGTGACAAAGGAGGATTTGGCTGGCTTTTTGAACCTGGACGTTTTGTGTCCTTGGAGTGAAACAGTGAGGGGAACGCTTCCTCTGTGAAAGCTGAGGAGTTGGAGACGATGACAGAGAAGGGGAGAAGGGTTTATGGACATTTCCCAGCCTCAGGGGCCATTCTCGTTGTAGTGGAGGGAGAGAGGTCGTTCGCGCTGCACTGCAGGCATGTAGGGCCAGTTATAGCTGGAGCCTGACAGCAGCATGTCACGGAGCAATGTCTCGATGGGAGTCTTCCCTACCAAGCGCACAAAAAACAGCTGCTCAATGACCGGAGAAGAGACTATGCGTAGAGATGGCAGGCGTAGGAGGAGGCGTCCAAAGCGGTTGGGCTGGCTGGGATACTGGTTCCGAACGTACTCCTCCAGTGCACACTGGGACTTTTCTTGGATGCTTTCAACATGGGCGACGTCCGACAACCCCATGGCATCTAAAGAAAAGATGAGACACTTTAACATTTCTTTGTTGCCTAAAACAATCAAAAATGACATGTTACACTTTGGACTCACAGTATAATGTTTATTCAGAAAAATTGACAATAAGGGTCCTTAACTTATGTAGATAAATGCTTAATTAAGCATTATATACAGTATTAACAGACATTTTTGAATTACTTCACATTACTAAATGTATCACTTAATGCATTAGTTAGCAGTTGACTAACATTTATTATTCAACTTTACCAAATGCATTGAATAGCATTTGTGAAAAATGTCTTATGCAATTGCTTAGTATAATGCATGCAAAAACCACATGTTAGTTAACATAATATGCTTGTAAAGCCCCACTAATGTCTGAAGAAATAATTTACTATGGATGTTTTTTTCTGATAGAAGGCATTAAGTTAGTAGGTTTTACACTTAGTTTTTATCTTGACCAGACTCTTACTAAATGTTCAAAAACAGCATTACTATAGCAACTTAATCTTAGTTAAAAAATAGGAATTTATTATTACAACCATATTATATTAGTTCTATTCTATTGTTGTAAAAACATCCTAATATATTTTTTAAACATATATAATTTAATTTGCTGTATTCTATGTTATGAATGTTTTTAACGTGTATAATCTAACTAAAAGTCATCACTGCTGCAAAATGGGATTTGTTGAAACATAAAAAGGTATTATTGTTAAGAAAAGAATAGCATCTAGTAGCTTATGTGGCAATTTAGTGGGCTCCACAAGACACAAAGAAGAAATAGGAATATTCAATAAGGCTAAGGAGTAAATAACTGATTCACTTTTTGTCCTGATTTGAGATTAAAGCTAAAATCTAATTTAATATTAACGGCAAGATTTCTAACTCATCTTTTTATTTTTATTGCTGTAAAGCCAAGCTATTCACTAACTTTTACCCTTCTCTTCTTATTTAAAAAAAACATTTTGTCTTTTGGTTGTTCACTAAAAGTAAAGTGAAGTCAAGTGTCGTCTGCGTAACTATGACAACACAAACTATGTTAAAGCATGATTTAGCACGTGCCATGCAAGGATTGAATTGTAATAATCCACGAATAGAACGCTGAGGAACCCAAAGGGAAATGCTGACTCTTAGACGGAGAAGAACCAATAGACAATATAAACCCAGGTTTTAAGGAAAAACTGGCTTGTGGATGTACCTAAGTCCTCCACTCAAACACACATAACCGCAGACTATTCCAACCCTGTTACAAAGGATTTTACAGTTTAAAATGATTGTTTTTTATTTAAACAGTTTGAGATGAAAAATCCCGTTTTCAAGGTGGTCATCTATTCCAGATTCATGCAAGCACAGATGGCAAAGCAGAAGAGAACAAAAAAAAAAACACTTTGCAATTTGGTGTAACATACCAACACTCACACCTACTGTACATACTGACTCTTTTGATATTTACCCCGACTCACAATATTCCCCCTTTGCTCAATTGGTTTCCTAAATTTTGACAGTATTGTAAAGACAAAGGAAGATTGTTTAAATCAGTTGGTGCTTTAACACAGAAGGATTTTTGATTCTGTTGATAACTGTTAGATAAAACAAAACAAAGCAATTCCTAATAAACGTTTCCTTTTTTGTGGAAACTTAAGTCTCGTTGTTCCAAACGGATTGATACTCGGTGTAAATGCTGCACATTAGACTTAGACTTAAAAAAAAACAGAATGATCATCTTTGATCAATTTTTAAAGTGTTCCCAGTGGTCTTTTAATTATAATTATGCTGTTTTTAGCCAAAATCAAAAAGCCTGTGTTGTTTTTTGGACATAGTTTCTGCGAGCAGCAGGAGTTCATTGTGGGCGGGACCGTTGGCACAATGCAACCCTTTCCCTTCCCTTCCCCGTTGCTGAGAGCTTTGAGCAGGGAGTTGGTGATCTGTCCAGCATATTTTCTACATCACAAATAGGCTCGTTTTCAAACTTTATTTTTTCATCCTCTCATCACAAAAAAGCCACAAGAACAAAATAAAAACGCCAAAAACACTATTTTCATTGGAGTGGGTCTTTAAATATGATGCCCTTTTTCGTCAGACACATCCTGCATCCCTCTTGATTTCTTTTATATTCTCCGCTCTTCGGTTTAAATGCAGCATTGATTAAAAATGGCAAATGCTCAATGAACCAACATGTTTAGTTTCAGGCTTCTGACGGAGGTCTGGATGTGCATTTCCTCTTTTCCTTATCCTCCGCTGCTCTTAATTTGGTGCCTTCACTTCCCCTCAGCTGCAGGTCATGTTCAGGCTTTCCCAGACCCTTTACACAACTGAAAAGTGTGTAACACTGTGTGTGATACTTTTCACACCCCGTGTGTAGAGTAGATCACTCTGGGATTTCGGAAATGTGTGAACTCTAAACAAAGACACATTTTGCTGGTCTCTGCAACATGCTGCATGTTCACTGCTCCGCGAGCCTGCCCCCGGACTGAACCCACGTTTGTGAGGCAGGTACTCCATGCTGGCAATTTATTCCCAAGCTTTTTCTTTGACTGCACTGACCTGTGAGTTTAAACCCACCATCTTACATCATCGTTTTTCTTTGTCATTGCACACTTTGATCTGTCCCCTGGTTAAACCCTGCCCTGCTGGGCCTCAATCCCACTCACAGAAAAATGTAAGTAACTCTGTATTCTAATTTAGCGTGCCAATTCCTCCCTTCCCCGTGGCGGCCCCTCTTCTCTTCATTCTGTGTGAATAATTGCTCCCATTTTGGCTAGATTTCCCCCCCTCTGCAGGGGGCAGCTGGACTGTGCTTTTATCAAGCTACCATTTTAGCTTCTGCGTGACAAGACAGCCACTGCCCAGTTGGGATTAACGGAGCTGTCTGTGCAACCGCGACCACTTCGCGTGCCAAAGCGACAGCTCTGCAGGCGCCCTTCCAAGCCAAGCGCCATGATCTTTTGTCTGATCCTTGGGCACACACCGGGCCAGAGGGGGCGAGAGATCAGGGGAAAGGCCTGCTATCTGATGTGGCTTGATGGGCCTGGACTTCATGGGGGAGGAATGAAGGGAGGAGACTCAGAGGGAGGTGATTGCGTTTTGTCTTTGTGTGTTAGGTCATCCTGCCAGGTCTGCAGGAGTCACGCTCATTAGCAGGTCTGTCTGCTTCTGTGCATTTCTGCTGCTACTGTAGTCACATTTTCTGAGCCTCCCAGTAGATGCTGTGTGTTCTGACAGGATGAGCGCCTTTTCATCAATGTGTGTGTGTGTGTGCAGGGAAGTTGCATGAGATGCTCGGGGCTACAGGGGTTATGTAGGTCACTGAGAATCCTCCTCCTCACTGAAATGCACCATACATAATTCAGCTCCTGTGGTGAAGGCAGGGGTCCTGGGGCTTGGACTCAATTTAGAGTTTGGGGAACACTGGGAGGAGGGGTGAACGACTGGTTTCAATAATGGATGTGATCATGAAGGAGAGACCACTGATGAAAGCAGGAACAAGCGGGCAGAGGTGGATCCACAGCCCTCGCACATGTGGTGGAGGTTTGGTGGAAACGCTGCGTGCATGCAGAGCACATCTGACAAGCCACTCAAAGGCAGGAAAGAGTGGAAAAGCAATTAAATAACAGAAACAGTGACACCCCAGTGTTAGCTTCTTCATCTGGGTCACAAAGCATGATCTCTCACTGAAGGATCCCAGATGTGACATTATTTTGGCTAACGCAGGAGCCCAGTGACTGCTGGGATAAACCTCAACCAGGTTTGTGTATAAGCAAAACAAAGGATATTTCAAGATTTTGTCACAACAAAACTATTAACCTAGCCTGTAGCTAAACAAACAGACTTATCACCAAGTGAGAGCCCTGGTCTTGAATCAGTGGAAGCAAAAAAATGAATTCATATGACATAAGTAATGTTTTGTACAAAATATTTTCAGCAATATTAATCAAATAAGACAAAAATCTAGGAAAACGAACTCAGGTGAAACAGTAAACGTTTGTTTCTCAAAAAACTTTTGAGTGATGTTGAAAGATTTAAGATTTTAGCTTTCTATGGCTGAAAATTTTTAAATAAACATGTTCATGGCTTTACAGTATTTGTATAAACTTAAAAAAAATATGCTTAGTAATAAAAATGCAAAAAATACAAAATAAACTGAGTTGTCAAATTCTAAATTAGTGTTAAGAGGTAGATGACAGCCAAAGCAAAGTCTAATGATGCCAAATAAATCCTAGAATTCTCCAAAAATGTCTAAATCTTAAATTTACAACGAGGGAAAACTCACACAGAAGCTGAAAAAGGAGTCTTAGCAGCCTTGAACAATAATTCAAACGACTTAAATGCATGAAATTGTTAAACATGCTAAATTACACACCAAAAAGGAAAGATTACTCAAATCCAATCATGTACATCATAAAAATTTAAATTAAAAAATTCTCTGTGAAACATAAAATGATAACTGAGACTCTAAAAAGACCAAATTAATTCTAAATTTGCTGGAAAAATTGTGCTGAAAGGTGGAAACATTAACTCTAGAATTTTAAATGGAGAACATTTTGTTCTGTAACAGAAAGAAGCCAAATAAAAAACGTTTCAAAGCTAAACCTATTAAAAGTAAGCTAAATATTGGACAGTTATAAATATGAATCCTAAACAATATTAAACTGAATAATCAAATAAAAAATGACAAAATGAAGTTCTAGCCTGATTTAAGGAAATTGTATTCAGTTTAAAAAAAAGACGCTGAACAGTAAAAAATGAACCAAAGAGACGTTGAAAAATGTATGTTTTGTGTATTGTTTTTTGTTAAATATAGGCATAAATGTGTGTCTTGTTTATGGGATTTTGTAACATCATGGTGTTTGTTAAGTGGTTTAAAGTTTTTTTTTCCACTTGGATAGTTACATTTGAAATAAAAAATTAAGAAAAAAATGTATGCTGAAATTTTCCAAGTCAATACAAAATGCTAAATAAGCTGGAACTAAAAGCTAACGCAGAAACCTTTCAATGAATTCTGTAGTTTGACCATGAAAAGGCTGAAGCTGCACAAAAATAAAGAAAGGATTTTACAATTTGGGTTATGAGGGTTAGGAGGAGCCAGCAACCCAAAGGGTAAAGAGTTACAGAGGGATCACGTTGCAGTCAGAGAGCTTGACTATGGCTGTTGCAGCATCATTTACATATTCAGCCAAAGAGATGGCATCAACTGCCGCATTCGGGGTCACCTCCTGGTCAGAGCAAAGGTTCTGGATTAAGAGGAAGATTTACAGCTTCTATTCAGATTGTGCAGCAGATTTTCAGTTTCTTGCTCACCTTTTTTCTGTTTTTGAGAAAGGAAGTGTTGGAGTTTAACTGTATTCTACACAAATAAATGATCGGTTGGGATACAAAGATAATATGCTATAATGAGATGGGAGACACACTCGTCTTATTTATCCTTTTAAACGTGACTGTTGTTTCTTTTCTATGTGAATTATGAATACTCAGGAAATCCCTCCCTCTGGCTGTTTCTCTGGTTCAGCATTAGTTGTTTATATGCTCACCTGTGATTGATCCCCCTCACTAACACGAATTAACCAATTATTGGAATTAGCTTGTGCCCTTGAAGTCGGATTAACTCTTAACTAATTCCTCTTTTTCTGTCTGAGCGCAGTGGATGCTCTCACAGGACAGAAATTGTGGTTTTCTCAGAAGTTTCTAATCTTTCCGTTGAAATAGACAGTAAATGCTAGTAAATTTGAGAATTCAATTCCTTTTAGCTTATCTGCTCTATACTTTGATTTGCTTTTGTAAAAATGTTAATATAACTCAAATCTTTTATAAAGATTTACTTTTTGGATGAACCATTGCAAAAACTTACCAATTTATTTATTTTTTCCTTAAAAATGGTTTGTTAGCTACAGAACTCTTAGTGTTTCTGTTGGACTCACCGGATGTGAAGAGCACGATGGACTTGAGGCAGGAATACTCAGCAGTGTCAACCTGCAGGGCCTTCAGCTTCTCCACCTGCTCCTGGAAAACCCGGATGTGGTCCATGAAGGCCACAACACGCTCTGCAGACATGGGCGAGGCGTGCAGGCCCGCGGCTGCCAACAAAGGCGCCACGTGGAGCGGCATGGAGCATTGGGCGGCATTGAGAACAAAGAGCTCGCTCCATGACATGCGTAGCAGCGCCACCTTAGTTGAAAGCAGACATAAAAATCCTTTTAAAATCACAGAGAGAATTTATTAACCTTCCTGTTGATAAAAGTTATTGAAAAAACCTAAATTGTAAAACTGAAGTGGTCTGAAGTTTTTAGACCAGATGTTTTCAACCTGCAGCTCCGGAGCCACATGTGGCTCTTTTACTTCTCCATTGTGGCTCTCTGATTAAAGAAAAATAATTTTAAAAAATGTTTGATGTTCAAAAGCAACTGTAACATAAATACTACGTAAGCAGTATATTTTTTAAAAAAGTAAACTAACTCAAACTTTATTCAACTCATTCCCAAACAGTTGAAGGACAGAACGTGTCACAAGTCAAACTAAAACAATTGGACAGATTTTCGTGTGCCGTTTACCAAAGAAGGAGATCAGTAAACACAACTAAACTTATGGAGCATCGGATTAACCGATGGATTTTCTATTTTTGAACAAATTCAAGGATTGTAAGTGTGCCTTATGGTTTAAAATTACAGTAAACGTCACATATTTGAATCTGATTTAATTTAGGTAATTTAAGTGGGTAACTAATTGACCCAAATGGCACTTTAAATGTTGAAGCTTACTGAGTCCGAATCTAAACCAACATCTATGATCTTTGAAGAAGCTACTTCCTTTTTCTTTGACAGTTTGTACAAAAAAAAACAACTTTAATATTTGATAATAATTAAAAAATAAATAAAATAAAGACTTAATCCAAAGCTGTGCATTAAAAGACAGAGCAGATTAACAAGTTGGGCTATTTTGGAAAAAAATCTCTAGAAAAGTCTTTTTTCTGGTTGCATTTTAATAAACAACAAAACTTTGACTTGCGTGTTTGGCATCTACACAAAATCCACAGCAGGTTGTTTGAAAATCAAACACTGCATAGCTCCTCAAACGCCTTAGTGCTTCACATCATACAGTACATGTGAACCACAGATCAGGGAATTACAGCGGTGAAAAACTGCTCTGTTGGTCAGGGTTGTGATGAATTTTCTATTGAAAATTTATAAGGTGTGGTTAGTGTAAATACCACAAAAAAGAGCAGCCAGTGGAGCAGAGCGTGTTTGTTCTTATCATCACTCACCTGATCCATAAGCTGCAGATCAGGGAAGAAGGGGATGTTCTTTGCCCACTCGACCGCGCTGAACAGAAGCCGGGCTGCCAGCTCGCAGATGTTCTCGATGCCCATCAGGTTGTTTCCCTGCATGCACTGAGCCCCGTAGCGAGACGTGGGGTAGGGCTCGGCACGCAGCAGTAAGGAAATGAAGCCGGACAGGTATGGTTGTCCGTTATATGGGTCAGTGCCGTTGCTCAGGTACTGTCCCGGGCTGCTCTGGGAGTTTGAAGTACGTCCTCGCTGAACAGCTTTGAAACAAAACAAAGACAACATTTGTTGTTTTATTATTGTTTTTCCAAATAAATCTTCTAAAAATTGCTGCTACCATTTTTTTAATTAAATATTGCTGGACATAAGTATAAGTTACAATTTAGTTTCAGGGTGGCCAAACATTCAGAAATGTTTCTGTACTTTTCTGACCAATAGCAGCCGGTAAAATACTTTTGAGACACTTTTGAATTTTAAGAGAAAACATTGGCATCTGAATGATTCTTGAATTGTTTTTATATATAACATATATATATATATATATAACAACATTTATAACACAAGAACAAAACTTTGCGACTTGCTTCAAAACCCATTTTTAACACTAACTCTTGAATTGTCTGCAATTTGTCACCAAAGTTCACAGCCTGCTGAGGTCAAACCCAAAATCTTTGTTTCTTTTTTTAAATTTTTTTAGCTATTTCAAGCATCAGTGAAATAATAAAGCACATTCCCAACTTTGTGTTAACATCCTAATTTTCTTTATATATGTCCTCCATCATCAGAAAAATATCACAAGAAAATGTTGAAAACACCACATTTTTTTGGAGTGGGTCTCAAGTAAACTGGAACAAGTAACCAAGTGGTTACTTAGCGAACTGCTCCTGGTTCCAGTCACTTGAATTTAAAAGAAGCTTCTATATGGAAGTAAAAAAACTGCCCGTCTTTTAACTCCAGCTCATCTGCCAGAAAATGAAAAGCGAAAAAGCCCAACATTTTGTCAAAATTTGTTCTTATAACTTTGAGATTTGTTCTTATTGAATGCAAAACAGGAAAGTGTTTGGTTTCATTCCTGTAATAGCAAAAATAATTATGTGAATTAAGAACAAAGACACAAACCCTAAATGAGAGTCTGACCGATTGGCTCTCTACTCTAAAGTTTTACACTAAAGCTTATCAACTGTATCTGTTTGCTTTTTACATATTATTAAACCCAAATAAATAATCATAAAAGTGACCAAAGTATTTGACTTTTAATTTTTTTAAATTATTGTTATTTGCAGTGTAAAGCTCCTTTAAGACGTCTGATATTTCCAACTTGGCCACTAGAGGTCAGTAACTGTTTCACTGTTCAGAGTAGCTCAAACTTGTTGGGCTGTTGTTAAATTTTAAATGATGTACAGCGCAGTAACATGTGGATTGCCCATGCAAGCTTTATGTGCAAAAATGACGAGAGTCCTAAATGGCCTCCAGGAGTAACTGAGGGGAGAGAATACGAGGAGAGTGGAGAAATTGGGCGTGTAAAATATCTGGGATGGATAGCTGCTGAAAGGGTGCAAGGGGCAAAAAGAAGAGCATATAGTGCAACATTCCTGCGACTCTTGAACGTGTCAGTGCTCATGTTTGCCATGGAGTGGTGGAAAGTGGCCAGGCCGAGGCCATTCTCTGCCGCTGCTGCACATCAATGAGTAATGACAAGCAGCAGCTGGTAAAGGTATAACACTTCTTCACACCTACACATGTTATGCATCCTGCACATGAATGCATGTAACACCCCCCCCTCACACACACATACTCCAGCAGGCCCCTGTACTGGAAAATGGCTGAGCCGGAGGCTGAAAGGGCACAGAGAGGCCAAGCTCTGACACCCCGCGGGCGAGGAGTGATGATGATTTCAGAGAGCACCCGAAGGCCCATTTGGAAAACACCTGTTCTGCTGTTGCCACTGTCTGACTAATAACTCCATCTACTGTTACAGCAGGCAAGCTTAGGGGGCAGGGAAAATGCAAAGCACCTGTGTGGTTAAAAAAAAAAAAAACCTACGGAAGAGGCTAAAATGGTGAGATAAGGTGAGCTTGATATGGCTCTCCTGAAAGAGCTGACCTTTACATAAAGAGACAGGTGGAAGGGTTAAAATATAAAGGAGGAGGAGTTTGGAAAATGCTTTTCAACTGCGTGTCACCTGTCGGCTCACACGCAGCAGCTGTGCAGAGCAAATGCACCGTGACGCAGCGCGAGGTGAGGTCAAACCACTCCAGAGCATGATAAAAATGCCTTCAATTCTGGCCCGACCCGCCTCTGAGAGAAACACCGCCACACCAAAGGTGTGCTGACCTCAAAAAGAACTTCTTCTGAACTTGTGTCAACCCAGGTTCCCGGAAAAGAATGTGGTCTCCTTCCACAAACAGTGCGGTCCCACCAGGCTGAGCTATGAGAAGGAGTTGCCTGTCACAAGAATCGCCTTGCACAACAGACATTCCCCGTCCTTGTCGGATTAACCGGATGTCACTTTTTGCTGAATTAAAAAAGAAAGACAAAACAAACCTTTGAGAAGCAGAGTTCTAAGTTAGTTGCCACACAAACTGACCAATCAGATGTGGTTTCTCTCGAGCATGGTAAAAACAAGAAATATTTTTGAAATACTGTGAGAAAATCTTTCTAACGCTGAATTGTATTGCATGTCTTAAAAAGAAATTGCGGAGCACTGCTTTTTTTTAGCCTAGAAAGCCTGAAATAAATCAGTGATCCTAGACTTTCTATCTTTGAGTTCACCTCTTTTCCCTCCGGTGATTAATTTGAATTTACTCCTAAACACAGTTTTTAGTGCAAATGTTAGTGTGTTTATGCAACACAATACAGGCTCTGAGAAAAAACAAAGAGTAACTGCTGGTTTTAGGAAACTTCCTGACATTTCAGTGATGAAGTTTCCATTTGAGGTCTCGTGTTCTGATCGTGACCCAATTTTCAAATGTATAGAAATCTAATCTGATGTATTCATCTTAAAGGGCTACAATAGAAAACGTGAATAATAACTTTAATAAGCTGATAATTTCCAAAAGCTATCTTTATAAACCAAAGCGATTGAGAAAAAACGGTAACAATTATTTTATCCAAACTTACTATGGATACTGAAAGTAAAGTCAAATTTAAAGCTAAAAAAGTGAAGTTTAACTGGAAAAACAGTATAAAAATCTGATTTTTAAATTTTTTTTTAAGCAAAAATATTGAGGAAATAGTTTAAGTGAAACTTTGTGAACAACGTCGAATGTTGGGAATGATCCACTTGTTTCCAAAGTAAAGTCAACACATTTCCAGAGTTACTTCTTTAGGAATACATTCAAATAAACGTTTTAAGGTAAGAATAAAATAAATATCCTATCAATTCTAAGTATGTCATGAACAGGTCGAAAAGATAAAATGGAAATTAAGATTATCCTCAACTTCGGTCTTAAGAGTTTGGCCATTTTTGATCTGTCACAAGTCTAAGATTGTGTCCAAATTCACGCACTACTCCCTAAAAGACTGTTTAGTGCAGGATTATCCAGTGTCTTGATTTTAATGCAATTTGGACACATGCTAGTAACTTTTTCTTTTCTTGAAACATAAAAATGGCATCACCTATTTGCCAAAGTAAAAGCCTGATAAATGTTAAAACTTTTTGAAGATTATTTATTAATCCATTGTGTTCTGATGAAGCAAACTAAAAAAATACATTTTTTTACAAATAAATTTTCCATCTCCCTTATATGATATGCTTCTGTCATTTATCAAATGACAAATTGTTCAAAGGCAATGCATTGTGGTCTTTATTTGTCAATCTAGTGAGCATCGATGCACGCTAGTTTATGCAGAGACTTCTGGGAAATTTCCCAGGGACTGGAATTTAGAAATGTAGATTTGGACACCCCTATATAGTGCACTAACCAAGGAGTAGTAAGGGAATTCCAACAAGACCTAAGATCCTTTTCCTGCTTATTGCAGCTCCAAATGGCCGTGGTAACCTTTAAACACCATTTATAATCATTTTTACTTTTTCAGGAATATGGTTCAAAATGAAGTGTAGAGGCCTAACACATACAGTCTACTTAAATGTAGTCTAAAGATCCATTTTTGTGTGTTTAACATGTTCTTGTGGCTTTTTTTATGCTGTAAGACATATACAAAGAGAATAAAGCTTAAAATTGCATTTCTGAGTATTTTCTTTATTCAAATATTCAAAGTATTTACTATTCAAATTTTTGTGAATCAGGAGCAGACAAAAAAAATGTCTGAAAATGAGTTTATTTGTTACGTAGAAAAGGCGGACCACAAGCTCCCTGCTCTTAGCTCTCTGCAACAGGGAGGGGAAGGGGGGCAGAGTTTGTCTCGCCCACAACTCAGAGGTAAATTTCTAATGAGCTACTGACGCTCTGCAGAAACTATGTCCTAGAAAACTACACAATGTTTAGATTTTGGCTTAAAACGGACTAATTCTAATTAAAAGACAGCTGGGAACGATTTTAAAATAGATCAAAAGATAATCAGAGCGAGAATTTTAGTTTAATTCACTAAAAAAGAAGCTCTGTGAGTTCCTTGCCCGCCTCCACCCCCACCCCTTCTGGCAGCTAAAAGGCATATTGTTGCTCACTAGTACTTGAACACCTCACCGTGGCATTACCACCGTTATCTAAAAGTGCAGCCGCTGGTGCACCAACGCTGAAGGACACCTTGAGTGTTGCTCAAACACGCTGGGGGGCTCCCACAGTGCAGCAGCATTTGCTGCCTCGGGAAGTGGAGGAGGTTCGATTTTATCACCCACCACAGTCATAATGCCTCACACCGCTGGAGGGAACTGTCAAATGAACATTAACACGTTGTGAAGGGGCCTCTGAAGTCTCGTTCTGACAACTTCCTGAGGAGGAGCGCGTGGAAGACTGTCACGGCTGTGAAAGTCAGAGCTCCTCTCTTTCTAGACTCCATCTGAACATTACATTTCTGGAGTCAATCCAGATCCTAGGTGTGACCTGCTGACTCTCTCCTGGTCTGGATGAAAGTATTCAGGAGGGATGCTGACCAAACCAAACTGCTTCTTTTAAAGTAGAAGAAGAAATTCTGCCCTAAAGGACTACTCAACTCAATCAGCACTCGCAGCCCCTCTGCTCCTTTTCTTGATCTGCTCGATTCGTGGCTAATCCTAAAGATGAATCAACTTGATCCACTTGACTTTTCAAAAGGCCTCATTGTGGGGGTCACTCGTCCCTGAGAGGCAGAGCGCTTGAGTGTTCCTGACTGAAACACATCGCTCTCTGTTTTTCCTCGCCTACAGCTGGCTGAAGAGAAGGAAGAGCGGACAGGAAGGGAAGACGGGCAGAGTGCTGACGGCACCGAGGTCTGAAGGAAGAGAGGGGAAGAGATGTGGTTTCTTGACATATGGGAGGGCAGAAAGAGAGCAAGAGAGACAGAAATGACATTAGAAACAGATGCCTGCGGATTAAAAGAAAGGAAAGCCGGGTCAGAGATAGAGAGGGAAGAGGGGGGATGGGACCATAAATTACGCCGGGGTGTCTGCCATAATCCATTTCCTGCTTTTTAATTGGTGAACTGTGGCTAATGCAAACGAATCAGCTTGTCAGAAGAGGAAAAAAAAGCAAGCAAACTATGATTCTGAGCAGAAAAGAAGAGGAAAAAAAAAAGGCTGAAATGTGCAAAAAGCTTCTGACTGAGGACACAGTGAACGAGGGTTTTGGAGAAAGTGCTGAAAACAGAGGAAACATGCAGCTTTTAAATGCCACTTCAGCAAGCAGCAGCAGCAGGAGAGTGCTGCCTGACTTCTGCGGGTTAGCCTGTGGGTCAGACTCTTAGTGGAATTACAGCAGCTAAATACAATTAAGGCCTATCAACATTTGGACTAAAAGGTCACCGAGCAGCAGCGACGCTGCTGTATTATGGATCCAACTCAGTCCAAATGAAAAGTTTCAAAAGTAGTTTTTACATTTATAAAGCTTATTTTTTCAGAAACATTTACACAAAAAGGACATTTATATGTAAAAATAAAATGTAATCCATAGGAAGTATGGTGCGCTGCCCATGGACCAGGAGGATTTCTGTACAACTTGCAGTTTAATTTTGGCCCTGACCTTTGACCTGCAGGTCAAATGGAAGCTCAGAAAAACTGACTTTCTTTGGTTGTTTTTGCGTGGCGGCATGGTTTGCCGCTGTGATAAAACGAGTTTTGCCGGTTGAGGGTGAGACTAAAAGATTTTCTGTGATAAATCATTGAATGCTTCAATGATGGGAGACTTTATTGACCAAACTTTCTGGTTAGTTTCTCTGTTGGAGATTCTCAAAAAAACTAATAAAAGAATCCCAAATTGAATATATCTGTTTCAAAGTGAAAGCTGTCATAAACGCCCAAATAAAAATGTTTTCAAAGAACATGGGAGCGTTGGTACGTCTACATGCCTGTGTTTGTGCGGCTTTGCCACATTTTCACACATACACACACATACAGTGCATCCAGAAAAAAAAGAAATACAACTGATAGATCAGTTCTTCATATCCTAAAGTGGCCGTAAATCTGAGTTTTTGTGCTGGATCCTCTAATAAAGTCCATGTTTTCGTTTCAACGCCTGAGTTCAGGTTTGAAGTTTCGCTCTCTAGCTTTGCTGTTCTCTCCCAGTAAGACTTCCCAACTTCAGACGGCTGCTCCCATGAGGTGACCCACAATAACGCACAACACAACAACTTTCAATCTTTGTAACATCGGTTCTGACTCGTCTGAACCTCCTTTAACAATTACTGACACTTTTTTCAGATTTCTTAAAAAAAGTCAAAACCATTTGATTAAAAAATGCTTTATCCAGACAATAAAAGTTTGTTTTGCTTCCATGAATTAAAATGAAAAAAGCTCAATAGTTTTCAGCTGTTAATTAATAATGTGACTTGTAAAACTGTTCTCAGGTATTAATGAGCAGTCAGCTGGAGAACCGAGAGCTAAGTTCCACTATGTAACAGTAGAAATGTGTGTTTTTTTGTACTTTTTGCTGGTTTGGTTTTAAAAAATGATCTTTCAGGCTCAATGAAAGGGTGATGATCTTAATGATGAACCTGTTTTCTTTCTTTATGATTAAATTCTTTAGTTTCGTAACAGTGTATTTGAACTTTTTTTTGTTTTGTTTTGTTTTTTTGTTTCAGCTGCAAAAACCCTGTAGTGAGTGACATGAGGAAGATGAGGAAAAGAAGCTCCTGAAGCTTTCAGATGACCACACAGTTAAGCTCCCACACTTTCTTTATTTACAAACTGGAAAACTAATTGATTCTACTTTTGCATTGAAGATGATAAAGTTAAATAACAAACTAAAAATTATTTCTTTATCCATTATTCTTTAACTTTATTAATAATTTCAACATAAGATGGTGGACTTTTTCCACCTGACCACTAGATGTCAGTAGCTGTTTTACGCTGCTTCTTTTCCAACGGATAAAATAAGAATATATTGAAAATTTTACGTTTATTTAAATCAAGCTGTAGTAAAGACTGTGCAAAAGTGTGTAAAGATATCAAACCAGAGTGAAACCAAACAGGAAAACCAAGAAAAAACAAGGGAAAAAAAAGCGGGAAAACTGTAAAACAGCCACTTCTTCTTTGTAAACTTGGACTGAAACTACAAAAGATATTTTTTGAGGCACAAAAGTTCTTGAAGTTTTTTGTCTAGAATTGTATTTATGATAAGTGATGATGGGCATGAAAAGCTTCTCTGCTCTTTTGCAGCTATTGAAGCTTCGGCAGAGTGGTCCCCGTCACACTGCTAAAACCATCATAACTGACATGGTGTGGGGTTTCCGTCCTCTAACGCTTCGTTTTGGTAAAAAAAAACGCAAACAGAAAAAGGCTTTTTCATCTCTTTTTGCATGTTTGCAACGGGTTTCATTTGAATTCTCTTCTGATGCTGACAGGGAGCTTGTTAGGCAGAGGTTCAGTCAAAGCCCAAACAGAGGGGATTTGTTGGTTCATTTCATTTGATTTGAGTTCGGACAAAACATCTTGTTTTTGTTCAATGTCAGTTGGAATATTCCAGCACAGATCCTTTTTTCCTGACAGAGAATATTTTTTTTGTGGAATCAGACCAGACTGCAGTCCACACACTTGGACTTTGCGTTTGGTTTGTTGACAGCTTTGCTTTATTTCTGCCTGACCTGTATTGTGTGCTGCTGTGAGATGTTTATCAGGGTGTAATGTGGGTCAGAGGAGGAAGCAGCCGTCCTGCAGATGATACTCAGTGTGACATTATCACCACACTCCAGTATTTCTACCAGCTGAGCGAGAGTGCGTGTGTCACACAGCTGATTTGCGACACAAACAATGCACAACTTTACGCTGCGTCTGTGAGCGTGAGGAGTTTGAGCTGCTGTTTTTCTGTCCTCTGAGGCTTTAAATGCTCCCCTGTGCACAGGCACCTGTCATGTCCACTCTCTCTGCTCCCTGTTCATCCTGCACACTGACAGAGAAACACATGTAGCTGTCTGGTGACTTCTAGTGGTTCGATACCTGCAGGAACCAGCTCTGAAGTGCTGCCAATCATATCACGCTCAACAGAAACGGGTCAAACATCCCCTTTTGGGGAAGCCAAGAACTTTTGAACCACTCATGAAATGTTGAGGAACGACTTTCCTTGTTGACTAAATATTAATTTAACAGGAATCCTGCAGGAGTTTTATCGTTGCACTAAGAGTGATTTTCAACATGAAGCTGTCCAAAAGCAGAAAATTGAAACAGTAATTACAGCAAAGCCTCTCTGCTCACATGAGAGCCTCTCAGATCTTCTACACATGCATATTTCACCTGGATCATGACAGAGAACAAACACTGCGCCCCATCAACAGCCTCAGGTGACCCTGTTGAATAATACAAAAAACATGACTTATGGATGACCTCTGGGGACTCGCACTTCAACAATCCTGACACTTGTTGAGTTCTTTAATCTCGCAATGCCAGGAAATAGATGTCACGGAAGATTTTTCACCTCCTCTTTTGTTTCAAATTTTCATGAATATTAAACTCAAGTTGAAAATGTATTATTCATCCTTTTACGCTTTAGCTTTGCTGTTTGGATTTTTTTCATGGAATCACTGGACAGTTTGGTTATTTCTAAATATTTGTCTGCAGCCTTGAAAGGAAAAACAGCTCCTATCTCTATATTTTTGCTTTCAAAACAACTTTGACACGTTTTCTTCTCGTTTAAAGAAAGAAAGGTGAAAGACTTCCTCTGACAGAAAGTGGCATCAGAAAGATTTTGTCATCATGAGACTTAATCAAATGGATTGGCTCCTTTTCTCTGTTTCTGGAGCGCGTCAGGCGCTTTCCTCGGGTTCATTCAGTCAGAAAGGAGCATGACTGACTCTGCGTGGCTCGCGGGTCTTTGCTGTGCGTGTACAGTCCACACGCGCACTTCCACAGAGACACAGGGTTTCTCTTGCGGGAAGCCTTGAAGGATCTGCTCGGATCTGAGACGGCGGGCGGCCATTCCTACCGTCATTCCCGCTTTTGGTGAAAAACAAAGAGCGGCGGGGTGTCTGTCCCTCAGCATCTATTGCCCGAGTGTCCTTGAGCAATGCCGGCTGTCGCTGACCCTATTCTGTCCTTGCAATGAAGAATAACTAGGGCGAAAGGCGACGTCTTCTTTGATTGACCAGAAATTTTACGCGCGGTCCCCTTTGCGCATCAGAGTGCTGATGGCGTTTTATTTTTGCCCTAAAAGTCTCACGTTTATTCTAAAGGCTAAATTCACATGTACCCTCCTGTTTCCCCAGGACAACAGCGGACAAACAATATCACGCAGAGAGCGCAAAGCTGATGCAACGGATGCAGTCTGCGCCGCCGCCGACGCAGCAATTAGCAGAAATCATTTTGGTCCCAGTTCGGTTTTACGAGATGAAGTCTGCGCCGGCGCATGCCTCGTGGACGGGGTGCCGCAGCTTAATCATAATTAATAAGAGAAGCGCTTCTCTGCACCAACACGTTTCCACTCCAACCTCTTTGGCGTCAACTGACCCGTTCATAATGCAACACAATGCAACAAATGTAGCGGCATCCTCTTGTAGTGGCTCGGGTTGTCGGTGAACAAACAGCATAATTACCGCTGAGAGACAAAGGGGGCGGGAGGAGGGTGATCAGAGCGCGCGGGTGAATAGTTATTTGGGATTTGGAGAATGAATGTGGAAGAAGCGCTGTGGTGCCGCAGGTGGGGATTGATTGTCCACAGACAACTGACAGGCGCTGTGGAAAGCCGTTTACGGTGCGCGCGCATCATTAAAGGACTTCACGCGCACATTTTCCCCTCGTTTCCATGTTTACTTACTTCACAAAGTTTTGCTTCTTTTGCGCCAAGCAGCCGAACATTACCCCAACCCTGCACATTTTCCAGAAGAACCCGCGTTATATGCGTAAAATTTCCCACCACGCATCTTGTTAGGACGTTTGATGAAGTAATTATTCTAATGGAGCAGCGCGTGCAACAACTCCTCTGAGTGTGAGTGGTTGGGTGCAGTTACTATTTTGTTGTTTTAAAGCATTGTCTCACAGCTTTTACACACAACTTTACGCATAAACGCGCGTCATAAACACCTGTCTCCACGGATCAGAAAAGCAGAGCCTACCTTCTCTCCTCATGCCGACTTTCAGGCACTTCTTCAGCCGGCAGTACTGACACTGGTTCCGGTGATGCTGGTCGATGGGACAGTCTCGGTTACCCCGGCAGGTGTATGAGAGGTTCCGCCTCACGGAGCGTTTGAAGAAGCTTTTGCATCCCTCGCAGGTGAACTGACCGTAATGCTTCCCGCTGGATTTGTCCCCGCACACCATGCAGTCCACGTTGGGGATCTTGTCCCCGGAAAGTGCGTCGTTTCCCGGGGTAGAACCGTTGGGAGTCCCCGGTCCTCCTCCGGGCTCCTGGCCGCACATCTGGAGCTGGGAGCCCGGATCTGCAGAAATGTTCTCTGGCCACTGGTTTACTACCATTGCCATGCTATCCACCAAACACTTAGTCCTCGTTCAAACCACAGAAGGATTCTGATGAAAAGCCGTCTATAAAAAAAAGTAAAAAAAAAAAAAAAAAGTAGACTCCTACTTTTCCAATTCAGACGTTTGTGCGCAAAAAATGTGGAATCAGTTTTTCTCTCTTGCGCGTAACAGAATTCTGTCTGAAAATAGTTATCAAAATATCATCCTGATCAAAGGGTGAACGCACAGCCTACAACTCCCGGGTCTCCTCAGTGCGCAGAGGTCCATAAACACGATGCTCTTCGGAGGAAAAACTCCAGAAAGTCTCAAAACCAGATCAAACCTGTTTCCGTCTGTAATCTGGACAAACATGCAGCCAAAAAGAGGACAGTTTTTTTTTTTTTTTTTTTTTTTAAACTCTCACGAGGTTTCGAACGATTCTGCTTTTGGACGTTCTTTTATTTATTTCGGAACTGACTGAATGCTCACTGCTCTTAGTAAATAAAATGATTTAGTCCCGACAGGATTTTGGAGGCGCGCGGAGGGCAGTCCCGGCTCCGCTTCTGTCTGCGCGCGCCTGCAGAAGGCAGAAGCGCTCTGATTCTTGACGCAAACGTCCTCCGCGCACGAGCCGAGCAGAGATCCGCTTCTCCCCTTTCACCATGCGTCCCGACTCTGACAGTCAAAGCTTCAAATTGAGGAAAGTGTCACCAGCAGGAGTCCTCGCGCAGACGCCCGCCTCTGTGCGCGCTCCATATAAGGTCAGAAAAGCCAAATAAGGTCGCTTCCCCTCCCTCCAGAGCGAGAAGGGAGAAGAGAAGAGCCCGTCGCTATTGGCAAGCAAAGTCTGGGGAAAAAGCACGAGGAGCTCCATGATTGGACCCAGGATCGATTTGACTGACAGGCTCGGTTTGGATCCTTGCGCTCTCGTGCGGGTTTTTGCGGCTTCTCCCCTCTGTAGAGAGTCAAACAGGAAACCTTTTAAATAAACTTTTCAAGTCTTTAGGGTATTTTAACGTTACATTTTTGCGCAAAACTTTCAGCTGCACGCGCAAACTTGCTGCCCACAAGTGCAAACTGCTTTGCAAACTATTTACAAAACGAATTCATGTGAAAATATTTAAAAACATTAAATGTAATAAACATTTTTAATGCCAGAAACAAAGAAATTCAAACTCTAAGCTGCTTTAATACTTAATTATTTGTCGATTCACCCAGAATTCAGTTCTTTGTCATGTCACACACATCATTTAGAGTAATACACAAAAATTAAATATTTTCATTTATGTGAGGAATATTTAAATTTTTGTAATTTTTTTAATTCGTAATTTCTGAGCAGATTTACTATTTAATAATTAATTCTTAGAAACAGATAAAGAAATCCATTATATTTATTAATAAATGTGTTTCCAGGTGTTCTTTTAATTTAATTTAAATCACTTTTCTGTTTACAAACTCAAACATCTTTATTTGAGAATAATTCTTATTAAGTGTGCTCAGCCTCGTTTTTAAGGTCAATACTTTCTAGTTTTAGTGGCCTAAATGAAAAATATTTACAATATTTTAGTTAATTTTGCTATTTTATAGGTACATTCTCATTTAGAGCAGACAGGCAAGCCAATAATGTTCACTTTCAGACCAAAACGACTGAAAATGAGGCTCGATCCTCCAAAGTCCTTTAACAACGTACAGTTGTTCTGTAATGCTCCCTTTTTGGACAAGAGTTTTGTATTTAAAACACTTCAAATTCTAAGAGAACGAAACAACAAGAACAGTTTAGAGCAGAAAAATAGTTTGTCTTCATGGTCTTTGAGCCCAGAGCTCTGTCTAATAAATACTGACCAAAGTCATAACCATAATCACTTTCCATCTGTCTTACTTTTAACAGACTTTAGTTGTTTGTGTCAATCTTGACTTCACTTTATTGATAATAAACTGTTAGTAATCAATGATAATACCTCTAATTTTATTGTAAAATACTCTGCAGTACTTTTGTCACTTTAACTTAAACAATTACAACTCTTACTCTGTGGTGGTGGGGGGTATTATTTTTGGCTTACACTTAAATTTATTGCATCTTGGAAGTAATTTGTTCTACTCTATTAAAAAAATGTAAATATGTTTTGCACAAGAAACAGAAAAACAACAAAGCAGTTTTCCAAAAACACACTGGTTCCTGAAGTGAAGCTGTGTTTTTTTTTTTTTTTTTGGTAACCATGATTTAACCTCTAAAGACATTTTGGATTATATTTCCACAGCAGTTATTTCTGCTTAACTGGGGCCCTGTGACCACATGTTTAGTTGTTTAGCTCAAATATTAGCTCGGGTCCTAAAAGTGGATGTCCTAATTTTGATTTTTGGTAAAAGGGAATCACTAGAAAATTTTTAAATGTAATTAATTGATTGATTAATTAATTAAAAAAACAAATAAAAACATTGTAATAAATGATGTGGGAACTTATGTTTCCTTTTCTTTTAATGCTGCAGTACTTTATTGCTTGCAAAGACTAATATATTTGTCTTTACAGTTTGGAAAAACTTAAAAAACAATATTTACATAAGCATTTGTTGTTTCAATAATTTAAAACATGTACTAGTGGCACAATCTGGAAACTGCAAGCAAACAAAAACAATTTGGATAAACTGAGAGGGAATTAATTCAGATGAGTTTTTCATTATTTCTGTCAACTATGTTGAGGGTACAAAAAGAATAAATAATCTCACAGTCAACAAAGGAAATATGAGTTTCTAAGTACTGCAGTGCATAAAAAATATAGCAGGAATCCCAACACAATCCAATCAGCCATAAAAAGAAGAAACTGTGATTCCTACCTTCTGCCCAAAGGTTGGACAGCCCTCAAAAGGACAAAACTTCACTCAGAGCTCTGCAGAGTGCTGGTTTTGCCGGAGGCCATGAAGTTGGCCCTGCGCTGGACCTAATTGCTGTCACATGTAACCTCACCTGTGTCCCAATTAGCCCTATGACTGGCTATTAGCAGCTTCTTTGGGCTGCAGAGCCGCTGAGTAAGGGCAGCACTGGGTTTGGAACACTATAATTAAGGTGGAATTCAATACAGCTGAGGCTTATGATCAATTTGACCAGGATTTCACCCAAAAGAGGCTCATTAAAACAGGATCAGGGATGCTCCCCATTAATCCACAAAGGAAGATAATGTAAAGACAAGTCTGGATACAAAGTTCTTTTTTTAATCCTCACAAGAAGTATCTGATGCCAAAGGAACCATGATGCAAATGGTCAAAAATTGCTTTTTGAACAGACAACACAGAAAATGTTAATTTATTCTCAAACATATATATATTTTTTTTTGGTCAGACACTTAAAAAAATCTGCTTTAATATATCATTAGGTTTGGGAGAGAAAATGCAGCATGATGTAAAAGAAAAGAAAAGTCTGTTTTTTGAGACTCAGTGGCTCCTAAATAGAGATGTTACAATAAAATGGTCAACTTTACTTTTCTCTTTGCAGTTTTTTCTGCTTTGCAGTGGAAAAAGGTGCAAAGAAGAAACAGGAACACACAGTCTAATGTCGTTCTGTCTGGTACCGTTTGAGCTCAGATGTTTTTGCATGACTGTGTTCCAGTTTGGAGTTCAAATGCAAGCTCACATGCCGAGCATGCCAGAGCACTTGCAGGTTTGGTTTCACGCTCCATCCAGGCAGCAGGGTTAACGTGTTTGAACACCCAGAGCTGCGGACCGTAAATTCTGCATCTTATCTGTGACTGATAATTCCCCCCGTGCGCTGTTTGATGGCGGCAAACTTTGCCCCGTCATTCCTAACATGGTGTACGCGATGTGCAGGAGACCGTGCATCGTCTGTCCGATGTTCCCTGATGGATGGCAGGACCAACTGTTGCAGGGGGGGGGCTGACACACGAGGGTGTCACCGCGGGGCCAAGGGGTGGTAAACATGACCGCACCGGATGCCCTCGGAAATGCAGAGGTCTCTGGTTTACGTGTTAATTTATGGGCGGAGTGGGGGGGGTAAAAACAATGCTGCCCTGCTTCAGCTAAATATGATGCAGCGAGGAAAGCAGGTACGATCCCGGCTGAAATAGAAAGCGTGTTTGTCAGGCGGCTCTGCGTGACCCGTGCACAGATGTTATCTGGCTGTTATGAAGTGCTTCAGAAAGGCCTGCTGACGGACAGACAAGGAGGAACCAGATTAGGCTTTGCTGGAAAATAAGCATATAGAAACAAATGTGTGCAAAAATCTTGTACGTTTTCGGTTCATTTTGTTTTATTTTCACACAGACCCCCCCTTGGTTTACCCTACCTAAATGCACAGGGGTGTTTACTCACCACGAAGATTACTTTTAAAAAGTCAGCGCTGTTTCCTTTGGCCGATTGGGGTTGATTAAGAGGTTAACTGTGCAGAGGCATGGCGTCTTTAAGGGAGATTTATCTGTTCCTGCTCTGACCCCTCGGGGGTAGCTTCCCTCACCCCGCAGTGTCCCCAGGATTTATTTGGTTATTTGTTTATCTGCCCAAAGAGGTCACTGTGTTTTTGGGCGCTACATCCCAGCCCTGTTTGTGCATCTCCAGCCCATTTTTCATCCAGCTTCTTGTGGGACGGCAGCGCTGGTTCCATTTGCTGACCAAGCACAGAGGACAGCAGTGCAGGCCCCGTCCAGTCTCCTGACCTTTAACATCTACCGACGATGCACCCCCAGAATTGGTTATTTTCACTTAACACATTTTGCTTTCTGTTCAACTTTGGCCCTGTTCTGAGGAATTATGGTGTTTTCCTAATTGCTTCCTGACAGTTTTAATTCAGCCGCACTTTAATTTATTGCCATTTATTTCCTATTTTCGTGTGATTTTGTTGAAATGCTTACGTAGTTTTTTGTGAGTTCTGACAAGTGAAACAGGAGTTTGTGTTTTTCACACAGGAAAATACTTTTTTGCCCATCCATTCACATCAGCAGGAAAGTCTCTATTTTTGTTGTTTTTTTTTTTTTTTCTTTTTATCAGCGAAGCCTCGTTTTATCTCAGGAGTTTCACATTTAAATACACTTAGAACAAAGTGATCTCTAGTGCTCACACCTCGCCGTTTAAGAGGCCTTCTGCTGGGTGGTGGGGCCGGCGAGTATATTGTGGGCTGGTGGTGAAGGGCTATACAGGGAATGCTATGTGGCTTGCATGACCTGACATGTCTCTGAAGCTGGAGGGGGTCTTGACCTTTGACCCAGGGCTCCAAAACTAGGAAGATGAAAAAGGGGATGGGGTGGGTGGGGGGGTTGCCTCTGAACAAGGGCTTCTGTTTCGGCCACTCCAGGAATGTCACTTCCATAAAAAGATGCCCGCAGAGAGAAAGGAGACAGAGCAAATAAAGACTTCTATCTAACACCTCCTTTCCTCCTCCTTTACCTTCATATCTGAAACATTTACGGCCAGCTTCACTCTGAGATCGGACATAAATCCACCTCTGCTGAAGCTGAGTGACGAGAGGAGAGCTCCTCGTTCAGGGCGGCAGAATAAAAAATGTGGATTTAAGTAACTTTCAAGACAGAAGAGCAACAGTTGACTTTCCAGGGAATCATCTCAATAAGCGAACCTCTCCATCGAAAGGCACTTCATGGAAAAAACGGCTCAGTGTGATGTTGGAGGTCAAAGGAGAATGGCTGACAGCTGACAAAAGGCATAAATGTGAGCTGTAACTAAAGATCAGCAAAAACCTTCTCTGAAAGCACATTACCCCTCCAAACCAGATGAGCCGAAGGTCAGACCTGCTGGCAGCAGAGTACAGGAACCAGAAGCTCACCAAACTGGACCAGAAGAACCTCCAGTTCTGATGAGGCTGTATGTCTGCAGCAGCCTTTGAGAGCTAAACAACTTATACAAGCTGTCCACGTCTTAAAAATGCACTTCCTATTTGATTGTATATGCATTGTTTGTTTGGCTTATTTGGACTGATTTGTGATTTGTTTTACTTGTAGTTCTTTTAAGCTTCCATGACTGATGAATTTCTGCTGTGAGATGAAAAAAGTTTAATTTAATTCAGTTTTCCAACGTTAAACATGAAAAACAGTTAAAAAGATTTTTTTTGTCTTTTTAAAAAAAAATAATTTTATAAATATAAAAACCCTGCACCAGAACCCCCAGAAAATCCAGCAACACCTCTGGACATGAGCAGAATGACAGTAGCAGCCAATTCCACAGGGCTGCATCTGCGGACGGCATTTAAGAGTTGCCGCCATCATTTGAAATTATTTCCTGTATGCGTTGCACTTAAAATGTTCAAATATTCTCACCACATATTTTTTCAGATTCTGAGGTCAGTGTGGATGAGTCAGACTAAGAAATGTAAGGTTGGTATCCCACTGGGCTGAGAGAACATAACCATAAACAAAAAAATACATCAATGTGCATATAAACTCATTCAGAATAAAAGTGGATTGGTTTGAGTGAACATCACGAGAAACCTTAAAGACTTTTTGATTTGTGGAAATCAAACTAAAGTGTTCTAAACTAAAGCAGTTTCAGACAGGCATGTGATTGTTAGCACGTTTGTTTGATGAATCATTTGAACATCTTCATAATACCAGGAGTCAAGGTTCTGCAATTCATGTGGGGAATTTTAAAGCCTGTGTAAAAATAAAAATGTTAAATTCCTCATTTTGAAAAATGACACAAGCGATCACAAAAATTCCACTCTGAAACACCAATGTCAGAGCTTTCTATAAGTTTATGAAACTAAAGTCGGACTGATGTGAGAGGAAAATAGGAATCTAACATTCTGGACTTATTTTAGATTTAAGTGAGATTACTTTCTGTGTTCATTAAATTTCAGTTCTTTTTTAAATGATTTTTTATGCTAAAAGCGTCTTTTTAAGGCCACGGGTCTCTCAGTTGTAAGCCTTTAACTGTTATTGAGAAAAAAGGAGGAATGACTCTTGACTTTGTTGAAAATCAGATCGTTTGTTACAAAAAGATTGCCTGAAGATGTTTATCGGAAAAATTTCCTTTTTTTCAGCAAAGGTAATCTACAATGCTGACAGTTAAGAGTATTTCACTTGACCTGCAACAGGAAACCACACTAAAATAATTAGAAAGTTTTTTCTTTAAATTTGACCTTTACTGTAATTGCACAGATATAAAAGAAAGAAATCAGGCCAAAACATGAGCTCAGATTAGCCTACAGTTCAAATAATTTTCCCCAAATCTCAGATCCTCATTTTAGCATCCAGTAAGTTAGCATCCAAAAACAACCTCTCAAGTTGTTTTAGAGATCATTTATACTTGAAAGTTGGATTTACTGCAGAGTTTATTTTCTCAAATAGTTAACTCTGCTGCAGATCAAACAAACCTGGAGCAAAAAACAAGGGTACCGTTTCACTTGATGGTGAACCAAAATATAGAAGTAAACTGGTGGGTGTTGATGATGTCAGTAGTATGAGTAGCCCCCCCAAAAACTCCCATAATGATAGGAAAATTTTCCAGAAAATGTAAAAACGATTTAACAGGTATGATGTGAGGAAATACAAACACTTATTATAGCCTGTTGTTTTTCAACTTTCGACTTATGTGTGGCGTCAGGCATTGCCACAGCAAATCTGCTTCCACTGATTTGCACATGTGGTTTGGCAGAGAGTTTTACGCCAGATGCCCTTCCTGGCACAACCCTGTATTTTCAGGGCACAGGGAGACCCCCGACTTAGTTGGGCAGCAGCGTGAAGGGTCTTGCTTAAAGGCCCACACTGGATTAAGTTCATTGCACGTCTTGGGAAGAATCGCCAGGTTTCCTGTGTGCCAGTCCTACACCTAGGCAACGGAGCCATCCAGCTCCTTAAAACTTATCACTAAACAGTCCACAATATTTTTTCTGCATGCGTTTCTTTTCTGTCTTGGTCAGACAATATTGCTCACAAGTGAGCAGTATTTAAGAGTGCATGCTTTCTGGAAGCTGGTCATCTTCTGTGTTTGATTCTCTGTGTGCGATGCCAAAACTAACCAAACAAAGGCAGGAAAATAGTCAGTTTTTGAACAAAACACAAATTGTCCTTGTGAGAAAGCAACAAACTATACATATATAATACTTTAAGATTTGAATTGGTAGATGAATGAAATAAATTCATGTTTAAAGTTTTTAGATTTACTTTTGGACTCTATAAAAAGATTAAGGGTCTCTGTCATGCAAAATCATCTTTTTTCTTTAGCTTTTTTAGTGTAAAGCAACCCCCGAGCTGTATTTTGATCCGTTCAGGCATCTCTGATCATTCTTTTAAAATTCTGCTCTCTGAGCATCAGCCCCTCCCAGTCCACAAAAACAAGTTGGTCCTCACATTGTGACATCATAACATGGAAAGAACCCCTTCCAGGAAGAGTCTGTACTGCCAGCACTGCCTCCATGCTAATACACACACTTTCTCTGCAGAGCTAGCGGTAATCGACAAAATGCTTTCATTTTATATGCACAATATGCACATGCATCTTTGCAAAAGTTTGGATGATGTTTCTTTTTGTGGGCGAAATGCATGCTGCCGAGGCCGGCTCTAGGATGATGTCACGAAAGGGGCTTCACCCACAAGAAGCGAAAGGCGAAACCTCAAAAAATTGAGTCGTCCTCTTTCCAGGTTGGAAATGAGTTCACAGAAGTAACTCATTTTTTGCATTGTCATAATTAAAATGACAATGCATTTTGCGATTTCCAAAATTTGTAGAGATTTTCTAAATAAATCAGTCTGATCATTCGTCAGTTTTTCATGCATTGTAAAAACGGCTAATGTTTCCATGTAGCGATGAGGCTAAACATTTTTCATGGTAGCTTTTGTGTTCGGTGTGAAGATTTACACCAGAGTTGTTGGACTTGTTCAGATGCATCGCAGTTTTCTCCCAAAAAAAGTGATGTATGACTTTTTTCTTTTGTAGTATGAATTTTTTGGCTGCTGTGATTTATCTTCTGTGGTGACTTATAGTCCAAAAAACTACAGTACATCACTGCACATGCGTGTTCAACTACACTGACCGCTACACACCTCTAGCAGGTATGGAGTTCTTCTTGCTAGCCCTCAGAAAGGTGTGAGTGTTCAGCGATGGACTCTTCCTGCATGTAGCTGCTAAAGTGTCTTATCCTCCCTGGCCTGAAGTCAATCACTCAAAAGGAATCTGGAACAGAACGCACACGAAACCTTTCTGTTATCGACACCCCATGTGCTGCGGCGGTGTTCTCATGACAACTAGGATCACACAGGTCCTATTCAACAAGCTGGTGAAAGAAAGATGACAGAAAAACGTTTGTCGTGTTGTAATCTCATATATTCATCTAAATGTATCCATTTAATTCAACATAACTGTTTGAGATGATGTTATGATCTGCTTCTCATAATAGAGCTGTGTATTTAAGTACTTGAATATGAAAATGTCAAACTAGTATTGTGTAATTTAGGATATATTTTCATTATTTTATTTAAGATACATATAAATATATGTGGCAAAGAAAATTTCTGTTTTTTTCTAAAATACTAATTTCTTTTTGTTTTGTTTTAGCAGTTTGCATCTGAATACATGAAAATTTACTGCACAGATTCACATTTTTCATTCTCATATAGAAATATAGGCTTCAAGTAGTCGGCTTTTTATTTTCTTGGGCAAAGTCTTTTTAGCAGCAGGCTCTCTTCGGCTGTAAATGTGCATCTCCTTTCTAGAATATTCAGAAAATGTTGGGGGTAATTTTCCTGCTTGTTCTATTTGTGGAAGCTGAATCCTCATTGGCTTTGCCTTCAACTAATCAGAGGTTCATGCAGGGTTTTCGAGCTCGCCTTGGACCTACTGTGACCTCTGATTGGATGAGACCTAATCTTCCAGAATGATGATGCTGCTGTGATGGAATTTCCACCCATTGATAATTACACCACCCAAGAGAGCTCCAGCACCAGAAAAAGCAGTATGGGAAGATGTTCTCCGTGTTCACACTCTGTCTGCGTTTTCATGTGGGAGGCAGCTGGGTTTACATGACCCTGCGGTGCCCAGGGGTGTCGCTGCATTTAACTTCTCTCTACTTAACCGAAAGTCTTCCAGCTCGCAGGTCGGACCACCAGTCCGTCCTTCGGCTGCTAAAAACGTGTGGAAAAAGGCCAAATTCCCCTGCCAGCAGTTAAAATCTCAGACGGTGGTCTTTAGTGCATTCTCCAGCTCCAGCCCCCTTCCCAATAAAAACCTGTGACCAACAGTTGACCTTCTTGCTTCTCCTCGTTCTACTTCTTCGCATCGCTTTTCCTCCCTTGTTCGCTGCGGCGTGGATCTCCAGCAGCTGCCAGGAGGGAAGGGTGGGATTTGGTGTTGGATAGAAGGGGGTGTCAGGGTCAAGGAGGGTCACAGTACTGGTAAAGTCATCGCTGGGCCTCCGATGGAGAAGCGCACCCCCCAAAAAAAAAAAGCCTGTGTGGTGACGTCCAAAAACGCCTCGCACCTCTACTTCTCTTCCACCCCCTGCCTCTCACCCCCTCGCGGCCCCCTTTGGCCCTGGTGTCCCCCGGCCCTCAAGGGTCAAGACAGCCGAGGGTTAATAAAGTGATACCAGGTGTTGGCCAGAGAGAAACAAACACACACACACACACACACCCCCCCCCATCTCTCGTTCTTCTCTCCAAACTCCCACAAGCAGCAAACTGGGGGCCTCTATTCACACCGCTGAATCCTGCAGGGACAAGGAGCGTGCACACACCATGCACGCCGTAGTAAAAACAAGCCTCAGGTGGGATGTGCCACAAACCCCACGTGTTTGCACATGTATGTGCTGCACGCGGAGGGGGGGCTCCAGGAAACTGAGTGGCATTAAAACTCTGAGGGGCCTCTGCAACAATACAGAGTTAACCGACCCCACAAAGTGGCCGATTAGGTCTCAACGGAGGAAACTGGGGAGGCTGTAAGATCCCAAATCCTACTGCTGTTGTTCCCCCGGATCAGTGGACACACAAACACGCACATGTGCACGGGGGAGGGGGCGGGATCTGCTTTAAGGCCGTGCAAAGAATAGATGTGGAATGGTGGTCTCTTCTTTTGAAAGAGGAGGCAGATGAATATCTGAGAAGATCAAACCCTCTGAAAGGGAGTCACTGTGGCGAGAGCAAGCGGCTCTGACAGCGAGGGGGAACAAACAGAGGAGAGGCGTCAGAGGACGAGCGCCACGCCGCAGAGATGCTGACGTTAATGAGAAAGTGTGAAAAAAGTGTGCACGGTAAGTTGACCGTGGTTGCGCAAACATGTGCCCAAACATTTGTAAAAAGAAAACTTAGTAGCTTAACCTCATCGCTCGGTTCAAACAACTAAATGAAGCGGGTCCTAATTAACGCTAATTAACGTCAACGACAACGCGGAGCCATTAGTCAGGCTAATCCTCCGTTTATGTTTTTCCCTCTCGCTGGAACCCTGCTGGCCAATTCATTTGTCTCCGCAGAAAGGGGGCTTTGTTGCTGAGCCCAACTTCAAATATTCGAGGCCCCGAAATGAGTCGCCTCTATTTAGGGTCCTGAGACCGGTTCTGATCCGAACGCTCAAGCAGCTGAGTGGAAACTGGTCGGATCAGGCTTGACGTATGTGCTGAAACATGATGGGATATCACTCAAGTGGTGTCGGATCAGGTGACTCAGTCACCTGATCTGTGAAGGGGTCAGGGTTTCCAGATTCAATTCAACTCATTGCGCAGAATATATATTTTAGAACAACTTTTATAATCATCAGAGTTCTGCCGAAAATTAAATTGCAAAGATCCTGCAAAATCAACTTTTTGGACTTTTAAGTGTATTATAATGTTAATTCCTCACAAAAAACAACCCCAAAGCGGAATTTTGATCCATTCTCACATCTCTGAGCATTCCTCTCCAACCTGAGCACCAGCCCCTCCCAATCCCTGAGAATGGTTGGGAACAGAAAGGAAGGGAACAGCTCACAGCAGTAATCCTGCTTTACTATCAGCATTTCTGATGAATTTCTAATGATTTTTCTGTATTTGCTTGCTTATGTCCTCGAAAGATAAATACAGTAAATTCCAGCACGTAGCCAGAGTCAGGGTGGTGTGTTATTTTTCTGCACTGTGGGGGAGCACAATGGAAACACAGCTGTGGTGGTCAGTCCGGGCTCCCCGGGAGCCACCGGAGGCCCAGCTAAACACATGTTCGTTAATGATCACTGACAAAGGCTCCAATGGGAGCTTATACTTGCTGAGCTCTGAACTCTTTTGCAAATCAAACCTTTAAAAAGACTACTCCCTCTGCTAAATGGTTAAACAGGACTTGTGTTTGTGGATTGATTGGAGTTGAGGCAACAGTTTTACTCTTTAATGACTGATGTTTTAAAGTGTCTCTGTTAGTTATTGAGCAACCAGTGACTTGGTCAGTCAGTAGCGGTTATTTTTTTTCGTAAACTATCCTGATAGGCAAAATCTTTGTCAAATTTGTTTTATTTCTGTTCAACGTAACTTCTTGCGCTTAAAGTAGTCACAATATCTTAACCAGTGACAATAAATGAAATAAAATGACTTGTTTTTATGAAAACACCCTAAAAATAGTGATGTTTTTTTAATTGTATTATCAACAAAAAATTAGAAAAAGTAAAAAATTTACTAATTATTGCGTAAAAACTAGTTTCTCTTAGTGAAATGTTAACTTTCAGGTTTGTACTTCTTATATGAGGTGTTAAAAGTTAACTTGACTAGAAACTAAACAAATATACTTAAAGAGATTTTATGCTTTTGCAACTTGGTCTCAGACAAAAACACATTTCTGAGCAACTTTAAAGCCTTGTGCTCCTTAGTTTAAAATGGACTTTAAGCAGAATTCGTAAAAAAAGATCCCACAAACTCAGAGGGTCACGGAGTTTAGGTGCTATCTTATGATGAGCTCCAAATGTCTCCAACAAAGCATCAGGAGACACTTCCAAATGCTTTTAAAAAGGGTTGTCCAAACAAGCTGAGCACATAAACACGCCTGTGTGCACAACACGCCCAGCATGCACGTACGTACACACACACACTCGCTAGCACCTATCCCTCTGGGGCTTCCAGAACCCTCCCCCAACTCTGAAACCCGATCTGTCGGCATGCAGCGCGGAATTCTCCAATCGCCCTGACTTTTGACCTCTGCCCTTTTTGGCAGCGCTCAGAAGAGAAGATGAAGTGCCCGAGCCTCTCTTTTACCCGACACAAAAAATCCCCTGTTCCAGCAGCCCTCCCACACATGGACGGGCACACACAGACACACACAAACACACACTGATCCTCATTTAGGACCCCTTGAGGCCAAACACTCCACGGTTCCCGTGAGGTCCACGTTCAAAACGGGCCTTGATGTGAGCGGATCCACAACGGAGATATTCCACCGTTAAACTTCTTAGGGCCTCAGCTCAGCTTTTTACTGCTACCATCTTCATGGTACTATCTGCTTGGTTGGTGTCTGGACTCCCTAAAAATGTCTGACCTGTGACAAACTGTTTGATTTAAGCATGAAATCTATAACTTCAGACAAGAAAATTATCTTTTGGCTTGAATAGTGGTTCAATTGATGAAAATTTCATTATTGGCCATGAATTTTGATTTGTTGCCACCTTTTTGCCCATTTAGACTTCAGTCACATATCCCGGAATGCCACAGCAAGGTGACCTAAATGCAAGTTTTTCAGCAAATTTGGCAAGTGGCAGTCGCACTTTTACATGCCATGTGGCAGCCGCGTCAGTTTTAAGAAAAAGTCCAGTGACAGGAGGGTGGCAGGAAGGCAGCAGTGTGATAATTGACTGATTGGAGGGTCTCTTAGGAATACAAAACAGTGTCCTGACAGTTCTTGTAGTTTGATGTGATGCTGATCAGAAACGACTGGCGCTAAATGATGGAAATCTGTGTATTTTGTAACTCTTTCTGCAAATAGTAAATCACTGATGAAAAATAAAAAAGATTCCTATTTATTTATGCTTGTAGTCATTGAAATCAACATCACTCAGATTACTTTATCATTAAAAATATTTTATTTGAAACATTTCATCATTGTATTTTTTTATTAATAATCATTTTGGTTTTTATGTGAAACATCAGACAGACATTTGCATTTACGCAGCAAAAAAACCTCAGAAGTACAAGAATCACAAATCATCTGTGATTTTGTGTTAATTGTTGCCTTTAAAAGTTCACTTCAATTTCAATTTCATGTATTTCTCTGGGGCAGTGGACATTAAATGAGCCCAGCGGCTGTTTTTTTTATTTGTTTTCCCCGGACAGATGGTAAAATTGTCTACTTACAAAGCTAAGAATATAAAAAAAAAACAAAAAAAAAAAACAACACACAAATGTGAGACGATCAATTGAAATGCTTATTGGTAAAAAAAAAATACATCACAAAACATTAAAAGTTATATAAAATACGTATAAGCGCAGATCATACCTATTATTTTTCCATAACTCTCCGTTTGGGGGGCTAAATGTAGGGGAAGGGAGAAGTGGTTGGGCGAAAGGAAGAATTCGGATTAGGCCGAAGACTTCTTTCTGATCTGCCATTTCAGTAAATACTGTTGTTGTTACAAACCACTTGACATGATTCAAATCACTGTTAAAAATGACAATGGAAGCTCCTGGAAATGACAAATGCAAAAGAAGTTAGTTTGACTGAAAATAACAGAAAGTGCAAACTTGACCAAAATGACTAAAACTGAGCTAATTATAAACAAAAAGGAAAGACTTGAAGGCTTGTAATGATATTTTTTGTTGCCTATGTATTACTGTTCTAAATGTTGTAGAAAGGGATGTCATCGAGCTGTAGGAGTCCTTTGGAGCCCGGCTGGCCTGTGGAACCGGCAGTCTAAGTGAGCTGTGGCCTGAGGTGTTGTAGAGGGAAGAACTTGGTCCTTGGAGGAGTCTGGTGAGGTCATGGAGATCGACTCTTGAAGATATTCTGGCAAACAGTCTAGTGGCTCAGGAGGGGGAAGTGGTTTTTCTGCTGGCATTGCTTAGGTGTGGGTGAGGAGACATTGTTGGACAGTGGAAAAATATGAGGACATCCTCAACCTGGCTTATACACCTTCTGCTGACAAAGCAGAAGTTGGGGACTCAAGGGTAGAACTATCCATCACTGTGCTGAAGCCATCAAGGTAGTCTCGGAGCTCCTTTGTGGCAAGGCGCCACGATGAATAAAGTCCCTCCAGAGAGTTCAAGTCTCTTTTTTGGCTGACATGTCTCTGCAACATCACATGCCAGTCAGGGATAGTACTGCTGGATTGACAGACTGGGATGGTACTGGGAAAGTCTTTCCATGCTACTGGAAAGGAGAGTTGAGGTTTCTGTTCACAAGTGAGGGAAGATCAGAGCATGAGACCGACTAGCTAATTGCTGCAACATCTGCTGATATGTGGTAGGCATGGCAAGAGGGCCAGTGTGGAGTAGCTAATTGAGTAAAATCTTCTGGTAGAGGCAGTGTAACAAGGGATATCTTTATTTAAGAGAATCAATGTAGCACAATCTGTACAGTGAAAATCCCAACTCTCCACAATCTGGACCAAACTTTGTCCTCCAAGATGACAATGCTCAACTCCACAGAATGGGTTTATAGGTTGATAGCTCCAGAATTTGATCAGCAGTCCTCCACCCAACCCAATGAACACCGGAGCAAGTTTTTAGATGGCTTTATACACATTCTTCTTAGATCCTGGGACTGCACAGTGAGCTATAGTTATGTGTTAGATGGAAATTATAAATCATTGTTTGGTGATTAGGAGAGTTTTTTCATCTGTCTTATCCTGCATCCCCTCCACCTCTCTCCTCCTTCTGACTGCTGCCATTTGTGCATTGTGTGTGTCCAGCATGGCTGCTCTCGTCATTTTCCCCTTTGACTGGTCTTCACACAATGTAATCAGTGTTGCAGCTGTCTGAAAAGGCCTCTTGTGCAGTTTCTGAGCAATGCTGATCTCCTGATGCGTCCGCAACTTTGCTTTTAGCTCCATTCAGGCTCTGTGACAAATGGCAAACTGTCTGGAGAGCATACGTCAAGCCATTTGATTTACTGCTTTGTTTGACTGCACTGCCCCTTTCCTGAATGTCGCCTGCTTCTTGTATGGCCTTACTGTATTGGTAAGAATTGCCATGGCCATGAGCTTGAAATTTTATGTACAGACGGCCTGAAAGAAGTGACCCCTCTATGTGTGAGTCACTTGATGTTCTCCTGATGCACAAAAGCCATCTTCTTCTTTAATTTTCTGTTTTTTTGGAACTTTGGATAAAATGATTGACTTAGCTATCAATCAAAACCGTTGTTAGGTCTGACTTGACAAATGCGTTTGACTCCCAAATGTCAAAAATTACCACAGAAACACATCAAAACCAACCTTTTTTCCTGTCACCAAATATGGGAGAAAGTCAGCAGCATCATCAGGTTTCAGTTACAGTGTCAGAAAGTGATCTGCCTTTAACTAGACCTCTAAAACTCAAGCCAATCCATTAAGGGGAGGCTTGACTGATTCTTTTCTTTGAATTCTCCACCATGGCTAATTAAATGTAACGGATTTTCACGCCTGTGCAGTGGAAGCCACAAGGTCTGAATGGATCCTCTAAGAGCGACAGCAGAGAGCTGATGCCGACCCACCAGCCTCAGACCAAAATGACTTAATGACAAGCAGGTCGCCTCCAGCTCAGCTGTGCCAAAGCATCTTAACTTTGACCAAACCAGCTAACTTCTGTCTAGAAAATCATCTTTACCCTCCTTCTATTATCCTTTTTCTCCTTGAAAAACTAGGAAATTTGCCTAAAAGTGTAATCATCCCCAGCTTGACGGCCATCTAACCCAAGTTTATACATGCGCTGCACTGAATAATCAAAGTAAAGGGAAAAGTAAAATCTTCACTAAAACAATAATAGTAAAGAAAAGCACTGATATTGAAAAGAAAATATAGAAATAGTAACATTTTCTGTTCACACAACAAGTCATTTTTACTTAAAAGGAAAGATGTTATGATAAAATCTAGAAACAAGGCGTTCCATACAAGCATTCAAAAAGAGAAAAATACGCTAAAAAGTTCAGTGTGAGATAAAAATACTTCAACACCATAATAGGAGCATCCATGTCAAGCCTTAGTCACAAATGTCCGTAGGGGTACGGGTGGTCTTCAGACAAAAAGTGAGAAAATATGTACAAGGCACACAGATTGTTCGCACAAAAAATCAAGGTCGTAGACTGCTCTGTGAACCACTTGAGTGTTGTGTATAGGCATGCTCAGGTTATAGCAAACAGCTATGCAGCACATAAGGGTAAGAAGAGGTAGGTGAGACGCAGGCGTGTCGTACAGATTTTTCATTTTTTTCAACTCTCTTGGATCTGCAGACTGCACAAGGAGCATGTTCTGTTCATGTGACACGTGCACGTTCCTTGTGTGCAGCCTGAATGTTTGAATTGAAGAAATTAGACAGAGTTTAATTTGAGTGGACATCTTACAGGCATTCTGCAGGTACCCGTACTGACACCTTACAAATGATTAGTGTGACGTAAGGATACCGTATGACAGCATCACCTATACGTCATGAGTGTGCGCAACTTACATTAGCTTTATGACATAAGATTCATATCATAATTTGTGGTTGATGATTCGATTATCTTTCAATCTTGGTTCATTTGGAACGATCCAATTCGATTTGATTCACTGACCTAAAATGAATCCAGGACATCTTTAGCCAAAACTTCAACCAGTGTGACTCAGAAATAAATACCTGGTACTGAACAGTGTAGTTGAAGTTTTCCAGATTTCTTGCAAGATAATCAAGTGTAAATTAAAAATGTGTACAAACACCTCAGGTAATAAAATGTCATTACTAGACCATCCAGGTGAGATGTCTAGTGCTGCTATTGTTTCAGGTGTGTATGCTAGCCGTAAACACGTGGAACACATGACTAAAGTGTTAACCAAAGATAAGTGCATGTAATTTGAATAAAAAGGAGGGAGAATAACTACAGCTACCAGCACTGTAAAAACAATGATCATATAATATTAACAGGCTGAACGTTCATGCTGTGCCTCAATAATAAGAAATTACAGTGACCTGACATACAATATAAAATTAATTAAAAACAACCTTGTACAAATAAAATCTTAAAAGTTACTTTTCTATTTCTCAGCCCCTATCCCCCTGACTGCTACCAGAAAAGGCCAATATGCTGATATAATTGAATTTTTATGGCTAATTATTGTTATTTGTTCAATTGTTCTGAAATGATACGTGTTCATGTGCATAGTTTGCTATTTGTCTTGTTTTCATAAGAATACGATACAGAACCAGATCGAAACACAGTATTGATTAGAGTAGTATTGATAGTATAATCTTAGTATTACAGCAGGAATTTCATGGTTTGTTTGTTTTTTCTTTTGGAAAAGGTCTTTTACAATTTTTGCAATCAGCATTTAGTGATTTAAAACCCCATGAAATTTTCTTTTTTTTTTTTTTTAAACTTTTGGCTAAAGGAATTACTTTTTTCCATGAGCTCAAAGTAAAGTCCCTCCAGATGAGAAAATACTGCCTCGAAAATACTTGATACCAGTGAGAAAAGAAGCTGATGAGCTCAGTTTCTGTCAGAGGTTTTCTTATCAAATCCATTGTGAATACATTTAGGTTTTATTTTTAAGCAAGAACCACGCTTTTCCTTTCTTAGAGTTTAGATCTACGAACAACTAATGGTTGTTTTTCCACATCATACTTGAAATGTCCCCTGTCTTTAAAAATACTTTACAAGATTGCCTTAATTTGCTTATAATTATGAAAAGCTTCTGACATTTTTATGACTTTCACGATGTTTCACATGAAGTGCTGACCTCTTTCCCCCACGTCTTTGTTTCAGAAGACATTTCAAAGGAAAATAACCCAATTACAAGCAAATGAAGTAAATTCCCTCCCCCAGATCAGTTCAAACAAAGCATTACTTATGCATCACTTGACTCCCAATACGTGACCCTTCGGACAACAAACTGCCCTCCCTCATCCCTCTCCTTCCTGCATACGGGTGTTAAGACCTGTCCGCATGCTCCCCAGGGAATGCTGGGAAAGGAAGGCCTCCACATCTGTCCCCCGCTCCACAGACGCATTCCTTCATCTGCACGAGAGAAACAGTGATGAAACAAGGACTCTATGCACTAGAAAACAGAAGGGAGATTTTACCAATGAGAGATGAAATTGGTCTTATGAAGCCATCCATCACTGCCTTCAGTGGTGCAATGGGCAGAATAGAAAAACCAGGCTCCCCAGGCCTTCCTTCAAAAGGCAAGGAGGAGAGGAGAGGAGGGAGGGAGGGGCGGAGGACGGCTGCGATGTGCTGCGAGGCTGTGATCTTTACCTCCTCCCTCCTGAGAAGTCAGCAGGATAAGTGATGAGCTCTGCCCCTCTCCTTTTCTTTCCCTCCATTTTCCGTGAAAAGCAGCTCAGGACACTTTTACTCTTTAAAACACAGCTTTTTCCTTCAGTGATGCAGTTTTTCCAGCTTATACAAGTGCACCTCCTCACTCGCTAAACTACATGTTTATTGACCTGTTTCTCAGAAGACTGCATCTGTTATTCCCCACAGTGTCACGTTTCTAAATCCCCAAACACACCAGAAAACAGACACCCAAATGGCACAAAAGCAAGATCCAACACATTCTTTACCTGACAGGCGATTGAAAAACGTGACCTGAGGACTCAGGGGTCTCAGGGTAACATTGCCTTTCACTTTTCCTGTGCAGGGATGCTAAAATATTCTGAAAGGCAGTTGATCAAAGTGCTCTTTGCCATATTTGATGTGAAAAAGTTTATATTTAATTTTGTCCATCACCAAAGTGGATACGTTTTACCCGAAAAAAAGACCATTTGTAATAAAATGAATTTAAAAAAATTGACTGACCAGTAAATCTGTCTGTTTATCTCTTTGATCAAAGGAAATCAGAGAAGTGGTATTTAAAGACTCCTTCAGGACAACTTGTGGGTTTTTATCAGCTCAGGAACCAATTTCCCCACGTTGCGTATCACATTAGATACCAGAAGACTCCACAAGGGGGCGCACCATATAACTCAGACAGCACGGAACCTGCAACATTATAGGGTGGACAAATCAAAATGTAGACCATAAGGGTTAGTGAGACTGCTTTGGCAATTTTAGGTGAGAAGTTAAAACCATCAGCTGTGCTAGGATGTTTGTCTCTACACTGCCCCTACTGGCCAGCTCTGATATGAATCTTTCAAATGTTTCGCAACAAAAGGTTCCTCCCAATTCTCAAGTGCATGAACGACCAAGCTCCAGAATCTACCAACCATGGTCTCATTTTGTCCAACTGTCCCACAACAATCACTGAAACTCCACCATTGTGGTCTGAAGCATTCATTGACTTTCTTCTAGCAGCAGATCCATGAAACCTGCAGCTACTTATTGGATTTTCAAAATAAAATTGAATGAAAGTCTCAAAACAAGTTGTTACAGAGGCAACACAAACATATTAATACTTTATAAAGTCATCAGAACCCGGTAATTACTGAACTGGCAGCTTTTTCTTTGTTATCTAGAGTTAGATACCCTGTTTACTGTATTGAACAATTGGATTTCTACCGGCACTAACCCAAATCTATAACTACAGGTGTATCTTCTACTTTTTTATTATTATTATTTTTAAAAATCTTTTTAAAAAAACAGAAACATGTAGCTAACAGAGATTCAAATAACTGACATAATAATCTGATTTAACCAGTTTTTAAAAATATTTTAACTGTCAAGTGTAAGAAAG
Organism: Adrianichthys oophorus; assembly: GCA_036245035.1. Lineage (NCBI taxonomy): Eukaryota > Metazoa > Chordata > Actinopteri > Beloniformes > Adrianichthyidae > Adrianichthys > Adrianichthys oophorus. The sequence continues at coordinate 1,807,865 of BSAI01000207.1, forward strand.
AAATATTTGGTATTTTTCCAACTTTAAATGTATAGTTAAAAAGTCTTTCTATGAAACGTCTCCCCTTTATTTAAAAAAAAAAAAATAGACTATGTCTTTTAACAAATGTTCATGGAAACCTGAAAGCCTGCATCAACTTCCCAACTTTTTTTTCTTCTGTCCATCTTTAGCATCAGATTTGGCTTTTAAGATAATTCTGCAGGGAAAAAAAACATTTTCAAATGTTTTCAACAAAGATCCTCGGCTATGTGTATATGTCAGCTGCAGTAAAAAAAATAAAATAAAAGCATCTTCATTTCATCAGAACCTGCAGTTTCTGTAATTTTCTAAAACTGGTTTTAGTTTCTCTGAAAAGTATTTATAGAATTGCTACAGGTCTCTTAAACTGATTTTGTTGCTGTGAGTCAGAAAGTGCAAGATATTTTTAACAATTATCTGACATGACTGATCTTTGACATAAACTATGCACTGGTAAAAAATCCTTCTAAACAAGTTTTTAACTCAAAACTAGACAAAAATACTTTGCTATATTTTGTGTTTTGTAGCCACAACTGAATATTTACATAAAACTACTGCTAAAATCACACAAACCACCAAACCATTTCTGCCCAGATTTAATGCAGCATTAAAATAAAATCAGTTTAGTGATATTCTAGGAAAAAAATACTTTATTCCGTCCTGCAGCAGCTCTGGACTATAGGACCAAATTATACGCAATTCTTCTTTCTCAATGCACCTTTGAACAAAAAACCTAGCCCCGCCACATACTAAAAAACGTAGCAAATTTGCACGCACCTAGTATTTGATAAAAATGAATTTTGGACATAGTGAACGACTCCTCCCGCATAAAAAGATGACATCACAGCGGGAAAAACGTTAAATAAAAACGCTAAAAATAATAATGATAATAATGGGACAAAAAATCTCTTATGGGGCTCAGAAAAAATATTCCAAAATCCACTAATACAGGTCAGGGATATTCAAAGGAAGGTTTGAAATTATTATAGGATGGCCACAGGACCTACGGCTTGGTGGCCATTTTGTGGCAATTTTGGCAGTTTTTACATTTTCCCAGAAAAATGGGGGTAAAAAGCTTTCGTTGGAGCAATCTTCACAATTGTTTACACTCATGCCAGCAGCTGACGTCTACAACCAAAGTTTCATTGACATTTGGCCTCAGTAGAAGGCCGTCATCTTGAATTAAAAACAAAAAAGAAAAATCTAGTTTGTTTGTTTGTTTGTTCACCTTTCAGCACATCCTGTCAGGGGTCGCCACACAGGTGGACTGGCTCTAGTACCAGCTAGAAAATTAAACTTCTTTCATAAGGATTTTGATCTATTGCCTCTCAACTCCTCAAACATCATTGGGAAGCTACTTGGGAAAAAATGTTGAAATTGTGAGTTGTAGATTTTTAACGGCATTAGCATGGCAAACTTGCTAAAGTGGCGTTCCTCTGTTACTCGCACATTATCTACCCGGATGTTGTGAACATTTAATACATGAAACTCTGACTCAAGCTGAACAAAACGATATCACATACGATATGACTATATTAGAAATGTGGGCGTGGTTAACAAAAAAACCCAGTTGCCAAGGCAATCCAAAAGCGTATTTTTGCAGATTCTTCCAAAAATTACATAGACCTGTTCGTCACCCCCAGGCAACTAAAAAATGATATGGTTGCTATGGAGAGAAAACCAACAAGAAACCTTCTATTTTGAGAGAAAAAAAAACATGAATTAGTCACGTGCAGCTCTGATCAGTGTTGCGAGGAGTCAGTTAGGGCGTGTCAGGAGGGGGCAGTGTGGGTAGAACCTGAGGGACACACAATGCCACCTGCAGTATTAATTTTTTTTCATTAATATTTGCTTGCAACAATTTGAATGCCAGAAAAAGGCAAACATCTTATCATGAACTAAAACATAGGTTTGCATGTTAACTTTTCTTTTTTTAAGCATTGAAAAATCTCTGCAGTTACACATGACAGATGAGGTTTTCGGTCTGAACTGTAGTTCTTAGTCAAAAATCAGGACTAAAAGTCTACAACAACTCCTGGTTTTCAGGCCTTCAGCAGCTGTCTCCCTGAGCGTCTTTGCTGTTGTTGGCTCATGTCCTTGTTTTTAGTTTGATCCTGACAGTTCCACCTTTTTGTGTGAAACAGATGAAGCGCAGTTCACATGAGTCTGGGACAAATGTAAGCGTTTTTGACCCTCGTCTGTCCTCACTCGTACTGCTGAGGGACTTCTAACATTAAGGTCACAACCCAGCAGTTTTTATTGGCGCTCTAAAGTCATCAGTGCTTTAGGATTGGAAGACGGCCGCTAATGAAGTCACTTATTGGTCTAGTTTATCAGTTTATTAGGTGTTCTGGTTGCAGGAGCAGCTCTGATAGAAAACATACATCATTTGATGTATTTTTAAATTCTTTTGTGTTAAAGAAATCCATGTTGTTGGTAACGCTTCAGCCTCCGCTTTTATTGTAATGTGTTCATTCATTTCTGACATCCCCATCCCATTTCTTGACATGACTCCCCAGCTTAAGCTGTCATGTAGGTACATTTTGCTGATGCTGTGGAGTGACATGCCAACCTCCAGTAAAGAGGAAAGCTTTGGTCTTTTCTGTCAGGTTCCCGATTATCTGTGTGACCCATCGCCTTAAAACGCTTTGAAAGAGCGAAAGGTCCCGGCTCTGTGCCGAGCTCTAGCATAGATGTCAACCTCTGCCATTCAAGCTGCACAAAGACACCCCCCACACCCCTTTACTGCCAAAAAAAGGCAGCACAGATGCATGCTGGGGAAAACAGTCAGGAAAAGTGATGATAACTGAGGAAGATGCTGGAAGCAGCTCCTGTTTGGTGCACGAACGTGCGCACTCTTGATGCGGTTTGAGAGGACCGCAGGATGCTTGTTCTGGATGAACTGTCAACAAAGGAGAGGAAAACAACTGTATAAAAGCCCCCGACCCCCACTCTTCACCCACAGAGTCCTTTCTCCCACTGATCAGTGTTCAGGATTGCCCCCTCACCCCTGTGACCCCCCCAACCATTGGACCCTTTCACTTTGCCACAATGGCTGCCAGGGCTGTGTTATTTGAGGCACTAAAGAGCCATCCCACCCGCCTGCCCCAGGACAATGCCCCCCCCCCCCCCCCCCCCCCCCACCCCCGCCCCCGCCCAGCTGAGTGCTTTCTTCCCCTCACCTCCCTAATGACAGGTTTCATCCTCCGTGGCCCGACCCCCAGAAGGGGCTTCGGCTCCAAGCTCAGCCCATCGCCTTTCTGCCGGCTGACCCGCTCCGCCAACGGACCCACCTCCTGCTCACTAATACACAAACACACTTTCACACATCCCCACAACAAACTGCATGTGTTCAGAATACTCCTGAGGCTGCATTTTGCTCTCCCTGAATCCCACAGGTGTGGAGGTAAAAGATGAACTGTGGTGTAATGGTTTTATGGTGGTTAACAGTAACAATTTAAACAAAACAAAAAGCCATAATATAAAAAAAATGCTAAATTTACTGCTTAATGTCAATTAGCTGAGAAGAACATGGAGCCTCAACATAAAAAGTAAAAAAAAAAACAAAAAAACACAAATGCTAAAAGTTAGAAAAATTCAAAATAAATATAAAAAAATGTTAAATGTAGACTTTTTTTTAGATTTGATATGCTGGAAATTCGAAGAAATCTTATGGAAAAAGCTTGGTTAACAAAAAAAAGAAAAAGATTTTATATACAAGAAATTTGAAAAAAACTTAATAATTGAACAATAGGTAATTTTTGAAATGGTAAACCAAGAAAAGGTTTGCAAAATGCTGCTAAAAAGTTATTGTATGATGCAAAATAGCAAAAAATTTAGAAATATGTTCTAAATTAGCTTTGTGATGGTTAAAAGAAACATTTTAAACAAAACTAAAAGGGCTAAATGTCAAAAATGCTACATTTACAGCTTAATGTCAGTTAGCTGAGAAGAATAAGACCCCCCTGTAGCCAGGCGTTAATGTCAGAGGAAGCCCAAAACACACATTTACTCGTGTTTAAATAGAATTAAATAGTGAAAAAAGAAAAAAAACTTTAATTAAAAAACATTTTAATAAATTAACAATGAAATTATATATATATATATATATATATATATAAGTTTGCTTCAATTAGCTGAGAGAAGAATAAAATGCCACAAATGTTTATTAAAAACAAATGCTAAGCATTAAAAATAAAATACACACACAAAAACGTGTTAAAAACTGTGGCAGACAGTGAGATTAATGCCTATCCTCTGAAGATCCTACCTCATCACAAAGCCAAGGATTGCCTGAAACATCAAGTCTGTTCTGCTGGATGCACCTGAAGCATGGAGAACAACAAAAACCACCATCAAGAAATTATAGGTGTTCATCACTTCCTGTCTGAGAAGAATACTGAAGATCTTCTGGCTGGAAACCATGGGTTGGATAGGTCACATCCTGAGGAAACCAAGATCCAGCATTACCTGGAATCCCCAGGGAAAGACAAAACGAGGAAGACCAAGGAACATGTGGAGAGTCTTCAAGCTTTTGAAAACCTAACCGGATGAAACCCCATCATCACATTAATTTTCATACAGTTTAAGAATCTCTGAATTAACCAGAGAGGAAAGAATTGATCCTTACACCAAAACTTTTCCCCCAGTTAAAGATGACAAAAAAAGGTTCAGATCTTTTTGGATACTTATCTGTGACAGCTGCTTTGTTGTGTTTGACAGCAGGTTAAAAGAAACCTTTCAGTCACTTTCACACAGTCACTCACAGCCACAAAGGTTCACCCTAAACTGCATCAGATTTTCTCTCCACTGTTTGGTTTTGTCTGGTAAGGATGTTTTAAATGTGATGGAGAAATGAAGCCGATGATCCTGTTCTCTTAAGCTGTAGCACTGTGAACACAAGCATTTCTGTGTCAAAAAAATATGTTTAAACTAATTAAAATGTTGGACCAATAACTACAAAATATATTTATTAAAAGTTCAAATAATCTGCTTCCTACCACTCCCTTCCAAGCAATTAGTCAAACTCAATTTAACAAAGTTATGATTAAGAGAAAATATAAAGGCATTTATTACAAGAATTTGATGGTATGTATGAAAGAGTTTAATGGTATGTGTGGGAAAGTATGAATCAATTCATGACTAATTATCCTAATAATAATTGATATATACATTTATTTATATATATATATATATGTATATATATATATATATATATGTTTTGATTGCTTGAAATAAACAAATTTAATTATTGAATTTCATTATCTTTGTAACTTTGTATTGAACTGAATAGATTGGATTACTTTTAGGTTAAAAATGTAAATTCCTGATTAATGGCTAAAATTGAAAGTATTGTTTGTAGCATTAAAAAATTATTTGCTTTGTGTTAATTTTCTGTAAATTCAATTGTCTTAACAGTTTAAAAATCAGCAGACTTACAAAAGTTATGTTTGTTAATAAAACCCTATGTCTGTAGTCCTTTATCTTCTCTTGACGTCTTGAAGTCACGATTGAAGATCAAACATTTAGTTTAGTAAATGACTAAAATGGTATGTACATATATATATATATATATATATATCTTCATGTTAATGTCTCTCTTGACAGCAGTGGCCAGTGTAGATATGGATTTTATAAATTCATGTTAAAAATCTCTTTCTTTCAGGAAGGATCAGAAATTAGTCCAACATTGCCTTTAACCCACTAGGCACAGACACATCTATTAGATATCTAAATCATGGTTATTTCCAAGCTCACAGCTGTAGAAATGCATCATGCATCTGATAGACATCAATTCTTACAGGTTTATTGCATATTGTGGTTTTGGTCTCTATCAGATGAATTTCCCAGACCTAATTGTGTCTCAGTCCCATCATGGCTTGCTCATCGTAAGTAACTCATTTGGGACGTTTCTTCCCACGGGACACAAGATGTCTATTAGTTATCTAACAGAAATCTACAATAGATGTCTATTATATAACTAATAACATTCACAGTAGCTCTCTAAAGGACATCCATGTCTATTACATAACTGATAACATCCACTTTAGATGTTTACTGGAAAACTCTATTTTGTTACTCTATTAGATGTCTACCAATAGTGTTCTGAACAAAATAACGTTCCCAGAGATGTCCTGTAGGCATCTACGGTAGATGTCTATTAGGTATCGAATAAACATCTCGTGCCTCCTGGGAAGGAGCCAACAAGACCACAGGAATGTACATTGTTGACTGCAAAACTGCTGCAGTCTTTTTGAACAGACAGTAGTTACCTTTAACAGTGGTGGCTTAGTGGTGGGTGATTAAGTGAGTGGCGGTGGGAGGGGCCGCTGGCGGGTGTTGAGCAGGAGAGGGGGCGAGAACATCCGCCGCTGTGCAGCAGTGATGTGAAGGCGACAGGCCGTGACGGGATAAGACATCAGACTGGAGGGACACACAAGGAAGAATCTTTCACTTTATCACACAAAGACTTAGAACCCCCCCCCCCCCCCCCACACACACACACACACACACACACACACACAACACGTACGCACACACACACATACACACTGGGGGATTTTCACATCTTCTAATGAGTTGCAGTAAAGTAATAACGTTAGCAAAAAATGTGCAATATTTTCCAAAATCACTTTTTAAGTTTGAACTTTTCTGAGTCAAAAATAGAAATTTTCTGCTCTGGATTGTTGAGGTTTGCTCAAAAGTCACAACAGAAGTATTTTTGAAGTATTTTGAAGTGTCATCGTCTTGATCCAGCTCATGGAAAATACTCATCAACAAGTTTTAGTCCTAGCAGAGATTTTTTGTCTTGGAAAGTATGAAAGCTCACCTAAATGCTGGTGTGGGCATTAATAATCATCAACATAAACATTGAACATTTTTATACACTTGCACATGAACTCTGCTGTGATTTTTAACAATATGACTGCAGGCAGACAATCCACAGAGTGACAGTGAACGCTAAGTATGGAAAAACGTCTGTCACCCACTTTCAAATGGCCCTGAAGTGCAGTTCATGTCAACAAATCACTCAACACCGACACGTAAAAGATCACAACAATTAAAAAAGCAAAACAAACAATTAAAGAACAATATTACAGTTAGAAACTCATCCATCTTCTTTCGCTTATCAGGAACCAGGTCGCGGGGGGAGCAGTCTAACAGTCTAAGTCCAGACTTCCCTCTCCCCAGCCACTTCCTCCAGCTGGGGGGGGACCCCGAGGCATTCCCAGGCCAGCCGAGAGACATAGTCTCTCCAGCGTGTCCTGGATCTTCCACGCAGCAGCAGCGCGTTTTGGGCAGCGTGGTGCGAAGTGATTTGGGCAGCCAGGCACGGCCACAAAAGCCAGCCAATTCTTCCAATCAGCTCATAGACTGATGGGCTGTTGGTCTGTGATTGGCTGGCTTTTTGTAATTATTTATTATTTGTTTGTTTTGCTTTTTAAATTGTGATCTGTGATATGTTTTTGCGTCAAGTGATTTGTTGATGGGATTTGCACTTCACTGTGTGATGTAAATTCAGTGCATCTTAGGTAAGGAGTAAAGAGGGCCTCAGAATGAATGAAGAAAACTATAAAAGAATAAAAATAGTGTTTCACCAGTATAGGTACATTGTAAAGGCCAAAGAACCATCAAGACTTTAGGTTTTTCTTTCTCTCTCTGTTTTCCTCTCACTGCTCAGAGCTTGTTTTGGCCCAAAATGACCAGCTGCATGGAATTTCCCGGAGGTCTGGTCAACTCTGTTATGATTGCATCAATCCATTCATCCATTTTCTGGACCTGCTAAATCCCTTTGAGTGACAAGTTGCTGGAGCCTACACCAGCTACTGTTGTGTGAAGGTGGGTACACCCTGGACAGGTTACCAGTGTGTCAGAGGGCCACACAACCATATTTACATCTAGGGACAATTTAGAGATACCAAATAACCTATAAGGCATGTTTTTGTTTTTTTTATATACTCTGGAAAGAAGCTGAAGTGCTCAGAGAAAACCCACGCATCCACAGTGAGAACAGTGTGATAGCAGACCAACCTAAATAAAGGTGTGGACATTTTTTTTTGCATTTTCTACCCAAACCATGTCTGCAGGTTTTTGCTCTTAAAGTGCAAAGATTTTTTTCTCTTATTTAAATCACTCTGTGACTCAGTAACTCCATGCATCTTTTTCTTTGCACACGACACCACAGACCCATGTCCTTATTTGGGTGCCAGTTGGCATGTTTCTGAGGTAACCTGATGCTAATTAGGAACAAGCCTGTGCTTTAAATAAAAAGCGCTCCAGATTCATCAGCCCTGTAAGCAAAGGTGTGAGCAGTTCTGCTTTTATGTCATGAATATGGCAGATGCTTAGAAAAGTTTTCAGTTTTTTTTTTTTTGTGAAAGTTTTGTTGTATGACTTCGAGTTTTGGAACTCCTCCACAGGAGAGCCTCACCAGCATCTTCACACAGATCCTGTGTAACCACACACTCACACACATCCAGATTTTCTCCCTGGGGGGTCACAATGGCAAAAGGGGGAGGGATTTCACGCTTGACCTTCTCTTCACAGCTTTGTGAGCCCCTTCACTCCCGCCTTGATTTTTTTGACCTACTTGGTCATCCTGGAGCAAGCCACTTATAATACCTCCATGTCAGCCAGCAGCACGCTCATGCTCACCTCTGCAGCTAGACTGTGAGCACCGCAGAGGATTGCAGTAAAGCTTCAATGTTCGTCTTGTTTGTTTGCAGATTTCTTCATCGTCTTCAAGCTAATTCACTGGAAATCTCTTGGTTTGCTTTGTGGATTTGGCTCTGCAGCCGGCATGAATGAGATCTTCTGACTAGTGGTGGAAAGTCATGCTTTTTGGGCTAAATTTGTTGTTTTAGAAAAAATTGCAATGAACCGCTCCAGAGTGCCACAGATCATTCATCGTGTGTTCACAGTGCAGGCTCTCTTTGTGTCGGGGATTCCCTCTTTAACCCCCCTAGATCTCTCCACGCACCCATCAGAGTTGGCAGAAGTGTCCATCCGGCATCCTCCCTCCCGGCGAGGAACACTCAAGGCCTCCGTGTTTCTCACACAGCCACCCTGACTAAAGTTGGGAAACATTTCCTCCTCAGATGAGCACAAACAAAGACATACAGGAGCAGGGAAAAGGAGGGAGGAGAAGGGCGCATGTTTGGTAAACAGTAAGAAAAGCTGAAGGGAGGGGCTGTAGCAGCGGCAGGGAGCTGGGGAAGTGAAGCACGGGGAGAACGAAGAGAGACGGAAGCTGTTTGAGACCTGAGAAAAGGAAATTGCAGGGGTTTCCATGTCACAATCCATAGATGGGCGGGTCACTGAGGAAGGAGATGGCACACCTGGCACAAGCAAACACCAATGTTTGCACAGACGCAGGGCTGGAGCTGCACGCCGCGTCTCTGCAAGCATCACTGCTTCAGAGACAGCTTAAACTGAGCCTTTATACGGATGTAAAGGTCAAACCCAAAAATGATAAAGTCCTCATATGAAAGCCCACACGCTCCCAATTGACCCACCGTCCCCCTCTCCATGACCTCGTTTACTTGAGTCCTGATAACTTTTCTAATTAAAGCTCTTTCCTTTTATTTTCCCTCTTCTCTGCTGTTAAAGACCCAGTTTCAAAGTGCTAATAAAACAAACTGAATGGGGCCCCATTTCTTTTTCTGTATGTGTGTGAAGAGCAAGTGGAAGAAGGGGTGGGGGGGCTGGAAGGACAGAGGTTTTAGGTCGATGGAAACAAAGAAGCCAGAGACCCCGAGGTCAAGCAGCCTGGTGTTCAGAGTCACGGCGTTGGCGTCGTTGCTCCTCTCATATAATCGCCTGGTACATTTTGTCCAGGAGAGTCGGATAGAATATATCACACTCCTGTTGACAGAAGAACAATAGATCATGCCCTGTGGCCGTCCAAGCGGAGCATTCAGGGCTCCTTTAAGGCAGTGAGCACATCTGGAAGTGCAGAGGTTAACCCTGCATTCACCCATCCCGCACATCACCCATCATTAAAACCCGAAGCAGCCTGAAACATTTGATTTATGGTTTAATATTAGATGCACAGGTCTCCTGCACAGGCAGAATATTCTGAGACAGGAACAATGAAATGCTGAATGATGAAACTAAAGGAGGTCCTACATATTATACATTTAGTTTAGGCTCATGAAGGGTCATATTTTGCATGTGAAGCCAAAACTAAGAGCTTTTATATCAACGTGGATCACTTTATAGATTTTTTTAGACAGCTTAACTGTTTGGAGTTTGGACAGAAATATCCATTCAGAAACCACAGGCCTTCTTGAAGCTGAACGAAAGAAAAACTTTCAAACGTTCCAACATCAAGACTTTAAAGCTGGATCCACATCTGGGTTGGGATTTTTTTCAATCATTCAATGAAACAAATTAATTAACATACTGGAATATTGGAAGCAGAAAAAGTCTATTTATTAACCCTTATATGGTGTTTGGGTCTGTGGGACCCGTTTTCAGTTTTTTTATCCGTAGAAAAATGAAACAATAAATTTTTTTTACATGTTTAAATAACAACTACATGTTTGAATAACAACTATATGTTTATATAACAACTACATGTTTAAATAACAACTATATGTTTAAATAACAACTACATGTTTAATTAGCAACGATATGTTTAAATAACAACTGCATGTTTAAATAACAACTACATGTTTAAATAGCAACTACATGTTTAAATAACTACTATATGTTTAAATAACAACTACATGTTTAAAGAACAACTACATGTTTATTTAACAACTACATGTTTAAATAGCAACTACATGTTTAAATAACAACTACATGTTTAAATGGCAACTACATGTTGGAATAGATACTACTGTTTTAAATACCAACTACATGTTAAAATAATACCTATATGTTTAAATAGCAACTACATGTTTAAATAACTACTATATGTTTAAATAGCAACTACATGTTTAAATAACTACTATATGTTTAAATTACAACTACATGTGTTAAATAGCAGCTACATATTGGAATAGCTACTATTGTTTTAAATAACAACTACATGTTTAAATAACAACTACATGTTTATATAACAACTGCATGTTTATATAACAACTATATGTTTAAATAACAACTACATGTTTAAATAGCAACTACATGTTTAAATAACTACTATATGTTTAAATAACAACTATATTTTTTAATAACAACTACATGTTTAAATAAATACTATATGTTTAAATAACAACTACATGTGTTAAATAGCAACTACATGTTGGAATAGCTACTATTGTTTTAAAAAGAAACTACATGTTTAAATAATAACTACATGTTTAACTAACAACTATATGTTTAAATAACAACTATATGTTTATATAACAACTACATGTTTAAATAGCAACTACATTTTTTAATAACTACATGTTTAAATAGCAACGATATGTTTAAATAACAACTACATGTTTAAATAACAACTACATGTTTAAATGGCAACTACATGTTGGAATACCTACTATTGTTTTAAATAGCAACTACATGTTTAACTAATAACTATATGTTTAAATAGCAATTACATGTTTAGATAACAACTACATGTTTAAATAACAACTACATGTTTAAAAGGCAACTACATGTTGGAATAGATACTATTGTTTTAAATAGCAACTACATGTTTAGATAACAACTACATGTTTAAATAACAACTACATGTTTAACTACTATATGTTTAAATAACAACTACATGTTTAAAGAACAACTACATGTTTAAATAGCAACTACATGTTTAAATAGCAACTACATGTGTTAAATAGCAACTACATATTGGAATAGCTACCATTGTTTTAAATAACAACTACATGTTTAAATAACAACTACATGTTTATATAACAACTGCATGTTTATATAACATCTGTATGTTTAAATAACAACTATATGTTTAAATAGCAACTACATGTTTAAATAACTACATGTTTAAATAACAACTACATGTTTAAATGGCAACTACATGTTGGAATACCTACTATTGTTTTAAATAGCAACTACATGTTTAACTAATAACTATATGTTTAAATAGCAACTACATGTTTAGATAACAACTACATGTTTAAATAACAACTACATGTTTAACTACTATATGTTTAAATAACAACTACATGTTTAAAGAACAACTACATGTTTATGTAACAACTACATGTTTAAATAGCAACTACATGTTTAAATAACAAGTGCATGTTTAAATAACAACTACATGTTTAAAGAACAACTACATGTTTATATAACAACTACATGTTTAAATAGCAACTACATGTTTAAATAACAACTACATGTTTAAATGGCAACTACATGTTGGAATACCTACTATTGTTTTAAATAGCAACTACATGTTTAAATAATAACTATATGTTTAAATAGCAACTACATGTTTATATAACAACTACATGTTTAAATAGCAACTACAT